>JAHXMU010000244.1:609092-809466 GCA_019455685.1 Philornis downsi
CTTTAATTTCGTTTTCGAATATAGTCGTCATCTTATTCGGACACTGCCCCATGGTGCAAATCTCCGCAAAAATCAAATACTGTGGGTTAATTTGTATTGATTTTTATTTTGGCTACTTCTTTCCACATTCAATCACACTAACTGCAGCATCAACAAAACATGAGAAAATTTCGTAAAGAACAGACGTATTTCCTTTTTGTTTCAATGTAAAGCAAACAGAAAAATTTGAACGCCAAAGCGATGATGATAATATTGATTGTAGTGGCCGACATCACTGATGTCGTCGCGGCCGTTGCTGTTACGGTTTAGATGGGTTCGTAGTCTTTTCAACAAAAAAAAAGAAAAAGAAAAAAAAACGCAAAACTTGTGTGTATTTCAGTGCATATTTGTTAACATAATATTTTTCTCTTATGCAATAAACACACAACACAAAAAACTACATTTCAAACATAAATTATAAATTACTCATTTGGGTATAATTTTTACAACTTTGCCATCAACAACAAACGAGTCAACAGAAGGGTGGAGCAACGCGCTCAAGTAACCACAAATGTTTTGAAACCACACCAAATCCCAGCAAAATTATTCCGAAATTTAGAATATTACAACTGGCCCTAATGCATTTTCGTTTGGCGCTTGGTGGCATAGATTTTCTTTCCGGTAATTTTTTAAACATTTTTTTTTGTTATTTTTATTTTCTATTTATTATTGTTGTTGTTGTTTTATAAACAACATTTCATTTACAGCCGATTTTATATGTGAAATTTTACAATATTTTCAATTTTTTACACATTTGCTAACACTTTTCTTTTCTTTTTTTTTCTTGTATTCAGATGGTCGATGATTTCACTTTTGTGCCCTTTCAAATTTCAATTTCACTCCTATTTAAAATTTCTGATCATCTTTTGTCACAATTTTAGACAAAATTTTCAAAAATTATATTATTTATTATGATGTTTTGTAAACTATATACTTGTGTACATATATTCGCGTTTTGATTTCGAAATTTTCTATTTTTTTTTTTTAAATATCTTTAATATTTTCTTTCTTTTTTTCCTTATTAATTTTCTATTTCAATTTTCAATGCCGCAACGGACAACGGTTGTTTCGTTCTTCTTGAGGCGATCGTCAAAGTTGGACTGGTCTAAATTTGTGTTGTCTTACGTCGTTCGGGGGTGCTCTTGGATGGGATAGGATTAGATGGTTGGTTGGTTCTCTTGGCGCAGGTAATCTTGTTGGAAACATTATGCGCATTCTTTGAAAATTTTACTCAAAAAGAAATATCGTTGTTTTTTTTTTTTTCTTTTTGATTTTGAGAATGCTCGTTAGAGAATTGGTCATGATGTTGTGTTCACATTTTGGCGAGATCTGCGTAATTATTGTTTTTCATTTCAATGTCTGAAGTTTTGCTTCTTGCTTTGCCTTTCGCTGACGATCAGAGGGCCAAACTGAAATTATGCTAATACGTACTTGATGTCACGGCACTGAAATATCTCATCCGGCGAGATTCACGTTTATGTGACATTAAACAGATATCCGGCGTAGTGTCTTATTTTTTAATAACCACCAACTGTTGTTAAATGGGTATTGAGATGGGCTTCCATCATTGTTTTTTCATTGCACAATGTTTTGCAATCACACACCAGAAAACGCACTGTTTCCGCGTAATATTTATGTTGATTGAATTGACAATGAAAATAACGAAAGTAGCAACAAATTTCCAAAATTCCAAAATTCAAATAACTTTTCTTAATTCATATACAATTGTGTGCATCTCTTCGAGAACTTGTAGGCATTCGAAACTTGGAGTTTATTGAAATCAGCTTAGTGGAGAATTTCAATTGCTTCAATTGTACCATAGAAGGCCTAGCAATGTAATAACTTACATGATCTTGTTGAAACCACACATAATTGAAAGGTATTTCCTTTCCGCGTAGTTCTCGAAAGAAAAACTCTTTCAACATCCTAAAATAATATCTTCATCAGCAGCAACACTTAGCAGCCACCCTGTCCTATAAAGATAATGCTATACGAGGTGTGATCAAAAAATAACCGTTATTTTCAATTTTTTTCAAAAAGTATTTATTTATTCCTCAATTTCTATTTTATTTCCTTTAAAGTAAAGTGCCAGCGTTTTTTCCAATCCTCGAAATACTTCTAAAACGCTCTATTTGGTATCCCCAACAGCTCCAGTTTCAATTTTTCTTTTATCTCCTCAATCGCAGCAAAACGCTTTCCTTTCATCGGTGTCTTCCGGGTTGGAAAGAGGAAAAAGTCAGCGGGGGCCAAGTCCGGTGAATACGGTGGTTGAGGCATGATTGCTGTTTGTCTTTGGTTAAAAACTCACGCACAAGCATCGATGTGTGAGCTGGTGCGTTATCGTGGTGCAAAATCCATGATTGGTTTTTCCACAATTCTGTGCGTTTCTGACGAATTGCTTCGCGCAAGCGGCGCATAACTTTAAGGTAGTATTACTTATTGACCGTACAACCTTGTGGCAAGAAATCATGATGCACCACGCCATTGCAATCGAAGAAAACAGTGAGCAAAACCCTCACATTTGACCGAAATTGACGTGCTTTTTTTCGGTCCAGGACGAGCATCATCATTGACATCTACTCGGCCTTCCTTAAACCGGTTATACCACAATTGAACTTGTGTTCTGCTCATAGTAGACTCGCCAAACGCCACAATCAACCTTTCAAATGTCCTTGCACATATAATTTAGTTTTTTACACAAAACTTAGTACAGTTTCTTTGATCCATTTTTTCGAATAGTAAAAAATCGAAGAGCACACCAAAACACGACTAACTGTTTTATCTGTCAAAAACAAACTGACAATCCAAAATGGCTAATATTGTCAACATACATATATAACAGGCATGTGTACCAACATAACAGAAAAAAAATTTCGAAAATCGAACATACGTAGCTCACGAAATTTGAAAAAACCCGTTTTTTTGTTTTGATGTGAATCTATAATGCCCGGACTATTTGCAATGAAGCTATCTCTATCTAATTGGCAAAAATATCTAATTCTATTGCAAATCAGGCCACTGGTCAAAATTATCGTCCTATTATGAACAATTTCTATTAGATTTGTGTCGCCTGATTGTGCGTAGAAAAAGTAAAAGCCGATTTCGGACGACAGGTCTTTCCAATTTGATTTTATGCATGGCAAACAATCGAGTTCTACGGGTTCTCCTGCACACTTTTAAATCTTGGTTTAATATATGGATACTGACTGTTTATTTACCGAACTGGTCGCCTAGAATTTGCCCACTAAAAGTTGAAAAATCGATTTGGAGGGGCCACCGCGCGTGCCGCAAAATAGGCTCAAATCGCACAATATTTGCCCCAACGAACACTCACTTCGGTAACAGAATTCTATCATTTGCAGATGGGCACCACAGGCCACACCACCTCGACCCACATTATCCGAACGGGGTACTTCAAATTTGGGCGCTCTTACCATTATCCACTAGAAAGTAATGTATTTCAAATTACCGCTAAGTTTAGTATATTTGGGAAGTTGATACAGTTACAGGTTTTCCGGAAATTTATAGGCTGACACGAGGTCTCCGCTGAAGGTTGGCTAAAATCTTAATGTGCCATTTTGTGCCAAACGAGCGATCAATCGACTCCTATAAAATCCTTGTGGAGTTGACAAAGAGTGAAGGGAACGCCATCTGTACTAGCGCGTAACACTATCTTTGGCGTAATCCCGCAAAAAACGTCTAGCGTCATAAAATCGCAAAATCTTGGTGACCAATTGACATCGCCGAAACGTGAAATTACGCTTTCTGGAAACTTGTTCTGCAATAAAGCCAAAATCGGTCGTGTTGTGTAGCTCGTGTTACCGCCTTATTGAAACCTTATATCGCCCAGTTCATAATTTTCAATTGCAGGCCAAAAAGAGACACGGTCATAGCGCTCTGAATTTACGGTAACGGTTCCTCTAGCGTCATTTTTGAAAAAATAATAAAGATATCGGCAAAAGTTGGTCAGGCTGCAAACTTATTGTGATTTTTAGGACGTTGCACGAACATTAACAATCTTGACTCTAGAATGGTGGATGGTTTGATCTACTTCAGTCTCGCCAACTTGCACTGTTTAAAGTCTTCGATATGAAACAAAAAATATGTTGCTTCATTCGTCCAGTTCGGTAGAAAATGTCGTGTCTGTATCAAAAATAGTAACACCTGGCATCAGGTTTTAAATTCGTTCTTAAAAACCTACAACTCTTTTCCAGCGGAAATCTTTTGATTTCTCTCTAAAACACATTGTTCCAGTGCATAGTGAAACAGTAAGATTAAAATTGGTGGAGGAGGGTCTAGCAAGATGAAAGAAGTTATTTACTATCTTCTTTCTCAATAATAATTGATAGCATCTCTGCTTGATCATACAGAATTTTATGTTTGTTTAAAAGCTGCAGTCGCATGGCAAATGTTTTATCTGTTCAGGGGGAATATAAAAAAACACTTCAAATAGATCTAAATATATACCAAATACTAATGTGTATAGTTTATTTAAGCACATTTTAATGATGACGGGGAACATTTTTCTTAGCTCACACACAAAACAACAATTCATAACATACAACAAAAACCATGCACATTCTTCCAGTTAATGTATTTGGTTTCTAAAATGCCAACCATAACCAAATTTAGATAGTCTCTGTATGAAAACGTAATGCCCTGAGCAGAAAAACAATATTTTTAATTTTCATTCATTTATTTGGCGAATATTGCCGTAATAAATGCGAACATGGCGTAAAAAAGAAAAAAATGTTTGTGCAAATATGCTTGACATTTAGCAAATTGCAAAGCTCCATTACATTGGTATGGGTCTCCGACAGCTATCCCCAAGTACCATAAGAATTTTTTTTTATAAATTGGATGAACCTCATCAATGCGATACTTTGGTTTTGTTGAGAATGGCCTAGTATTTGCAGTATCCAAGCAATACTTCAGTTCCACTGCAGCCACCATCAACTTTTTGTTTCTATATTCTGTCAAAAAACAAAGTACTGAGAATTAGAATTAGAAGCTTGGTGTGACGAATTGGAAGAGAGGCGCAGAAGAAGGAAGCGCATGCAATTATTTTCTACGGGTGGCGTCTAATAGATAAGGCTGTCTATACCAGTCGCCACATAAAAAATAGAGGATTAGTCAATAAAAGAGAAAATATTTATTAGTCTTTTAAATTTATTGCATCTCCTTCAAAATACACTGACGCCAATGAATAATTTTCTGGAGAAGACTTCAGTTCTTGCCGCGAATTCCCTTTTATGTTCTCTATCAGCTGACAACGGCTTCCTCGAAGTGCTAATTTAAGTTTGGAAATAGAAAATGCTGCCGGGAGGCATATCGAGACAATACGGCGGTTGTTTAAAGGTATTTGTTTTTTTTTTTTTTTTGTCAAAAGACTTCAGTTTTGGCCGCGAATTCTCTTTTATGTTCTCTATCAGCTGACAACGGGTTCCTTGAAGTGCTAATTTAAGTTTTGGAAATAGAAAATGCTGCCGGAAGGCATATCGAAACAATACAGCGGTTGTTTAAAGATATTTGTTGAATTTTTTTTGTCAAAAGACTTCAGTTTTGGCCGCGAATTCTCTTTTATGTTCTCTATCAGCTGACAGCAGGTTCCTCGAAGTGCTAATATAAGTTTTGGAAATAGAAAATGCCGCGGGAGGCATATCAAAACAATACGGCGGTTGTTTGAAGATATTTGTTGACTTTTTTTCTCAAAAATTCATTGTATAAATTCCATGAGTCTTTTATCTTTTAAGAAATTTCCTAACTTATTACCATTCGAATTCCGAGTGCACCGTAAAACACTCAAACAACATTAACTTGAAATTGACTTTGTTTTGACTTAGTTGCAAGGCGCCATTCCGAAACTGGTTCTTTGACAGTTGACTGGTTCGCATGTCAAACTTGTAAAACCATATCTCATCACCAGTTATAATTCGTTTTAACAATAAGGATTCATAATTGAACGCAATTGAGCTTTTGAAGCAAATTCAAGTCTTTCGGAACTAGTTGTGTAAAATGGTACGATTTAGTTCATGAGATAATGAAATTTTAGCGCCTATATCTTTCGGTCTTAACTCAGAGGTCACCATTTCCTTCACATTATTGATATTAACTTCAATTGATGACGTTGATAGCCGATTAGAGCGAATCAAATTTTTCACATCTCAACGTTTTTTTAGTGTAATGAACCACTGTTTTTGATAAAGTCGATTCACCGTAAACCTTCTGTAACATTCAAAGACAAATTCTCTATTCGATATTCGTATACATTGTAAACCTTGCAATGCATACATAAAGTGAAATGGCATCAAATCGAGCATTGTAAAGAAACTAAATGATAGATGGAGCTCAAAATCCTCGTCAGTTCGGAGGTTAGTTTTGCTAGCCAATATTTGATAATCCCTTTAAGTATGCTTTTTGTATAATGAATTCCTCGCACTTTTTTTTTTTTGGCAGAATGTATTGTTTTGTACTACTTCAATAACCATTGCCTTTCTCTTTCGCTTTAAGAAATCTTGCGGTTCCAAAATTTTCTAGGAGTAACCAGTAAAACTGTAAAATTATTTTTAGAAATAATTATTAAGTTTTAGTAAACTATCCAACCACGAATCGTATGTCGAGGTTACTAATGTGCTACGTTCAATGAGTTATGGAAGTTTTTCAACAAAGAGGCTTTACATTGAATGCAATTTTGTGTTGTCACTCACGTTTAGATCTGTTTTGCAATCTGTTTTTCTCTCAATTCTAACATAGCATTTTGCCCACAACATTCGTTGTGGCGCCACAAGACTCATCAACTATTCGTAAATTAGTGCCGGTTGACGTTGCCAAATCCTTACGGTCAATTAAATACCCCAGAAAATATATTTATAGAAATCTTAACTTTTATAATTTGGCAAAAACATGAGGAGTTATTAAAGAAATAACTGAAAGGTCGTCAATATGACGATATCTACAAATTATCGGGTACATTTCAGTTCGAGTTCAGAAGTTTCGAGTCAATAAAACGTATTGGAATTCACCTCTTTATTAATTCTCTAATAGATCATTAGCTAGTTTCATTTGATTGTTTGCAGAAAACTACAATTGACTACATAACGTAGAGTATAAAAATTCTTTTTTTTTTTTTGTTTTTTTGTTTTTTTGCTTGACACTGAAGGCTTCATTTAGCATATTTATAATGATCTGGTTTATGTCAAATATGCACCATTCTGCCTCTCTCACATAAATCCTTATCCCTATTTAAAAAAAAAAAAAAACTGGGACAATCAATTTTCACAAGCTGCTATTGACACTAATTTTTCACCAGCAAAAACAATCGCCACAATCAGCAGCAGGTGGCAGTCACTTAAGGCGACATTCGGGCCATAAGGTAGTTGCATAAGTATCCCCCTACCAAGCTCTTACAGCTTCTGGCGGGTCACTATTGCTGTCTGTGGCCTGGCGGTACATAATTTCTCTCCGAAAGATAAAAACTGACCGCTTTTGGGCGATTTCTTCCTTCAGACGACGCATTTCTTTACAGTACATGCTATTAATAGATGATTCCCTGTCAATCAAACCAAATATACAGCAAAACCTCTCTGACCGATTCGCCCGTTTTCGCTTGATGTTGTCATAAGTGATCTACTTTTCATCACCAGTCGCCATTCGCTTCAGAAATGGATCGATTTTATTGCGACAAAGCAGTGATTCGCAAATGAAAATTCAGTTCATGAGGTTTTTTACGTTAATTCGGGTGGCAGCCTTATTCAATTGATTCCAAACTTTTCTTTGAGCAGAGTTTAGCTCCCGGGCAATCGGAAACACTGCTTAGATGGCGGTAAGGTTTAATGATTTCCATTATTGATATTCCACAATTCGTTTTTCGAGCGTGGGGCATCTTCGACAACAAAATTACCGTAATGGAATCCTGGAAACCGAAAGTGCACTAGATCGGCCTTTACAGTATCAGAAGTATAAAATCAATTCATATTTTCTGCAGCTTTTATTGAAGAAAAACTGTAAAATATGTCGTAATTTCCCTTTGCTAATGTCAATCTTTGATGCGCGGTCATATAATACTGAGTCAAGCGATCACAAAACTATCTGAATCGCTTTCTGAATACGAAGTCTTATCTTTTCAACGCCCTCTAGTGTAATCCAATCACACTTGTGCAATGCGAGATACAGATTTGAAAAATACTTACTACATCTTATATAAATCATAAGGATAATTACGAGTTCTTAAAGGGTTAATGAAATGTATTAATCTTCTAATACAAGTACTGCATAGAAAAGCATACACCAACAGTTATGTGATTTCAGACTGACTCAATGTCTCTGTTGGCATTGTTTCAAATCATAAGTTTATTAGATTCAACGGCAAACTTTCATATCATTATACATATATGTGTATATTTTCTTTTGTAATTTTCGCCGTTTTGCTCTAATACAAAATTATACTATTTTGTTAATGTAAAAAAAAAAAGAAACTGAGCGACACCAGCAAACAAACAAAGAATGTACTCCGTCATCAATCTTAATATAAATTTAAGGTCCTTCGTTGCTTAGCACCATTGATTCAAAACTTTTTTTCTTAAATCCACTAAAATGTCTAAAATATTGATGATAGTTCATTCAGCAGAGACTTGCGGCAATAAATTAAAGACGCTGTATTTTGGAATACAGCGGAAATGGCCAATATATATGTATTTATATGTATAATGGACAATTGGGCATCGACAAATAGATTTGAGTTATTTGTGGCATCATCCAATACAATTTATTTTAATCTTCATATGTATACCTGACTATTATGATTAAATATAAACATTTGTAATGATTTTTTTTTGTTTCAAAACATTTCAAAAACTGTCTCGCTTGATGTAAGAATAAATGAATGGAATTAATTAAATAACACTGCCAGCATGAACGTAGTTATTATTATAATTATTATTATTATTAATGTTATTACAATATATCCCCATCACCATTTGCACTCATATTTGTTATTACAATGCCTGCGAAATTTATTTATTTAAATAAATTAATTTATTTATTTATAATACATTTTATTTATAATACATTCAAATAGCAGAATATTTTTTTTGTGGTCTGTCAAGGAAATTATTATACAGCAAAATGTATGCTGGAATATTTTTCTTGTTTTTTGGCGCCGACTAATGAAAATTTTTTGGAACAAAAATATATCAGATATCCATAAAGAATTTAGCCCACGATATATGTTTGTATCTTTAAACAACTTGGGTACGGGAAGAAGACGTCACTGAAAATGTATTTTAAAATTACTATGACATCTGTTGCTATTTACTTTCAAAAAAGCGACAGCTTCCTTATTTCCTTATGTTATGCTATTTAAAAAAAAAAAAAACAAAAAATAGTAAAAATGAAAATACTAGTACTGCAAACCATGTGCATAGTCCGGATTGACTCGATTCAGTGGTTGGCCTCTGTCTTGAGTGAAGTTGTTTCCGTTCGGTGGTCCAAGCTCTTGCGAATATTTAATTAGATAACTATTTGTAAATTTATTATTTTAAAGAAATTAGAAACTCTCATTGAATATACCCATCTCCTGACTAATACAATATTTTTTGGTTTTCAGTTATTGAAAATCGTGGAATTTGTAAATTGCTTCCATCTACACGAATATTTGCTTCATCTTCTAGTGATTAAAAAACTTATATATGTTATATTTATTAATTAGTTTAAAAATACAGAGTGTCCGTCGGGAAGGTATACTACTTTGTTTGTTTATAATCTTTGACTAAATGAAAGATAATGGTTCTTATATTGACAAATGTTTTATTTAATGTTGGCAATTATGTATGGAATACAATATCAGATAAATGTCCGCTTCTGCTGGCCTCACAAATGCGAGATTTTTGAGCACATTTTTCATCACATTCTCACACATTTCACGCAGTATTTCATTAATTTTATCATGAGTATTTTGTTTGAGTTGCTCAAGCGTTCCTGCTTTGTTTGCATAAATCCTACTTTTCACATATCTCCACCAAAAGAAGTCCGGAGCAGTCAAATCAGGCGACCGTGGAGGCCAATCAACATCAACATTTCTTGAAATAACTTGTTGTGGAAAGAGGTCTCGCAGTAATTCCATTGTAAACCTGGCTGTATGCGATGTGGCACCATCTTGTTGATACCACATGTTAATCAAGCCCAAAGCATGCAGTTGTGGAGTTAAAAAGTTTTCAATCATGTCACGATATCGCTCTCCATTGACAGTTACCGTTATGCCGCTTTCAGTTTCCAAGAAGTAAGGTCCAATGATTGCTCCTGACCAAATTGCGAAGGTGACTGATGAATAGTTTGAGGGGTTTCCATTGCCCAAAACCGACTATTCCGTTTACGTATTCACATATCCATTCAAATGAAAATGTGGCTCGTCACTCATTATGATTTTTTCGTGAAAATCGGGGTTGCGATGGGTGAGCTGTAACATCCTATGTTAACATCCTATGTACGGCAGCGTAAATGGTCTTGTGGAAGAAGCTCTTGTGTCAACTGCAGCAGAAATGTTTTCAGCCGATCTTGCAGTACGTTGTGGTCCATGCTCGGTCCAATCAGCTGCAGACCCTCTTCCTTCGAAATCATTCACTACACGACAAATAGTGCGTCTTGTTGGCACGTTGTTTCTCCCAAAAGTTTCACGTAACTTTCTCATCGTCACAGTAAACGATGATTGATTTTGATAAAATGTTTTAACGATGGTTGGTTTATCGAGTATTTTTCCATAATAAATTTGCCACCTCCCTAATTCACGACTGCCAAGTATGAACTATCAAGACTAATGTTTACCAAAATGGCGGCAAAACAAAGTAGTATACCTTCCCGACGGAAAAAAAAGTAATAACCCTTATATAACTAAACGTCTTTTCACAAGCCTCGTTCGTCCATGCTTAGAATATGGCTGTGTCATTTGGGGTCCCACAAATAGCTGTTATATTGATCGTATTGAATCTGTTCAGAAACAGTTTCTTCTCTTTGCTCTTCGAGGTCTCTCCTGGAACTATGAAAACTTGCCGTCTTATGTAAATCGATTAAATCTCGTTTCTCTGCCCACTCTTGAAAAAAGAAGATTTATGTTAAAAGCTATGTTTATGGTTAAGCTAATTTATGGAAAAATAGATTCGCCTTTCCTACTATTCCGTAAAGATTTGTCCGAAATTTTCTACCGTTAGTACTTAGTACTGCAAGAACTAATTATGAAATTCGTAGTCCATTCCGTTGTCTGTGCTCAATTTATTGTTATATATCGTGTAACGATTCAATCGAAATTATAAAGCGATAATAATTTGCATTTATTACTGGTTGCCAACGTATGGCACCTGTTAATTGCCGATATTCTATTTGGAATAGCCACACTGCCAGCTCTGAATTTGTTTCAAATTCTTTGTTCAATGCCTCCCGCCGCCTTTTCCTTTATGTGTGTTGTTGGTGAAACCTCACGGCATCATCATTTTTCATAATAGTTTTATGTTCCTGCAGGTTTCCAGTCATCATTTCTTCTGATCCAGTTGCCGATAATTGCTGCTAATATTTCTGTGCTCCATTGGAAGAAGTGTGTTTGTCTTTGTGTCGTGTCCATCGCTTTCGTATAATTGTTGGGTATCTGTTCTATGTCTTCATTCGTAATTCTATACGTTTAGTTACCCTTTTACTTTAATTATGGTTATTTTAGTTATTTTTAATATATTTAAGTATATTTCAATACCCAGTTACTCTCACTGATGTTTTTTAATATTTTTTATGTTTTAAAAATTTGTGTTTGTGTCGTTTTATATATCATTTAAAGCCTAAATACAGGATGGCGCAATATAACTTGCATATTTAAAAAATAGATTAAAAAATAAATACAAAAGGTATGGTTGAAATAAATCTAAGGCATTGTAGAGTAATAAATGGAGTTTATTTTTTAAAAATAACATCATCTAAATGGTGACCCTCTCTACGACGGCACTCCTCTAACCGCAAACGAAAATTATTGAAAGCTTTCTTCAGTAATACTGATGTAATGGCTGCATTTCACCACGGATATTCTTCTTGAGCTGAACGATGTTTCCTGGATTATTACTGTAGACTTTGTTTTTGAGGTATCCCCACAAAAAAAAGTAAGAGGCGTCAAGTCTGGACTACATGGGGGCCATGGGATATCACCTTTTTTCGAAATCAGTCTGCCAGGCAACATCTGCTTCACCACCGCCATGGAGTCATTTGATGTGTGACAGGTAGCTTCAACTTGTTGGAACCAAGTTCTGGAATTCACTATTCTTGAACTTTCAATTTCTGGAGCCAAAAAGCCGTCCAACATCTCAACATAGCGTTCCGTATTAACCGTGACGTTTTGGCCCCGCGCATTTTCGAAGAAAAAGGACCAATTATTCCTCTTCCAGAGATTGCTGCCCATACTGTCACTTTAGGACTATGCAGTGGTTTCTGGTGTTTGATTTTGGGATTTTCACTGTTCCAGTAACGACAATTTTGACGGTTTACGAACCCATTCATAAGGAAATGAGCCTCGTCAGAGAAAAGGATATTGTCAAAATTGGAAAATCGATTAAGCATTTCATTAGCAAATGCGAGCCTTGCTATGAAGTCAGACTCTTTCAATTCTTGTGTTAATTGCAGCTTATATGGAAGCAGTTTAAGATCCAATGTTAAAATTCGTTGCAAATGTAAGACATTCGTTGCAATTGTAAGACGGACGATCTCTTGCGAGTCGACATTTGTGGATTTCCTCGTACTGACTCCATAACTCTCTCAACATTGTCTTCGGTCCTAGATGTTCTTGAGCGGCCATTTGCTTGTGGTTTAAATGTTGAACCGGTCTCTTCAAAACGCTTTACCCATATTTTATTTAAATTAGCACTCGGAACTTCACTAATTCGCCGTAGTCTATATTCAGCACAATATAGTCGCCTAGTAGCAATATATGAACGAGAATTCTCGTAAAATGCGCGCTTGCAAAATGCGCGGCGCTTCCCGTCGAAGTGATTCATAGCGACCAAAAATCCATGAGCCCATCAACCCAACGATGTAGGTGACCCTTCCCCCCCGCCCTCGCCTTTTCTACCCCGCAAAAAAAAAAATGCAATATGCACGTTCTATTGCGCCACCCTGTATTATATTATTAGTAAATAAGATTTATAATATATTTTTGTTTCATCAACTATTTAATATTTTATTATTTATTGTGTACTGTTTATTATACACTTTTTATAACAAACATTATTTTTATTATTTTGTATTATTGTTTTTTTTTTTATTTTTTTTCTTATGTTTATATTTTTTTAATTTGTAAGGGATTTTGTTTTATATTATTTTATGTTAAGTAATGTTAATGAATAATTGTAATGAATCCCAACTGGCATACGTCAAGTATAGTAGCTGTGTATTAGATAAAAAAAATAAATAAACCACTAATGAAAATTTATGTCAAAAAAAATTACACCAGCCAAAATGTACTTTAGAAACATAACAAAAATGTGCCTGATTCATATGATAAGTCCACCCAAAATTTACTAGTATTGATATAAAGTTTGTTATTTGTACCTGTTATTTTGGACACTATGGAAGGAATCTTATTGCCAGTCATGTACTGAAGGGGCACCACAAAAAACTACTAAAATTCTTTAGTGTTGATTGACATGATTTCACTACTTTAAGCTTCTTTTGTACATCTTTGTAAACATTTCCTTTTATTAGTTTCATTTTTTATCTTCCGTAACTTACCATTCGAATTGTAGCGGTAGTATGTCCACTTCATTCTCGTCTGTATCGATTTTGACAAAAAATGTCGCTCTTTCGTTCGGCAAACATCGCACTAATGAACTGGAATTTTCGCTAAATGATATATTCGGTGGGTTGCTGCTGTTTGCGCTCTGCGATTGTTCGCCATTTTTACCCAGAAGAAAACTACGGAATTCTGTAAAGGTGGAAAAGCATAATGTGATGTTATAATTTGTATAAAAAAATATGTTTTGATTGAAATTATTAGAATTATGCTTTCAAATTATAATCTGCTAATATTTTCGAAATTGAAAACATCCTTCATAAACCCAAAAATTAAAAAATCTCTTTCTGTTTCTTTTAGATTTATTGTAAGTTTCAAAGCTTGAAACTATGTCCTATTCACGAGGAAAAAATTGTACGAGATATTGCTTGCTCGTTTTCTCGGCACTGCTGGCTCTATATTCATTTCCAACACTGAAATCCGAACAACTTATGCTTTTTACGTCAGAATATATTTGTAAGATTATTGAATTGCGTCTTTTTATGATATTTCATTTTGCAAGTCAACAAATAAATTAGCGAACATATCTACGTTCACATGGATACACGACTTAACTGGAGTTATGACAAAATATAAAGTTGTTCGCCGTTTATTTTGACATACATATCTTCGCGTCCAATCCCTGGTCCAAAATTCGGCGTAGATTACTTTTTAGAGCAGTACTTTTTTAAGAATTACGTAATATTTCTAAATATTAGCTTGAGTCAGAACATGTTTTTTGCTATTAGTGTTTACATGTTGTCAATCTAAGTGCCGTTTCAAAATTATGTACATTTCGAAAGTTGTAGCAAATTTTAATAGTAGCGATTTTTTTGAAAAATATTTAATATCTCAAAAAATGAATTGCGAATTAAGTCGTATTTTCCCTGTAAGCACAAATATTATGACGTAAAAATCTAAATTGGTTCGATTTTCGTCGCGTCACATAACACTGTCTGGTGGAAAAAGCTTCAAATTTCGCGACCGTTTTTGTTTTACGTGGAATACCAGCCTTAAACATAAAATTAGTAGTGGCTTACAGTATTGGTTGCTAGAACAAACGGATGGTATAACTTTTGCTTCCCACAATCCGAATCTGTTATCCAAAATAGTAAAAAAATGAATTTTCTGTGCACTGAATAATACTTATTGAAATTTGTTCAGTAATACCAATTGCACTTTTATCATACTATTATATAGGCCGTGGCGTGAATATGTGATATCGCCTTGACGTCCAAGAATCCAATGTTGGACTACCTATATACCAAGGTCATCATATGTTGATAATGCTTCCAGGACAACATGAAACAGGAATCGACTTCCCTATAGATATCATCTCGATGCCGCAATCTTTGATAACATCATAAATATTTAAATTGGAAATAATGTCATTTACCCGCATTTACTACTGTGCCAAAGAGCAAAATCTGTTTTTATTTTAAATTATGCTGATATGTGGAATATTTGAAACATTTCTTAAGCTGCCAGCACTGTAACAGACATCTATGCAAAAGTTCGTATCATAAATGTCATTAGTCCTTGAGCTACGCTGGGTATTGTGGGGCGCAAAAAATGATTTCGGCGATTTTTACAATGTGCGCCTTTTCTATGCAAAGAAATTGCGTTAAATTTTGTTTGTTAAATAGAATTTCTGCTACGGAAATGTGCAGAAGGTTTCTGGTAAACAGACGTTGTCGAAAAGATATGTTTACAAAAGAAAGACCGCGACCATCAACCTTTATTGATGAAAGCGACATCCCACAAATCCGAGACTTAGTACTCAAAAACCATTCAATAGCAATTAGGGATCTTGCTGATGATATCGGCATTTCAGACTCAACTTCATTATAGAAAGATATTTTAGTATTTATTTTTGATATTTATTATCTGAGACGCGCTAAATCTGAATTTTCTCATCTCCCACTGCATCGGTTCTTCGTGACTTTTTCACCAAAAATTCAACTAATATCGCTCCGCAACCATCACATTCGCTTATGACTTCTGACTATTTCTTAAAACCAAAAGATCGCTTTGGGGATGGCGCCTTGAGTCGGCTGAAAAGATTCAATATGGATTCCAGCAGCCTTTGGCAAATGACTATTTGACATGCATGCAGTGAGTAATACTTGGACGAATAAATCAAAAATTTTTGGAAAATATAAAATATTGCCTTATTTTTCGGACGCAATAGCTCTTGTTCAGAAAAAATCAAGATTTGAATCAAAACTATCTCAAAGAAAATATAAAACTTTTTGAAGATTATTGCATTTATTGATCATACAGATTTACAAAATAAATACAAATGTTTGAGGTTTCTTGCTTAGTTTTCAAGGTACACTTTCATCATTTTCGATGTACATTCTGTCAAAACAAGAAACTGATAATTTAAAAAGTCCAGTGTTGTCAAATTTCTTGTTGTCGCTAAATTGGCACAACTGTCGTTTATACTGCCGCGGAATTTAAGAGTTTAAGGTGCTCGCTTATGTCGGTTCATTTCGAGTGTGTTTTGCTTAAACTTCCAAAATTTTATATTTGAAGACCCGACGTCTCATTACCTGTATCCGTCATGGCGGGACACTGTCTGATTGGAAGACATGCAGTGAGACTGAAGGTTGCTACAAGTGACTTCTGTAGGAGCTGTAGGGATGAAGAGGAGGGCGAATCTATAAAACACCTTCTCTGCAATTGTCCCTCCAGTGGCAAACAGGCGGGAATCAACACTAGACTCTGATTTATTAAGGGGCCTAGGACATCTGGATGTTATAGATATTGCCCGACTTAAGAGCTTCTTGGGGCACTCAGAATGGTTCAACGGGGGAAACTGGAGACAGCCATATCTCTAGTTTCCGCAATGTCACAATGGACTAAGTAAGTCTGTCTATTCAGATTGTCACACTGACCTAAACTAGCCTAACAGATCAGCCCTGATTGCTGTATAAAGCAAATAGAAACCAATAAAAATATTTCAGCCAAATGAACTGACTTACAGATACCTTCAAATACCTTTGGTGAGTCACTGAAAATGTTACAGAAGGCTTATGATGAATTGTCTTTACCAAAAAGCATGTGTATATGGGTGGTACATTGCATTCAAAAGCGGTCGACATGTGGTGGAATATTTTTCTTTTGTCTCTGGTCGGCTTTCGATAAAACAATTTGTACTATTGTACTCGATTATTTAGGTATTGAACACCGCTCGACTAGACTCGAAATATCTAAATTCACTTTAAAAACGCATTGCAAATGCGTGTCAAAGTCGCCGAAGACGTGCTGGAGACATGCATTGTAGCTAATGATGAAACATGAGTTTTGGAGTTTAACATGCAAACCAGCTTCAGAATGGCTCTTCTCAACTAAGCCGAAAACGAAAAAATCTCGTTAAAGTCGATTAAAAGCCGAGGTAATATTGACTGTTATGTTAGATTATCAAGACGTTATGCTGCATTTGAGAGAGTAAATTCGTCGAAAGAGCCCAGGTTAGTGGTGAGAAAACTCATTGATTTTTCATCCTCTCCCAGGGTAATCGTTGTAAACGAATTTCTAATCAAAAACTTAATGAATATCATCGAACAACCACCGTGTCCATCTGATATAGCCTAGGGAGACTTTTTTTCTCTTCAAAACTGAAATTACCACTTCAATTTCAGTCGATAGAAGACATAAAAGTGAATCCGCTACAACAACTTTTTTACGGAAAATGCGTGTGGAAAATGTTTTAAAGTTTGGATTTTACCTTACTATCGGTGTATTATCAGAAAGAATCTACCTTGAAGACGATACAATAAATTTGAATGAATAACAAATGGATTGTGTTTTGGATTTATTTGCCAATTACTTGTACTTTTTTGACAGAATGTATGTAATTATATTTAAATTTATTGTGAATCTTCTTATGTTTTTATAATTTATAATCCATATTATATTCAAATTTATTATAAATCTTTTTATGTTTTTACAATTTGTAATGCTTATAATTTATTAAGTTGTCCTTTTTTTTCAGTGAAATTTGGTTACAAACAAAATGTACTGTTTTTTGGATGGAGTACTGGTTTTTGGATGGTGTACTGATTTTTTCATGCCGAATATACTCTTTTCCCTAATTATACATCTGGCAGCCCTACCACAGCATCTTAAGCGATTTCTTGTATTATTTTACGTCCCTGATTTTGCAACATTTGCAAATGACAATCCTATTTCAGTAACTTGTTGGATTTCTACCACAACTAGATTATTATCTTAGCTTCATAAAAGAAAAATGTAAACGCCCGTTTATACGACAAGCCAAAAATATTTTTAAAATGTTTATGCCCCACACTGGAATTCATGCCATTAAAAACGACATTCTGCCTGTCTGGCTCCTCGCCACAAAACATTTTGAAATAAACAAACAGGCGGCAAAGGGGCAGAAGCACTGTAATATGGTAAGATATCATACCATGTATTCACATGTTCCTATGACCGGGGCGTACAAACCGATCATACATAAACACCAAGAAACCAACAATAATTGGATGACAATATGCTGCAACCACTGTGTGCCATGCATACATATGTACATACACATGCTTATGTAAGTACGAGTACATGCGCCTACGTACATAGCTGACTGTGTGTGCGTGCATGTGTGTGGAGCTACGACAAAGCCCCCAAATGTTTAAGGAAATAATTTTTAGTTCAAAAGTGTAACGAACTTTGAATACTAAAAATAAAAGAATTGTGTATATTTTCCATTTTAATGAATTAGCTTGACATATTTTTTTAATTATGACAAATACAAATGCATACCGAAAGGCAATTGGTGTATAATTACTCAGTAAAATAAAAGTGAAAGTCATTTAAAAGGAATCACATGTACGAGTATGCAATATATTTATCGTTCCCAACGAAGAACTTTTAAGCCACTTCAAAAACTACGGTAATGAAGTACTTGGAAACATTGGTTTGATTCTCATAATTATTACTCCTAACAATTGAAGCAAAATATATTATTAAAAAATATTCCAAAATCTATCTCCTAGGGAAAACAATACCGTCCCAAGCCGTAATTTTTGATAGTTTGCTTAAAGAAGCTTCATTTAAAGTTTTTGAGAAAAACATTTGTTTATCCACACTTATATGACTACTAATATAATAACTTTGTCCTTCCATTTATAAAAACTACAAATATTCAGAGATCAAATAAAACATGTATATTTCCTATCGTCATAAGCATCTATGTCGTTAATGTCCATCCACAATATTATGGACTGCAGTTAATGATAGAGGGTGTATAAGCTTCGATCCAGTGGAACATTAAGTGACTTTCCAGCAAAGTTCTAAATCCATCGGAATCTGTGGGATGCTTTTTCAAAAACAATTTTATTATAATTATTTGTACTGAGGAAGTGTAGGGTTACCCATTCAGTAGTTTCAAAACCACCGGTCTGGCAAGGCTGTCAGCTGTTAAATACCTGTCATCTGAAATGTTATTTATTTAGTCAAACATTTCCCATTCGCAAATATGGATTATTTAACAATCTAAAAACACGTCAATATGGTTAAAACTGACTACAAAAATGGTGATTCAAACTGGGGCACTTTTCTCGCATTACGGGCTGATTACGGTCATCATAATTGACCTACTGTACAAGGAATTTTCACGATTTTAAAGAAATTTGAAGAGATTGGAAGAGTTACAGATGTAGTCAAGCCTGCGTATTATCGCATCACTGTCAAAAATATCGCTTTTGTTAGTGAAAGTATGGCGAATAATCCGAGGAACTGTTACCGCCAATTCAGAGCACTGTAGCCGTAGGATAACCAACTTTTTCTGCCCTGCAATTGAAGATTATGAACTGGATGACATGTGGTTTCATTACGACGATGCCACGAGACAAGAGCCACACAACGCGACCAATTTTGGCTTTATTGCATGAAAAGTTTTCAGAAATTGTAATTTCACGTTTTGGCGACGCCAATTAGCCATCAAGATCAAGCGATTTGATGCTGTTAGACTTTTTTGTGGGACTACATCAATGACCATCTTGACGCGGATAATCCTCAAATGTTGAAATATTTGAGAAACAACATTCGTCAAGTTATCACCGAAATACTGTCCGAAATGTGCGAAAAATTTTTTATTATCCTGCAAATATCTTCCGTTGCATTTAATTCTTCTTTCTTCTAGTAATATTTTATTAAAACTGCATTCTATGTAATACTTCGGAGAAATATATATTATATATAGGTATATTTATATATATTTTTTATATTTATAATACATATTTATTAAATAGTATACCGTTCCTATATAAGAAGTTTATATCAAAGCAATTTTCTACATGAAAAGTAAATATGAAGAAATATTTCTATATGAAAAGTGCCTGCGAAGACAATTTTCTACACGAAAAGTACACAGAAAGACACTTTCTACTGTGAGAAGTTCTGTGAAGATACTTTTCTGTACGACAATTTTCTATTAGCGCACTTTTTCTATACTGAAGCATCTACGTGAGCGGTCCCAAAACTAGCGGTTTTGACATGTATATAGTGCCAGCAGTTTGGAAAAAAGTTATTTTGGTGAAAAGTGGGAACCTATAAAACATATGTTTAAAGTTTCAAGGCGCAACGTTGTTTACTGCTTTTTTTTTTTTTTGAGTCATCAAAAGAAAATGATCTCAGTGAATTTTGTAAGCATAGAAAAAATTGGTTACTGTTATGTGCATCAATATTTCCATTTCAAAAGTTTCAGCCAAACGAATATTAAAGCCGAGATAGATCGTACTCTGGGGGAGTCTGCCCCTTCGCTTACGACTGTAAAATATTGAGTAACAGAGTTTAAACGAGGCCGTATGAGCTGCCGTAGACGCATACGAAAGTGTTCACTCCAGACGCCGTTAAGAAAATCTACAAAATGGTATTAGATGATCGTCGGCTGAAGGTGCGTGAGCTAGCTAAAATTGTAGGCATTTCAAAAAGTGCTATACATTGTATATTGACCGAAGATTTCAAGATGAGAAAGCTGTGCGCAAGATGGGTGCTGTGCTTGCTTTCTGTAGAGCCAAGACAGCGACGTGAAGATGTTTCAATAATACAGTAGAGTTTGGCGATGATTCCCGCAATAAAGCCGAATTTTTGCGTCGATCTATAACCATGGATTGGTCTACCACTTCACACCTGAGACAAAGGAACAGTCAAATCAGTGGACTGAAATGGGAGAATCGTGTCCAAAGAAGGCGAAAACGGTTCCATTTGCAGGCAAGTTCTTGTCGTCTGTTTTTTGCAATGCTCTTGGGATTATTTTTATTGACTATTTTCAGTTAGGAAAGACCATCAACGGCGAATATTATGCTAATTTATTGCAGCGTTTAGGTGAGGAAGAAAGGCGCGTTTGCCGAAAAAAAGTGTGTCATCAAGACATTGCTCCAGTTCTCACAACCCCTTTGGCCAAAATTAATGAATTAAAGTTCGAGTTGCTTCATCACGTACTTTATAAGCTCCCTCGGACTATTTTCTATTTCCAAACTTAAGAAAATAGCTTGATGATAAAAGGTTAGCCAATAATGAAGAGGTGGAGTCTACGGCTGCTGGCTATTTTAAGGAATTTAACAGTTCTTACTATTAGCAGGGTATAAAAGCTTTTGAATATCGCTGAAAAAGTGTATTAAGCAGAAAGGTTATTTTATCGAAAAATAAAGAAAATCTTTCCCAACTTTTTTATGTCTGCTTTGTTAGGTCGGCTAATTTTGGGACCGCTCTCGTATTTAACATTATAAAAAAGTGTCTGCAAAATACATCCATGTAAAATGCCGATTAAACACTTTTCCATAATGTAAGCAAGTAAAAATCGCCGGTGTCCATATAGTCGGCTATATTTCATGCCCATCCTACCGAACTTCCTCCCAACAATTACGTAACAACAACACAAATATAAAATAAGTAAACACAAAAAACCACACAATAAACAGAGCAAAAACAACAAAAAACGAAAACAATAGACAATACACAAACCTGATGATGCAGTTTCATAGGATACCGATGATGATGAGACCACATTGGACACGATTTCCGTAAGATGATTGATCGTTGTGGTTGTATCCGTGGTGGCCGTCGTGGTGACGGTGGTGGTGGTGATGGTTACAGGAGATGGTGAGATTAGGGGAGTTGAATTATTTGAATTCTCCATGCGTTACAATTGGCATACAAATGGGTACAATAACATGAACAGAAATCGGCTATCAAACACAGGGGGAGACAGGGAGAGAATTTTCGAGAGAACTCAAAAGACACTCGCGTAAATTCTGTAGTATATTTTATATTTCAATTCGTTGGATTTCGATATTTTTTTTTTAAATTTTCGTTATTTATTCCACAAAATTTCGAGACACGAAAAGGTAATTATTGTTGGCTTTGGTTTTTTTTTTTTTTTTGTTTTGTTCTGTTTTCACAAAAATATTTAAAAATACTGCATTTTTAAAAATACCTCTTAGTTAATTTAGTCGTATTTTTTTGTTTTTGCAAAATAAAAGAAAAAATAAAATAAGTTTTATGAACATTCAAAATCATGTGTATGACATTAGCACGAGTATATATTTAGATCCACAAAACGCCAGAAATACAAATAAGAGTGAAATGTCATTATAATGCGCTAGTATACCGCTATATAACGCATACAGTCGGCACCACAAATAATTATAAATGTTGTATATGCTTATAGATGAACGCGTGTCAAAGTAAAACGCTCGTCACTTAATTTAGAAAATTTATGATAACGACTGTTGAAAGCGGTATAAATCTAGCTTTTCTTGATATGAGATATTTAAGGTATAGCCACTATGTCGAATCTGAAATATGTTGATGTTGCACTAAATTTTATAGCATGCTTATACCTGAAATGAGTGTCAAAGTTCAAAACTAGCATACTAACCAGAACTCTACCAAAACTTTTAGAAAACGATCACCATTCAATCCAGAAAATGTGTGTTGAAAGTGATAATATCAAATAGAAAATATCAATTTCTGTTAATGAATTTTGTTCAATGTCAATATTGCCCACTATCGTCCATAACTTCCTAAATGTTTGTCTTCAAAGATAGTTGTGGCACAGACGTGTATACAGACGTAGAGGCGTACCTGAAGTTTTTTTTTGATAAAAAAGAGCTTGATCGGCTTAATCATGATATGACATTCGATTTTATAGTGTAAATGGAAAAGAGCTTTTACTCCTAAAGTGCTATTTAACGAAGTGGTGGTAAATTATTAATAGTGAGAGTGCTTCAAAAGCAGTGGAACATGACGTCCCTCCACAAAATGACTATCTTTTATTCATATAAATGGCTTGAAAAATCTTGATTTGCAAGCCTTACATGGTACAGAAGCAAGTTTGTTAATAGAATAGAATAATAGAATATTTGCTTATGGCTAAACCTTTTTTAATCCAAATGATTAATCCAAATTGATAGTGATAAAATTTAGACCACATTGTCGGGTTAACGATAACTGCAAGACAGAAATATTGGAAGTCAATTTAATTAAATTTTTGCACACGTCATATACAGAATGTGGCGTCTACACTATCACCTATGTCAAAACTTGTGAAGTGTCCAAAATTTGCGTTTTTTTTTTCGGAAAAAATTAGATATTTTGGTTAAGTGTGGTTAGACGAAAATACAATTTATATACTTTCGTAAAATAGATTTTTTTTTTCAAAATATGGCTAAATGAATTTCATTTTAATTGATTTTCTGCCGATCTTTTCCATATGTTCGATAAGGACAAATTCAGCTTGCAATTAAGAGGTATAATTTTGGTAATTTATAAAAAATTCTTTTATATAAATTAAAATATTTTCAACAGTTTGTCTCAAACCGACGTTTATGTTTACATTATATATTCTGCATTTTATCCGCAAATTTACGCAAATATGTATAATTTTGATGATTATTCACGATTTTCTGCCAGCACTCTTATAATACGGGTTGTGTTCGAAAAATTAATGGGAAATTTTCAAATTCCGCGGGCTACGTAAATTCGACTTTCGATTATTTTTTTTATGTTGGTACACTCGTCTCGAAGATATGTTGACGGTTTTCTCCATATAGCATGTTTAGTTTGTTTGTGAGAGGCATAAATAAGACAAGTGTTTTGGGTGTTCGGCGATTTTCTGCTATCGAAAAAAATGGATCAAAGAAGTTGCATCAAATTTTGTGTAAAAAATTGATTTACGTTCTTAAAAACGCTTGAAATGTTGACAGTGGCATACGGTGAGAGTACTCTGAATCAAGACAAAAAAAATGTTTACAAGTGGTACAAGCTTTTCACAGAAGGTCGAGAAGATGTGAATGATGACGCTCGCTCTGGACGCCCCAGCACATCAACAACCGATAAAAATGTTGAGAAAGTGAAGAAAATTGTTATGGAGAATCATCTAATCACAATTAGAGCAGTTGCTGAGGATGTCGGCATATCGTTTGGCTCGTGCCATGCAATCTTTTCAGAAATTTTGGGCATGAAGCGTGTGGCAGCGATGTTCGTTCCAAAATTGCTGAATTTTGACCAAAAGCAACGTCGTATAAGCATCGCTCAGGAATTGTTAAATGACGTCAACGATGATCCACATTTGCTTAAAAGCGTCATAACTGGTGACGAATCATGGGTATATGGTTATGCCCAAATCGTCCCAAAAAAAGCCCGCCAAATTCGATCAAATGTCAAGGTTTTGCTTACTGTTCGATTACCATGGCGTAGTGCATCAGGAGTTCTTACCACAAGGCCGTACGATAAATAAGGAGTATTACCTTGAAGTTATGCGCCATTTGCGTGAAGCAATATGAAAGAAAACACCTGGAATTGTGGAAAAACGTCATGGCTTTTGCATCATGATAATTTGATAATTTGCTTGTGAAAGATTATTAGGCCAAAAACAACACCATTATCATGCCTCAGCCACAGTATTCACCAGATTTGGCTTCCTGAGACTTTTTGCAGTTCCCAAGATTGAAGAGACCAATGAAAGGACGGCGTTTTGGGACGATTAAGGAAATAAAAACCGAATTGCCGAACACGAAAACACTTGTCTTATTTATGCCTCTCACAAACAAACTAAACATGCTTTATGGATAAAACCTTCAACATTATCTTCGAGATGAGTGTACCAACATAAAAAAAATAATAATCGAAGGTCGAATGTACGTACGTAGCCCGGGAAATTTTAAAATTTATCCTATTTTTTAATACACCTCGTATTTGATTCTCTCAATAAATATGTGTTCAGAATATGTTTTCACACTGTTTGATGAATATTTGCGTTAACAATTAAAGCTTATTTACATAAAATAATATCTTCTTCTAATATCTGAAAAATTATTGATGAATTATTTGTTCTGAAGATATTTTGAATGCCTGATTTTTACTGATTATTGAGGACAACGAACGCTGCTGATGAATATCTCGTATAATTTATTACAATCTAGTAAAATGAGCTCTCCCTTTACTTTAATAATTATAAAATTTAATTTCCTTGAAGTTTGTTTTCCACCAAACATCCTCTGTCATGACTAATTAAAGAACCATTCTAAATTAACTCATAAATGCCTTAGTTTATTTTAAGTAATAGACAGTATTTCTCCATCGTGTTGCAAATATTCTGAATTCATTATATAATTTATGTTTATGTCACATATTTTCTTTGGAATAACGTTTTTAACCATGACAGTTGCGAGATGTCACGCACAAATGATAAAACTTTCTTAACTTATTTTCTTGTAGCAATGAGACCCATTTTTAGATCAACAGGTATGTCAATAAGGATTTAGGGCGATGCAATAAATCGACAAATGGTATAGATTATGAGCATCATCGACTTCTTAAAATGCAATGACAGCGTGACTATCGTAATCAACAATTATCATTCTGCGCAGATGACTTGAAAGCATAATTTTCTCCCGCAGATGAGGCGTGAATTGACCCCTGAGATGGTGAAATTTTACTTTATTGGATTTTTTATTATGGTGTTTCCTTAGGTCGCATAAATCTAATTTGATCTATGTGTCAAAATTGCCGAAAGTTAGACTTTGAGAATGATCCTCAGCGGAGCGACCTTTGGAATAAAATAGAATTCTTTACTCAATTTTAACATCTACCCATCCCTATTGGAAAAGTATTTACTTAAACCTACTGTAAAAAATATTATTTATTAAAAAATGTGTAAAAACAACGCAACACTAACAATATTCAGAATATTTTTGAACCTACATTCGTTGGGTACAATCAAAAATCTTAAAGGTGCTATCAAAAAATTGTCAATATTTTTCATGATTTAAAATGATTGCATACTACAGGTACAAATACGATTAACTTTCCCCGAAATCAATATCAATATATATGTATATACATATATTGGCAATATCAGAGTACCTATGAAACGTTCTTAAAACAACAAAACAGCTTGTCGAACAATCTAATGGTAGTCAATACAAAATTTTGCCGCATCACTTAAAATCACTACACCGTCTTCAATTGAAAATCAATGAATTCGAAATCATATTCAGAAGTTGTATTTATAGTTCGAAACACATCAACCGATAATCAAAATTTCCGTTTGAAATTCGAAACACACCAATTGGTAATCAAAATTGTCAGATGAGATTCGAACACACACCAATTTATAATCAAAATTCGAAATTCAAAAGACATAGCTTGAAACTCAACTTTTCTATGTGAAATTCAAATTCAAAACCAATTGAAATTTGAAACACATCAATTGAAATTCAAAATACAATAATTTTAATTCAAAATACATGAGTTGAAATCCGAAAAATAGATGGTAGTTTAAATCACACACTTTATTTAATGATACTTTCGAAAAGTGAATACTTTCAATTTTATTGATTCATTACTAAATAATGAAAATCGAACTGCCTTAGAATATCTTTAAAGAGATGCACTCAAACTGAAAAGTTTGGGAAAAAAAAATTACATGATAAAGAAATTTTATTATTAAAAAATATATAACGAATTATAAATGCAAGTTATTTCATAACAGTGAAAAAACAGGGTTATCCATTTAGTGGTTTCAAAACGACCGGTTTTGCAAGTCTGTCAGCTGTTAACTGCCTGCCATCTGAAGTGTTATTTATTTAGTGGATCGTTTAACAAACGCAGAACACGTAAGAATAGTTAAAACTTACTACAAAAGTGATGATTCAAATGTCGAAATGCACGAAAAGTAGCATTACGGTGTGATTATGGTCATCATTGAATTGACAAGTTTATAAAGAAATTTGGATAAATTGGAAGCTTTACAGATGTGGTCAGGCCTGTGCATTAACGCAATGTATGCACTGACGAAAATATCGCTTCTGTTAGCAAAAGTATGGCGGGTAATCCGAATTTCAATTCAGAGCGCTATGACCATAATTTAAAAGCGACTTTTTTAGCCTGCAATTGAAGATTATGAACTGGATGATATGTGGTTTCAACAAGACAATGCCACTAGCCACACAACATGAGTGATTTTGGCTTTATTGTATGAGAAGTTTCCAGAAAACGTAATTTCACGTTTTGGCGACGTCAATTGGTCACCAAGATCATGCGATTTGATGCCGTTAGATTTTTTTTGTGAGGCTACGTCAAAGATTGTGTTTACACGGGTAATCCTCAAACGTTGGAGTATTTGAAAACCAACACTCGTAAAGTTATTGCCGAGATATCGCGCGAAATGTGCGAAAAAGTGGTCGAACAACCTATCCAGAGACAGTCATTTATATGACATTGAATTTCGTACATAATGGCAAAGTCCAAGCATTATAATGAAATAAAAGTTTCGTCGAAATCATAGCTTTATGTGTGTTTTATTTAACTTTACTTTTGAAATCAGAAAAATGGATAATCCGGTATAGAACGAAGTTTACATATTTCAGCATATCTTGCAAAGCCAGTGCAATTTTATGGAATATATTTGAATGTTGAATACCATATCTATATAGCAGCATTTGATCTGCTATATTTGGGCTACTTATTAACAGCCATATATTTCTGATACGATCCTTTATTTTACATAATAAGCTATCGAATATGCAATATTCGAATTAAGTCCATGTTTCAAATTAAAATATATATGTTTTAAATTTAAATTGATCTGTATTGAAACTCAATCTCAACTGACATCTTTTGAATTTCAAATGGAAATTTTGATTTTCAGTTAACGTCTTTTGAACTTCAAATAGAAATTTTGATTTTCAATTAATGTGTTTTGAATTCCATGTGGATATTTTGATTTTTAGTTCTCGTCTTCCGAATTTTGAACAGAATTTTTGAGTATTAATTCATTTTTTTTTTTAATGGCAATTGGAAATGCTGTAAAAACATTTTCATCATAAATAATCATTGAGAAAATATATTTAAATTATTTATTGTGGAATGTGGAAGAACTTTTGGTATAGATATTGACCTTATGGAGAAGCACATGTGACGAAATGACATTTTTCATTAATTTATTGGTATTTCATATTAGTGCAACTGCAGTCATTACATCAAGTTATTTGACGTAAATTGTTTTGCCTACAAGCCTCTATAATGCCATGTGGCGCTAAGGTGTAATTTGTATGAATTTTTTTTTTTTGCATAATAAATTCGTTGTAATGCACTATTTGGTAACGTATCTGGTATGGACAGCTGGATTTTGCATCATTTCTGTAGTTTCTAGAATTTCACTTATGGCTAAAGTTATAACTATATTCTAAATTATATCTGAGTGGTTGATCTGTGGACGATCTGAATATATACTTCGGCTGTGGAATTATATGTATTTAGGCGCAGTAAAAATAAACTTTAAAAACTTAATTTAAATGCTTGTTAAACAAATTAAATGGTAATTTGTTGTTTTAAACACACTTGACGCATTACAATTTGGTGCACATTTATTATTAACACTGACTGTACAATTCACAATACTGACGCACACGTATGTACTCGTACATCATATTATCTCTATTCGCATTCATATGTGTAAATATATTTAAATATATATTTATTTGTTCACACACACACGTTTATTAATTTTTAGGGAAAATGTTGATCCATCTCACCGGACCGAGCGAGGAGAAACTCAATGACGGACGACTGACTAATTCGACCAGCACCAGCGGCACCAACACAAATACACTTTCACTCACTGAGACTACAGTATTTATACTTCACATTGACGGCACCAAAAGGATTCTTTGTCGTTATTTTTCAAAATTTTTCTTGTCGCTTTTCAAATTTAGTTTGGGGTGAATGTATAGATAGCAAGATATATAGATAAATATGTAGCCAGACTTATTTGTACAAATGTCAGAACATACAATAAATTTTCGCTTGGATTCTGATATGAATTTTTCTAATTCTTAATTTTCATTTTGTTTTTCTTTTTTCGTGTAGTTGATGTTCGCATTTTCTCATTGCACTTCTTCGATAATTGAAACGGTTATGAAACCAGTTGACGTGTTCACCCTTTTGGATCGCAAAAGAGAGCGGAACATGTAAAGAGCTTGTTGGCGTATTTTTCCATGCCAAAGTTCCCAAATGCGATTATGATGAAAATTTATGGCCCATTCAGACGAAGAGGTAACATTTTGTGAATCACGCTAACAAATGAGCTACATAACTCGTAAGTAAGCGCGTCTGTCGTCGAACATTAGCTATATATTTCAGATTATTTCATAAAATACTTCTCTATATACTCGTATAACTACAGTTATAATAAAAGAAAAAAAAATTAGGTCTTTTTTCTTTACCGTAGATCACTTTTTTATCTAAGCGTATTTTTGTATGTTTGGTATAATTTTTGATTCAAAAGGTTTATTAAAAATTTCTGATTGTTCGTTTTAAAATCGTAGACGTTCGCACGCGCTCATCCAGCCAAAACAGTACCTGGATCTCCGATAGTTTTCCTCAGACTGAGTGAGTAGCCAGAGTATGCTGGGGCCGGTGAAAAATGCGAGCATTTCTTTTGCTTTCTACGAAAGCAGCAGATGCCAGCACCCCTCCCTGGCGGGTGCTGACTGGGGCCCCTCCACAAACTTTCTTTCTCTGCTTTCTTCTTCGTGCGATCGGGAAATCGGTGAAAATTGTGTGAGAATGTACGGCGCTTTTTTCAGTTGTTGTTGCTGTCGGAGGATTCTAAAATAGATTTGTTCGTGTCTGGCGTTCAAGAGCTGCTGATGAAAATGATGGTGCGATTGTGATGAATACGATGATACTAATGATCATCATCATCAGCAAGCGCGTATGTGTGTGCATATTTTGGTGTCTGAAACAAACAAAAAAAAAATTCGAAAAATCGTTATAAGCAGTTGTCGTTACATGTTCACGTTCTCTTCGCCTCATCGCACTAACCCAGCAATACATGGGTTTGTCCGCGTCCGTCTGCCCATCCTGTCTGCCCAGTTGGTCTAGTCGAGTGGGTCGCGTCGTGCGTTATTGTGGGTATGGACAGGGCGGTACTTGTTTCCGGGATTTATGAACTGCTCGCGTATATAGAGAAACAAAAAACATCAAGTACATTTGTTAACATTGCCACCATTGATCAGGCCAAACATATCGATCTATTTGCTGTTCATTTTTTAAACAAACAATTTTTATTTTTAGCTTACGCTACTATTCCTAATTCATGTGAAGCGCAAAGGTGTGTGAATGTGAATTTTAGAAAATTACAACAATAATTGCACATAATAACGTAATCGTCATAATCTACCTACTGTGCAAGGAACTGTCAAGATTATAAAGCTATTTGAAGAGATTGGATGCGTTACAGATTTGTCCAGGCCTGTACATCATCGCAGTGTACGTCCTGCCGAAAGTGAGAGTGTAGCGGATAATCCTGATTTCAATTCAGAGCACTATGCAATTGAAGATTATGAACTGGACGATATGTGGTTTCAACAAGACGGTGCCATGTGCCACACAACACGATCGATTTTGGCTTTATTGCATGAGAAGTTTCCGCAAAGTGTACCCGAGGCTTCACGTATTGGCGACGTCAATTGGCCACAGAGATCATGCGATTTGACGCGGTTAGACTTTTTTAGGGGGACTACGTCAAAGACCGTATTTACGCTGACAATCCCTAAACGTTGGAGTCTTTGAGGACTAATATTCGTCAAGTTATCGCCGAGATCGAAATGCTAAAATAAGATCCACCGCTGCAACCAATTCAGAGACAATCATTTAAACGACATTGTATCTCGTACATTATGGCAAGGTCCAAGCATTATAATGGACTGAAAGTTTTATCGACATCATAGCTTTATGTGTGTTTTATTCAACTTTACTTTTGAGACCGAAAACTGGATGAACCGGTATAAGCTGTAATAAAAAGAAATTCGCTATTTTTGCATGATATTGAAGTCTTTATTTAGCACTGTTATCGTGATCTGATTTATTTCAAAGATGCACTAATTTGTTCGATAGCTTCTTACTATTTTAAAGGTAATTCCATTATACCTCCCTCATAAAAATATTCGTCCCTATTGGCAGAAAATTATGACGGTCGATTTTCACAAGATTCTCTTGAGTTGAATTTTCCAGGTCAGGACAATAAGGTGGATGCATATAAACCTATTAACCATGCTCCTGGAACTTTTGGAGATATACTACCGATGTGTGTTGCCTAGCGTTGCCCTGATGTAGCACAGTTCAATTTTTTTATAAATTTTATGGACTTACATTTATAAAAAACTAGCCAAAATGGCATGCTTAGCAATACCGCAATTAAAGTGGTATGAAAACAACATCCATAATCGTCTAATACTCAACTTCCTGTCTCAAATAAATATTTATCTGTGTGTTAGATATAGGGATCCATGCCATTTATTTAATAGTGATGAAACGTTCTGCGATGATATTGCATTTTTATTAAACCAATCAAAATAGGTGTACCAACTTTTGTTGATTATTCGAAATGTAACTTTCGATTCGGGCGGGATTGATATGCACATTGATATTTCTTGTTTGGCGCAAATGTTCCCAAATTCTTACGACAATGTGGTTTTCTGCAACGATTTTTACAATAACTTTCCCCGTACCAAATATGATTTTCATAGTTCTAAGATGAATTAAACAACTAAAGAAGACAATAAATTAGCCTCCTATTTCGGTTTTTCTATTGGGCAAATCGTATAGTTAACCGGATAAAGAATTTACATATAATAATAATTTACATATATAATGCAAACAGCATTTTTTAAAATCTCACCACATGTGGTACGAGGTGAATTGCTTTAGTGCTGCTGAAGGTAATACTCAAAAATAAAAGTAAGTGGATCCAAAAACATTGATGCTGAAATCTGTCCACGAATTCTTGTAAACACGATAATCTCGCAATTATAAACCAGTTGTTTATTAAAAATCGGCGAAAGCGGTCCAAATTATTTGACCTGGCCATTCACGATTTGTCGAAACTACAGTTTTATTTGTAGTTAAACTAAAATATAAATCTGTTGAAAACCACTAAAAACCGACTGTTAAATATCTTCATTAAACGTCCTCTTGCATGGGTGCAAAAGTATGCGGAATGCCAGAGGAGCTGGGGTAAGTCACCACATTCTTTTAAAAAATTGAACTTTCTCATGTTCACCGTTTAGAGATTACGCAGAGACGACTGATTTTTGGTAAATTTGCCTTATTTTTTCCCTGGTACGCCAATAGGCTTGGTATCGCAGCCAATCTTCATTTGCAGACCGGAGTTTACTAAATGCCTTAGGTGTGCTAAAAAGTACTCAATTTATTACAATTGAATGACAGATATGGTTTCATTTAGGTAATATTTATTCAAATTTCCGGAAAGGGGCGCGGTTATCCGGTCGATTTTCTTAAAATTTTATGAAGCATAAGTCAAGCTAATTGAAAAAAATTTAAGTAAATCCTTTCTACGAATTAGGGGTTTAAGCGGAAAGATATAATTTCGATAAATCGGGTAATTTGTATCGGAGGTACAAGAAAGGATGTGACAATGACTTCCAACTTCTCGAAACTTAGTTCATCAAACGCATGACATGTGCCAAATTTGACAGAATTCAGTGCAACTGCTGAGAATATGTCAACTTTAGAATATATAGATTGAATCGTTTATATGTATATATTATTATGGGATGTACCATTATGGACGCGGTTACATGATAGATTTGTCCATATTTTATAGAGAATATAATGGACAAAAATCTATGCTACTGCTTTCTACTGATTAGAAATTACAGATGAAAGATTGAATTTCTGAAAGTTATACAGTTTATATGGGAGGTACCAGAAAGAGTACGACATTCGAAAATTCTTTGGAAAACGTTAAAATTTTACTAAATTTAGTACATCTGAATAAAAGATATGAACGTAAGAACATATGGATTAAATAAATCATGATCAGTCATATGGAAGTTAGAAGTAGAAGATAGAAGTGGCGTGATTAATCAATCGATTTTTAGAATTATGCCTAGCATTATAAATTGATCGAATAATTTGTATTGGTGATACAAGAACGGGTGGGTCGAAATAATTCGTTCGGAATCCCCATCTACGATATGCCAAAATATTAGGCTGTGCCTAGCTTTCAAAGATTTCATACAGATTTACGATCCTCATCATGCCTGCCAACCAGCCGGGCGGACTTACTTCGCACAGCCGTCTTACAGAGACTTGAAACACATAAGACCAAAAGATGCTTGGCATTTTAACCCCCAATTTAATTGCACACTGACTTTGGTGAATATGGCCCGTGCCGTTCCTCGTTTTTATGTATATTTATATTGAAATCTAATTACATTTAATACATATGACATAGCTGCCTTATAGAAAATTGTTTTAATTAATTCAGGTTTTGAGACAGCCCCTTACAAATGGAGCAGACATGCTTTATCGCTTCTCAAAGCCAAAATTGTTATTAGATTTTGATTATTTAAATGCTATATGATTCGATTGAGTCAGGAACGAAATACGTCGAAGATGGGCCATATGGATCGGTACATTAATGCATCCCCGATACACAAAAACAGATTTTATTTACACCTTCTCCTATACGATAGAAATTATATATCGTTTAACACGAAAAAAAAACACTAAAAACAGCTAGAAGGAACTGTTGAAAATACTAAGTGTCTTTTAACCAAATGAGTTTCGTGACTTTCTAAGTCGATTGAGCAACGCCCGTCTGACTAGTAAGCTGATTGGGTCACATTAAAACTGTCGCCAAACTCTATGAAAAAGCTGACAACTTGGCACAGCCTCATCTGGCATTTACCATACAAATTTATGGATTTTCCGAAATTTAATTTTTCTCTGCAAATTCTAATTCATAGATTATGGTAACCAAAAATCTTCATCCACTGTTTTTTCTTACAAAACTTGTCAAAAATTAAAAAATGGCCCGATTTACCACGCCGCTTTTGGCATTTCCCATACAAATGACTCACAGATTTCACTTGCATTCAGCGAAAATTCAGAACCTATTAAAGACTTGCTAAAACAAGGTTTGAGAGTAGCATAATCACCGCCGATCTGACCTCGACCCGTACAAATTAGCAGATTTTTCAAAATTCATGATTTCTAATCACTCAAGTAACTTCTAATTAGTAAGCTGCAGTTGTTTACATTTTAGCCCATTATGTTTATTCCTAACGCTTGGTAAAATCGACTAACAAGTCTCGCCACTTCTAGAGACCCCATATGAATGATTGATTTATCCCATATATTCTTAGTTTGCTAACCTTGAAGAAGTTGTACTGAATTCAGTCCAATTTCAAATACATCATGCGTTGTGATTTGTTGTAATTGCGATTATTTTATTGTGCGTTAATTTGGAGGATTTGTCGATAAGAACTTAGCGATTTACCGCACCTTTCTGGTAGTCGCAACCTTTAATACCTACACAAAACGACGTTGAGTCAAAGGAAGTGTAAGTCATTGCACTTCATTGAAATTCTTGTACTAGATGTGCATATCCTACAGTTGTACCGCTTTCCAACTATGCTCAAAAAGGTACATATCCGTTTTTATATCGACCCCTACATAAACTAGCTGGCTTTATCGCCTCCAGTAGACACTGTTTTTACTAGCATTTTATTATATTTACGTAGTATGAAGTGGTGGTGTCAGGGGCAAACTTTATTTATAATGAGCCAGGTTTTTATACAACCGCATACAAATGGGTCTGTAAAATGTGCCGCTTCTGTAAGACACAATTTGTATTGAAATTTCATTGTGTACTCGTATAGGCACCAACAATAGGTCACCACGCCCCCTAACGTATTTACTGATATATTTCGGATAGGGTGGTTTAGGGTGAATTGTAGTTGACGCTTATGATTTTTGTCGCTGTAGAGTGACAGCTTTCATCAGGACCTGTGCACTCTAACTTTGGACATTTAATGCTGCTATGTACTTGACATCCTTGAGATCTAGGTGGCTATTATTTGAGTTTTTCAAATCATTTTCCAAAAATACTTGAGGAATATATTACCAAATACATTTCATTTATACTCGTAGTAAGCTGAAGGGAAACTGTCATTTACAAACAAAATTTTCGGTCAGTTTAAATCGTTTGTGTGAACAAAGCAGTCTTCTTTTTTGAAATATCATTTATTTTTGAAAATCTATAAATTAAAAATGGAAACTGGAATAATCAATCGCCGCTATAAAACCGCCGTGGAGCCTAGCGAAAGATCTCGTCGAGGTGAATACCTTTTGGACAAGGGGGAAGAATTGTCAGCCGAGTGTTATGGCTACCAGAGAGGAATGCGCAGACGTAGTCGTGGTGCCAGCGTAAAACGGAGCCGTTCTCGCCGCAGTCGTTCTGGTCGTAGTATGTCACGACGAAGACGCCGGGGCTAGTCAATTAATTTGTGTATATTTTCTTAAATTATACGTGCGCCAAAATTATTGTTGTATTACCTATGAATGACACTATTTTGAAAGCTAAATTGTTTAGTCAAATTTGTTTATTTTTGATTGGGGTTAACGATTTATTTGAGCCCAATAAAATTCCAAAATAAAGAGGGCATATGGAAAAAATAGACTTAAATAAAAAATGCGATAAGGAATCAATTATCTGTCTATGTGTTACGTATGTACTGCTAGAGAGTCCACCAGATTGTGATGAAACTATGGATAACTATTGAGTGCCTGAGCTTTGAATAAAATATACTAATTAAGAAAGTAATTAATTAGAGGTAATTAAAATCATTTGCATACAGTTTACGGTAAAAGGCTTATTTAAGACCACAATTAATAAAATTGTTTAGGTGACTCGCATTTTATTCGAAAACAATTAACATTAGACTGTTTATATATTTGATTTTAGATTAAAGAATTTGTTGGTCAATTTTTATTTCTATTTTATTTCAAAAAGTCTTCTATGAAGAGCACCTGAGACAAAATATCTTCTATGATAACAATTTTTAAATTATAAATTCTGTATTTTTTATACCTCCACAAAGAGGAATGAGGGTATACATCGTTTGATACAACATAAATATGACACTCAGCAAGCAGCCTTTAAAATAACATTATTTTTTGGCCAAACATACGGGTATTTCATAACTTTTAAAGTAGATCCATCTGTCTATCTGGCTGGTGGATACAACTGCCATAAATCTTAATGGAACTTCCTAAAACATTGCCTTAGATCGTGGCTGGGTATTGTAAATGGGTCCAAACCTTCTAGTACCACCCATATTGACTAATTTTCCGGAAATTAATTTCCTCCCAGTAATCCGTCATCTGTAACCTGCAGGTACCCAAATTTCTGTCCGTTACATTGTTTCATGTAGTGAAATTTGATAGCATCGACCAATTAACCCCACCGCTTATGGGATCTCTCATACAAATGACCGATTTAAACATATATTCTTGGATTTATATCTTCCAAACAGTTGCACTAATTTTGTCAAACTTGACAAATGTGAAGCGTTTTCTAAAATAGGTCTCAGAATGAAAACGGACCATATTGTCACACCCAGATTTGCCGCCTTTCATATGAATAGAACGATTTCTGAAATTTAATCCTCTGTAATTTTTAACTAGCCTAATTTTTAACCATTACATTGTTTTAACATTCTGTACAATATCAAGTAACCATGCCTCTTCTGGTACCTCCCACACCAATGACACATTTAAATTTGTATTGTTTGTTTCTTATCTTCATTTAAATTGGTTGGTAAAAATTCGACCAAATTTGTGATATGTCACGCATTTGATAATCTAAGTTCCTAGACCAAACTAAACGAAGGACTTCAGAAGATTACAATTCTGCTTCTTTTATTGTGCTTCAATTCAGAGGGAATTTGGGGGATAATACGAGTATGTGTAAGTCAATTCACCTAACTAAAATTTCTGTACTTGTTTCTTTTTTTATTTGCTCCCTTTTTTGTGATAGTTATTAAAGATAAATGCAAATTTTGTGTTGTATATCTGTTCTCTAGGTTTCATAATCGTCAAATTTTTTATTTATACTCGCTTGCTTTAAGTTTTGTAACGTATGCTGAATTCAAATACAATTTTTTTTTCATAATTTCCGATTTTAAGATACCAATTGAAGTTTGACGAATTTGTTCTTCCGCCATTAGATAAGTTTGCCTGGGTTTAAAACCCCATTTCTAAAGTTTTAATATTTATCCCACAAATCCGAACGGACCAAAAACGTGGTCTTGTATTAGTCGGCAAATCTGTGAAAACATTTTTTCCTTTCAAATTTAACTGAATTTCCTACAGCGCAATGGCCGATATTCATTTACCAACATGTAACTTAAACCTCACCTTACCTTACTTACATGGAAATAACAAAAGGTAACCGATGTACTCGTATGTATATACTCGTATTTATTTAATTTTGCCGAATACAATAAAGCGGCATAATAGGCAAACATTTATGTCACAGCAGCCCATGAATTATGAATTATAGTAGAAAACGTAAATTTCGCTAACTTGTAGAGGAAATACCAGAAAGGTTTATCGATACAGCCCATCTATGTTCTGACTAAATATAGTCTGCACAAAATTTTTAGAATTTTGGTAAATACAGGGTGGCACACGAATCGTGTTGAAAGAGTTTTTTTATCCTGAACTATGTCAAAGGCGTAACCGTTTCAACAGCATTTGGTTCCAGCAGGATGGAGCAAAGCACACATAGCCCGACCGGTTATAGCGGGGCTCCATCGAAAATTCCCAAACAAATTAATATCCATTAATTCCACTTTCTGCTGGTTCCCAAGGTCAACTGACCTGACCGCACCAGACTTCTTTTAATGGGATTATGTGAAGCAAAACAATGATTGAGACAATCCCGACTTCAACTCTTCAGGCCGCAATGATAACAGGGACAAAATATTGGGTCTTGCTACATTCAAGTAAAAAATATGAATGATTGATTTTTATGTAACGATATGACAGACTGACAATCCACACTCTTCGTATAGTGAGTCTTTCATTTCCTTCTACGTCCCTCTCTCGCTCTCTTTTAATTGTATAGAGATAATTTTTAAATTCGCCGGCTTTCCTTTTTTTTAGATTTTCCGCTTTGAGTAAAAAAACACACATTCATTTTTTGTCGTTTTCTTTTTGTCTTCTTTTTACACACCGATCGTAAACACTAAAATTGTTCATTTTATAAATATACTGCTTCTATTGAAAAAATTATAATTATATTTTAAGTCCACTATTAAGTGTATATAAACTAAACAAACCTACATATAAACAGACATATACAATCATAATTACACTATCCAAATGTATCCCTCTTCAGTGATATTGTTTTCTAACTTTTGGTTGACCCCATTGTCGTCGTCATCGCATTGGTCCGATTTTTATTAGATTTTGATATTCTTATTTTTTAGGCCTACTAGTTATACCAAAAAATTAGACACTATTGTTACATTTAATATTTGCTTATCTGAAGGGTACCGTGGAAACACATCCTAATACCATCGGTTATAAATTATAATTAATATTATTTGAATTAATATTAGTAGTCTTTATCATAATAGTTAACTGAAAATCACTGAATTTAAAGAATGTTTCCGCTAGTTGTTCCATCTTATTGAAGGCACTTTATACTGAGTAAAAGTGTGAATTAAAACGAGATTTTCCCGCTGGTTTTGTAAAGGGCGAAAACCAGGCTAAGGAAAAACGTCCAAACACCGATTGTATGCTTTTTAGCCGGGACTTTTTAGCCCAGCGAGCCTCTTCTTTTTTAAGTTGTTCAATGCCCTGTAAATGGAAAATTAAGAGAGATGAGTTTTACAACACATGCATTTGTTCAAGATAAAGTTTTACGGATATTCGTTCTTACCGTTTGATCATTGAGTATGGCAGTTAATTGCGTTGCCAACATTATTATGGTAAATATGGCAAACATTAAGCCCTCAAAGGTGAGGAAAAGCAATAGAAAGATAGTGGCTGGCGGAGAGTAAGGAGAACACTGGCGCCACTCATTGCGTACACATTCAGCAAAAGAGGTTACAACCAAAAATATTGCATGAACCGATATAGATGCAATGTAAAACTGAAATAGAAACAATTATCAAGCGTAGATATTATTATATAAATTGTTCGTTAATATTATGGAAGTTAGTGTTATTAGTGTTATATAGGGTGGCGCATATGTAACGCTAAGATTTGATCAGTGAATTAATTTTTTGTTTGTCTTTTTTTTTCGCCTCTTTACAGAATTAACTAAAAAATACTTGGGAAATTTATGATGGAAAGGCTCAGCACAGAACAAAGAACCAGAGTTGATCAATTTTACTTTGAAAGTCAGCATTCGATTGTTCAGATCATATCGAAATTTCTTTCATGTTCGAAATGCTTCTAGCGCTCCAACAATTTATCGCCGTTAACGTTACTTATGCGCCACCCTTTATAAGCTTTGGTAACAATAAATCCATTTCTAATAGATGCACTCGTATTTAACAATCTGTATAAGTACGATTGGCGTTGGAAACATAAGATATCGTACTAAAAAAAAGCTAATCAGATTGTTTTGAAATTGATTGACTCAGAATTGATTAAAGGCGCATCGTAAATGGGAAAGAAGAAAATACTCCATATTTTACTATTTTTCTTCGATAAAGGCGAAAACAAAAGGCAGGCGGCTAAAAATGTAAATGTTGTTCAAAGTCTTGATACTGTAACAGGCAATCATGTCATTTTGATGTCAAAGTGGCAAAACGCTCTGGAAGTTCAATTGTCGGAAATTTCCATAAAACAGTAAGTATGTAAGCGCTGTCTCGATTGCCCATTAGCTAAACACTGCAAAAAAAATCACTTCAATAAGACTGGATACAAAAAAGAAGTTCAATAAATCAGTGCTACCTGAGTTAACGCAAAAAAAAAAAACGTCATCGATCAAATCGCTACTGAGTTGCAACAAAATTGATCCTTTTATGAAGCGGATGGTTACTTGTGAAAGTGTAAAAGTGGGACGAGAGTGAAAGGCATCATAGCATTACCTTTAAAATGGCAACAAGTAATCGAATAAAACGGTGCATATTTAAGCTAATTCGTATAATTCTAAATATGTTAAATAAATACGCCAATAACATGCATAAATAACACTTTAAATTTTTCTATAAATATGTCACTCCTTATGTTGTATTGTGCCATTACGATTTGTAGCCTTTGATGAATTGTTAAAGATATTTTACAAAGATTTTTTATAATTTTCTAATTTTCTGGAAACCTTTTTCATTTTATAATTTTTATGGTTTCAAAAGCCGCAACAGGAGAATGTTCAGCGGTCAGAGCAGAAATTATAAATAAGTGAACTAGTTTATTAAAAAATCTCATTTTTATCTTCTTTCGTCGAATTTTTTATTTTTCGTTCATTCATTCAATTCACTATAGACTTAAAGTGTAGAAAATTGCATTCAAACAATCCGGTGAAGAACGTCGCATTATGTCTGAGAACAGGATGTTGCACACATGACAACGAGGCAACGCTGTAAGAAGAGAGGAGCACTGTGAGATCGGGGATATAACGCAATAGAGGAGAAACGCGAAAATTCTACCAAAAAGTGAAAAACAAATCTCCTACTATATGGAAAGCGATGGAAATCTGGTTACAGATGCACAGAACATGCTGCAATTATGCAGTGAACATTTCCAAAAGTTACGAGTACCGGTTGTCAACGCAAATGTATAAATCACGTCAACCAACTACATAAAACAGGATCAGAATACCAGTATCACAACTTGAGCTGCGGGTGCTGACAACAATCTAATAATAAAAAGTAATAAGCTAATAATTAACATACATCAGCTCCTTAACATTATTCGCCACAATGAATGCGTGGCTGGTGATTGGAAACTAAGTGTAAGTCCTGTGTACAGAAAAGGCGATCCTAGCGTGCGTATTTATGGTGTACGGAGAACTAAAAACTATTTATTTTATTTGATCTGAATGCACTATCAGTACGGTTTTGGACGTCTATAACTCTATAACTGTCCAGATACTCACACTTCAGCAAATACTAAAGACTCAAGAAAAATACATTAACAAATATCACCTGTTCGTCGATTATAAAACTGCTTTCGATTGTCCGACACGGCCAAAATAGCCATCATTTGCTGAAAACTTCGAGATGTTACTGCAGACTTCCCAAGCATTAAGAAGAAGTCCCCAAAAATAGGACTGGTAATAAATGATGACAAAACCAAGTTATTTCTTTCGGTGAAAAAAATCTACTCGTTTGCGACGCCGCGTGAACGACGACAACTATAACTTTGGAGGAGTCGTCGAATTCCGCCGCTGCGAATAAAATTAATGTTGCCAGCCTGGAGAAGAAGAGTATTGTTTGCAAACAAATATTACTGTGAGCCCAGCAAGCGATTAACGACAAAGCCATCCCTCAATAAAAATCCTATTGTACTAGATATTTGTGCTAACTGCCTTGTTGTATGACGTAACATTCAGAGGTATAGCACATATCAATTCTGGGAATCTTAGAAAGTAAAATATCTTAAAAAATAAGTGAATCCGTCACCGTTACCAGGGTATAGAACAAGTCAATTCTGCAAATCTTAGAGAGAAAAATATTCTACAAAATATATGGAATCATCACCGAAGGAACCACGAACTGTATATCGACATCGTCTTGGTCAACCGCATCAAAATGCAACGATTGCGATGGAGTTGTTATGTTGTGCTAATTGATCTAAACGCTCCAGCATCAAAACCTTTCAACAAATAACTCGATGGGTGGTGCTGAAAAAAGGATCGAAAATTCCCTTGGGAGGAGCAGGCTTTTGAAGCGCTATTAAAACTTTCTTCGACAAATTGGCGAAAGAGTGCAGAAGACCGAAACGCTTGGAATTATCATCTATTATTTATATTAAAATTTCAGACTGTTATTATACGAACCAAATAATACCGCTTTGGATATGCTTGTTTGGCTAAACTTGGACCTCAACAAAAGTTTTATTAAGTCTTATTTGTAACCTACCACATGATAGACTATAAAAGGAAGTACAAAGTCCCCTCATATAAAAAGGGAGTATCAAAATCAGGATAGGTAGTACTAATGATTTCATTGAAATATAATGCATAATATAGAACACTAAAAATAAAGTTGACCCCCCGAGAGCACCAAACTTAATTAGGAGCCGATCATAATTAACAAATTGAAAACTAAAAAAATTGTAACATAATTTTATCACTGCAGCCTTCAAAGTCCGAGTAAGTTACTATGACACAAAAAATATTTTAGGTTTTTATGTAGATGAACCTATGGTGAATTAAACTGCCTCAGATCTGCAAAATATATTAAAATGTTAAGACTGCCTTATTTTAGATTGACCGATTTATGTGTGAAGGCTGCCTTATTTTAGATTGACCGATATATGTGTGGAGTACCGAAAAAACGTGGTTTATTCATCCAGTTAGAGTCTTTGATTAAGGATTTAAAAGTTATAACGGATACAATATATTGATTTTTAACGTAATTTGTTTGGAAGACTATAAAAGGAATGAATACAGCGAAGCAGGTGCTAAATAGTTTTTGTTTATAGAATAAAATGTTGTCGAACGGCAAAGAACCCAACTGCAATAACTGTAGCTTCAGACTAATGAGAAATTTAGAGTTTTCTAAAAAGAAGAAACGAATGTTACGCCAGTAGCTAAATCCTACTGACATTCTGGTCACTATATTACAACAAAATGTTATACCGTAAGATGTGGTTCTAAAATGAACTACGTATTTGGAGAGCACTTAAACGCATGCTTCTAGTTCGAAAAGTACAAAAAAATATCTGTATATATAAAAATGAATATCTGTCTGTCTGTGTACAAAAATAGTTTGTAAGAGAACTCCTCTCACACGGCGTACCCGATCTTCATGAAACTTTCAGTGCTTATTCGTGTCGGCCAGGAGAAGGTTTTTAACTATGTCCGAAGGTCGAAATCGAGGCGAGTGACATGATAAAGACAGACAGATAGTCATTTATATATATATAGATTCTACTGTACGGGCGTTGTCAGTGAACTCCTCCTAAACGGCTGGCCCGCTTTGCATAAATTTTTGTATATGCGTCTGGGTGGTGCCCGGGATGGTTTAGATTTACAATTCGGTCCAATTGGACAAAGGGGCGTGGTACCTCCCATACGAACAAAAAATTAAAAATCAATTATTTTTGCTCCTGCTTACGGTATTTGAACAAAATTTGGTGCGTAGGTTTGGTGTACATATCTTAAGTGCTACTGCAAATATGGGCGGGATTGGACAATGGGGCGTGGTACCTCCCATACAAACCATAAATTAAATATCCAATATTTCTGCTCCTGTTTACGGTATTTGAACAAAATTTGGTACATCGGTTTGGTGTACATATCCTAAGTGCTGCTGCAAATATGGGCGGGATTGGACAATGGGGAATGGTACCTCCTATACAAACCACAAATTGAAAAGCAATTTTTCCTGCTCCTGCTAACGGTATTTAAACGGAATTTTGTTTAACATTGAAACATTTCCAATAAAAATAAAATTTGAAGGCAAAGCAACGTTTGCCGGGTCGGCTAGTTGTTTATAAAATTTGACTCATCGAACAAAAAAGACGAGCTTATCATAAAGGTATTTACATGATTTTAAAATTAAAACAAATTATACCAACCGACATCGAGAGGATAGGATTTATTTTTATTTTACTTAATGCCGTCAAAATTAATCAGTACAGAAATTTAGCTATGAAGAACTGACTTACAGTAAGCGGGCTACCAGAAGATATACTTATCGAATAAAATAATTAATGTTGCAACTTACTGATGCCTTTCGCCTTTTTTTCTAAAGCAGGAACTTTAAACCCCAATGCTAATTCTACTACATTTACTGAACTACAAAAATTAATCTATCGTAATTTGGGATATTATATTACATGTAAATTAGAAAAAAAACCTTAAACATTCCTGTTTCATCCAACTTAAAAACCAAATTAATATCTTTTGCTTCAGTTCCTTGAAAACTTGTTTTATTTATGATAATTCATGTTAGGTATTGTAACAGGAGAACTTAACTATGATATTTCATTTTCTCGTAATTTTCTGACTCACAGTAACATTTCTGTTTTGTACACGCCCAATCAATCATGTGTGCTGACTCAACGTACAATAAACGTAGCTCTTAATGAAATGATTCATAAACAATTTCGTGATTATAAAGCAATTAATTTTGATAACGTAATCTGCGATATTTACAACACCAATTTTGCTATTATTTACGATAGCCATGATTCTTACGTGCAGTTAGAATTCTAAACTGTTTGCATAAATAGGCATTCATTCTGGAGCAGTCATAACATTTGCAAACATTGAGAAATAGCCCATCGAGCTCGGATTGAAAATCCAATGGTAAACAATAAAAATGTATGAAAAAGGATATAACACATTTGGCAAGAAAAGTATAAGTCAATGCCGCGGATCTCAAAGTCGTAGCCCGTTTAGTAGCACACATATATATTTCTTATTTAGTAGCATAAATTTTTATTCTTTAAATTCAACAAGGGCAACAGATTTTGACAACTTTTTTCAACTATTTTTCTAGTCCTGATCATAAATGCTGTCAATAATGTGCCGTGAATTAATCAATGAAACAAAAAACATTTATGATTCGTTTAAATTTATTGTATCGCCTTCGAAGTACGGCTTTTCCGAAATATTGCTAATAAATATTTCAATCATCAAAACTAGCCGCAGCCATATCAGGTGAATACAATGGTTGTTCGATAATATTTGTTGAATTTTTCAACAGAAATTCGTTCGCAATGGAAGATATGATATGATATGGTTATCATGGTGCAACATCTGGTCTTTTTTGGCGAATTTATACTCTGAAATATTTACTATTTACCATCTGACCTTTTAAGAAGAACTACGAGTGCCTAAAACCGCTGTAAATAAAGCAGTAAATATTATCTTGACTTTTCATCGACTTCGACATGTTTTTTTCGGTTTCGGCTCAGTTGGAAGGCGCCATTCCAACGCTCATTGCCTGATCATGTCAAATATGTAAACCCATGTCTTAAGGGACTTTAGGAGATTGAATTCTTGGAAAAAATTCAGTTCTTTAGTCGAGAAATGGTACGAATTAATTTGTGGAACAGAGAAACTCAAGCACAAATTTATTACTTTATCGATGTTAACTTCAGTTGAAGACGTTCCACTGCATCTAGGCCGTTTATTGAATATCATTTATGTGTATAAGTTTTTGACAAAGTCAATCCATTTTTAGCGATTCAGTGCTCAATAATTTCATGTGCAATATAAAATTTGTTAGTAAGCTTTCGACAAAATTAATCCATCGTTATCGAAATTCCATTTGCAATATAAAATTTGTTAATAAGTTTGCGACAAAGTTAATCCATTTTCAGCGATTCAGTGCTCGAAATTCCATTTGCAATATAAAATTTGAGGAAAATTCTTTTTTCGATATTTTAAACCATTGTAAAAAATGCACAATATAATTAGATGAATTGTCAAAATTGAGTACTGTAAATTCACCAAATGGCAGATCGTGCTCAAACTCCGAATCAGTATAGGGAACACCTTTACCAACTTAGTGACAACAAGAATTTTGGAAATCATTTTTGGTGCAGTTCTTAAAAGATCAATATCTGGTACTTTGCCAGCAGAAAATATAAGACATATATAGAAAAGGAATTATACGATGAAATATTTGGTACTGCATCTAATACTATGAGAATAGATGGTTTATCAAATTAATTTTCATAATCTTTACATAACACATACAATCGTTATGACCAAGTTTTCTTCTACTTGGAAACTAGCAAAAGTAATCCTTTTACGAAAAAAGGCACTACAGATGTGAGCTGTAATGATTATTGTCCAATATCCATTCTTAATCAAATCTTATCGAAAGTTTTAGGGATTATTTCGAGAAACCGAATTCAACTGCATTTAGTTTTCATTTAATACATGTCAATTGGCCATAATTTCAATTGCCATAACACTACAACTTTAATGTTAAGTATTACTGAAATCTTAAGGCGCTTTCTTAATAGAAGATATCCTAAGATAGTTGCAATGGTAGACTTAAGTAAAGCATTCACTCTAGGGATCATTATCATAATATCCTTATTAACAATCTTATTTGTTCATTTATTTTTGATTATTCCCAATTCGCTATTCCAAACTACCAGTATTCATTTGATTCTCTTCTCTTCATGTTATTTATTGATGATTTCCGATAACCGTAGATAATAATGTTCTTAGTATTTATGCCGGTAATATTTACCTTAAGTTGAACATTTTCGCTGGGCTGACGGTCCAGAAATTCTAGACACTACCATATTATACCTATATATTACTACCACATTGCCTTATCTGGGATTACAGAACACCTTGTAAATATCTGATCAAAAATCAATAAAGCATTAAAAAAGTTATATAGCTTCGGAATAAATTCAATTCCGAAATTCAATGTTTCCCTGTAACTCTTACCTTATAGACTGCAGCTACTACTGGGTCCACTGTATTGCTTTATAGGGTCTGGGAAAAAAAACCCCGTCCCCTGTGGTACTTTGAATACAAATGACCAATTTAATCCGTATGCTCTTAACTTTATATCTTTAAAACAATTGTATTGAAGACGTCCAACATTGACACTCACCATACGTTTGCTGAATTTAGTTCTAAGAAAGAAAATGAACCGCAGTATCATGGCCAGTATCTTCCACACCGGTACCTTCCATACAAAATTTTAAATTTGCATACACTGCAGTAACTTAAATTTTACAATTTAACTATAATATTTGGTTAAATGTGGCCATTTCTGCTATTTCTCAAACAAATTACCTATTTTAACCAATAGACTTCTGGATTCATATCTTTCATTCGAGTGTACTAAATGCAATAACACAGAATACATATGATTTGATAAGAACATTGAGATTTACTACACCTCTTCTTCCACATTCCATAGGAAATTATCTGAAGGTATATGTCAGTCAAGTCACCTGACTGAAAATTCTGTACTGGTGTTTCCTAAAGAATGCTACGCCTTGATTTAGTTTGATTTAGTTTAATTGATCCACTAATACATTTTTACTCACCGTAAATAATACAAAATACTTCTGATTATTCTCTCCCACACAATTGTTCACCCAGGGACAATGATGATCCATTTTGCGTATGCAACGCTGACAGACGGAACAATGATGCGCCCGCTCCGGCTTAATGCTGCAACATTTTGGACACTTGAAAATCATTTGACCCTCACGGTAACCCATCTGTTCAATCATTTCCTTAGTGGCATTACCCCTAGGGACGGCGCCCTGTTATTAAATAACATAAAAAAACAGTCTTTCTTATCATATTGACGACCTTGCAATTGTAAACATCCATTTACCGGGTCTGATAGCATCGTACGTATGTGGGAGGCAAATGCCAAAAACGCCAGCATTTGAAATATGATTATGTTCACTGTACTAAAAACAGGATGCGGACTCGGCAGCAGGATGACGCGCATCACCACAAACTCGGCAAATAGGATCAGCATCCATGTCAGGAAGGCGCAGAAGATACCACAAATATCTTTGACGCACCAGGCGCGGCCGCCACAACAACGATTGTGGGGATCGGTATTTGTCATACCCTGCATTGGCGTATACATAACGCCAAATTGGAACGGTTATCCTGGCAAGCGAGCGCCCACAATTTTGCACGAAAAAAATATATCTAAATTTAATTTGCGACCGTTGACCAAAACAAAATTTTCTCCTTTCACAGCTGTTCAATATGAAATCATCAGCGATGGTTTTGTGGCCAACGATAACCGAAATGTCATCGGCTTTGTTGCCAGATTTTACAGAAATATAAAATTAATAAATTTGTAAAGTATTGAATGTTTCTATTTGAGATTGCTTGCTATTCTGCTTACTCGATGCTCAAAAATAAATTATAGGATTCTCTGAATTAGAAACAATATAAATAATAATCCTGCAAGTTTTAAACGAAAATTAATGCAATAGCATACTTTTCATGAGCATTGAGATTTGCTCGAAGATTTATTTACTTCTTGTTTTTCACTGACAATCTACGTTCATAATATTTGGCTATATGATTTCATTGATTATATGTTGGCAAAGGTGCGCATTGCGGTTAGGTTTTTTGCTAGGAAATAGATTTAAGTGATATAACTCATGTTAAAAAAATGGAAATTAAAAAAATTATATTAAAAATCTATAAAAAAAAGTCAAAATTTAAAAATTGCAATTTTCCAAAACTATCATTAAGTAGATGCAACATTTATTATAAACGAATAAACCAACATACATATGTATATTCTAGAAATTCATTAAAAAATAAGAAATTTATCGTGTTGAGTAGTATGAACATTTCACACTTCTGATTTGACAAAATTACTTCATAGAAATAGGGCCTGAAAGTACGATTTTTCGTGTGAAAATATTATATTCAATATTTATGACCCGCGGCTATTTGAATCAAAAATTTTGTTCTACATGCTTCCAATGTTCTCTCATTTCCAACGTGGAATTTTAATAGTTTATTGTTTTGTCATATTTACTCCTGTTTATACATTATGAATCATTATTGATACTATAATCAGCAAAAATGTTAACCAAAATATATAAAGCTACTAGCCGACCCGGCAAACGTTGCTTTGCCTTCAAATTTTAGCAGGAGCAGAAATAATTGCTTTTTAATTTTTTGTTTGTATGGGAGGTACCACGCCCCTTTGTCCAATTGGACCGAATTGTAAATCTGAACCATCCCGGGCACCACCCAGACGCATATACAAAAATTTATGCAAAGCGGTCCAGACGTTTAGGAGGAGTTCACTGACAACGCTCTTACAGTAGAATTATATATATAAAGATGGAGTTATTGTGCAAAGAGGATAACGAATCATCTTACGCTCTTGGCTCTCTAATAATCCCAAACTTGTTTATAAAGAAAAGTAATTTGTCTATACGTTTGCATTGTCTTTGTACATATTACAGACAGTGAGACGAATTTGTCTCTGGAATTAATTTTGTTAAGCCTGAACGCTAATGCAAGAGCATAAGTTTGTACGATCACGCTCTCTTTAACAATATGAAACTTTAACTGTTCAGATGCGATCGTTTTCAAATATTAGTAATTACATAACTACAATCTATAAAAACATGCAAAATTATAGAAATATTGAACAAAGGGAACGGACAGGCGGGCCGCTCTATTAGCCTCATTTTTGACTCCAGAGGCAAATGCGAAACCTGTCTGTAATCTTCTATGTGATATATATGTTATAAACATATCTGTAGCATGCTTTTATTTAAGAATTTTGCTGCACGAATTCTGCAAAACTCAAGATCTAGCAATTTTACATTATGGTAATTTCGCATGTTATCCAATTTCGTGCCGTCCAACAGATGATTCTCCACAAAATAACTAGCTGTTTAATGAATCGGAATTAGAAAAATACGAAAATGCTTTATTACTGGCAGTCCGGATGGCTTTCATTAATTTTTTTAACTTTGCTGTTCCACAGCACTGTGGTTGGGTTTTGCGGTAATGAAAACTGATGAAGAGTTTTAGACGTCAAGACCTATGCAAAAGTATTTTATTTTGTTCGATTATAAAAACGCATTTAATGCTTTACTTTACTTATTTTTTACTGTCGATGTCCTATTTTACGATAATTCCCTTTGCTTAATGTTTTGTGTTTGATATTTGGAATTATTATTGCAAAAGTAATGAAGTTGAACCATTTTGACAAAATAAACTGAATGATTTAAGTCAATTGTTATATGAAGAAATTCTCTTGACAAGGAATCCCACAAGCTTTTTATTAATGTACCGAAAAAATTTCGTAATTGTGTAGTTGAAGAGATATTTAGTTAATTTCCAATAAATTAAACTAACTATTGTAATTACTGACAACTACTTTGTTAGTTGTTATCAAACTTTTTATTGCTAGAGCTGTGTTTTGAAATTTTTATGATGAAAACAAATGTTAAATAATCTCAAGCGCAAAGCGTTTTGCTAGAGGTAAGGGAAATTATAACGTGTTAGAAATACATTCTCTATCTAAATTATTTATATTTATAACTATCGAAATAGTGGGCCATTGTTGGGGAATACGAGAGCAAATACGGCCGGCCGTAAGTAATAAGTTAGAAAGTTTATTGGTCAAGCAAAATTAAGTTTCAAGGGGAAATATCATGGTAGATACTTCTCATATTAGGAAGTGCCTTTGTAGGTTCTTTTGTATGAAAAAATGTCTTTCCTATGAAGTAAAGTCTTGGCAGACGGTCCTCATATGAAGAAGTCCTAGAAGCTCTTTGTATGAAGAAGAACCTTGAAAGGCATTTTATACTTTTATGTTTGCTAAGCATTTTTCATACGAGAAAGTATCCCAATGCAAATTTCTCTATGAAAAGTGCGTTCAATGCCACTTCTTCAAAAAAAGTGACAAATGATACCGCCTTCCATGTAATTTTCCTCAGGAAAAGTGCCTTCCACCAAACCTTTCTCCATTAGAAGTATCCCTCATGATATTTATCTTCATGAAAATTTTTCCATGTTAAAAATGTGTCTTGCAACTTTTCTATATGCAAGGTATCTTTCAATATCTATATAAAAAGCATAATCCATAACAATTTTCAACGTTTATAAAAATGAATTGGAAGGCATATTCCATATAAAAATTTTTGAGAAGACACTTTCTGTGTAGACACTTTATTGACGACATTGTTTTCTAATGTTGCTTTTCAGGCATATTGGAAGAATTTTTGGTAAAAAAAGGACAATTGTTTATTTTATTTTCAGCTCATAAAATCCTTCGTGCGCAAAAAATGTACCATGATTAGTTTAGGATGATACTCTAAAATTTCATTTTCAGCTCTTCAAATTAAAATATATAATATATATTGCAAAAAAGATGTCAGCTCTGAAGTTTGGTTAAAAAAATAAGTTTATTTATATTATAATTTAACTGTTCGAAAAAACTACAACTAATTTAAAGTTTTTATCGTAATAATACATAGTGATGAACGAACCTGCCCTTTACCATTTGACTAACCGCCCACAACATTACACCGGTGTTAATTTAGCAGTTGGTTCCACCAAAGCAATTAAACCGGCCAACGATGAAATCGCACCCAATAATCCTATGGTGCGGGGTGTTAGCTTTGTGTAACCCAATGCCGTCAGAGGTATAAAGAAATCACAGACATTCTTAACGGTATCTACAAAAACATCCTTGTGACCCAATACTAAGGCGTAGGAATGCAAAGCCAAGCGGCTGAAATCCTTGGTTGTGTTAATGCGACACGGAACTGCTGAGCGTGTAATGCCACTGCGTACACTTGCCTTATGAAGATCTATTAAACGGAATATTTCGTAGACATCCCGGCACAGATTCATAATAATGGAGAGAAGCCAGTATTTGTTGGCATATTTTCCCCATTTTTTAGCATCGATATTCTTGAACAAACCGGTGCGTGCCAGCCACAGAAAATGATCGGCAAATAAAAACAAAGCCTGCGACAGTTTACCCGCCGTCAAGGTAATGCGTATGGCCAGATCAGGATAATGTATTGAATGTAGACTGGCGTAGAAAACATCCAAGCATTTGCCAAAACGTAGCACTAAAAGTTTATTAAACAGACAAAGCATTCACACGCAATTATAGCAATCGCATTCATACTCACATTTACGGAATGTACTCAAGATGTATTCCAACGACTTGAAATTCTCCACCATAGCTGGGCAATTATCAACAGCCTCTAGAGAGTCCCACAGAGCTCGCGAAGCATATTGTACGAGTCTAATATAGAAAAACAATTTCATTATCTACCAAAATCTTCTATATAACTGTAAAATGCTGCCGACTCATTCTATCTACTACCGGGCAATTTTATCTCTTCCCGAAGCTTGGTTGTTCAATTGCACCCATTTGTCCATGTTCATGTTTGCTGAGATACTTTTTGCGGTGTCGTCACTCCGTAAACTAAGCTCACCATCTATTTCGTTACTAATATTGGCGGACAGAGCTTCCACAGGAGCTGGTTGATCGATGTGGATTATAGCAACGACAAATTCTATTTGCCGTAGCGGCGGTACAAGGTTCGAAACGATAAACAAACACCAGTCACAATCAATGCAGTAAACGAGAATATTAGCTTTAATCTTCCAGCCAGTGAGGTCAACGCATTGTGTTAAAAACAATCGCCGACTTTCGAAACTAAAAGTTTTCTAAATCGCTTTTAAAAATTGCAGAATTACAGAAAAAGGCCGCATTCGTTTTGGGAACGAAAATTTAGATAATTAGAAAGGTCAGAGCAGGACCGATTTGGTTTAGTCGATCGAAACTTCCAAAATGGATAGTAGGCAGTATAGTGTTAACTGAATAAATCACAAATAGTTTTTCATTACGGAGTTTCGAGTGAAAATCCATTCTTTTTGTACCGGTCACTTAAAAATATGTAATCGAATCAGTTTGTTTGAGATCTAATTACTAAAAACTGTGTTAAAAAGAAAAAAATTTAAAAACTTTCAAAAGTGTAACAAATATTTATATTGTATTAAGCGGAATTGCGCTCGAACAAATTTTTTATTGCTGATCTTAAGTCTAGTAAGCAGATTAAATGAATTTTTTGTCTCCCATAAAAATGCATACGCATGAAATTACTAAAATCACCGGTAAGCGAATGTTTCGGTCACTTTTTGGCGATACGCAGCCTTTTCTGTTTCAAACTGCTATTGCAAGAGTATTTGTGCTGCAGAAAGTAAATGTTTTTGCTTTCATTTCCCAAAATTGATATTCGTATAACTATTACTACTTAAAGCGATTATTGTTTTAAGAGCAAATGGAATTCAGGTGTTTAAAATACCAAAATTTAAGACACAAAAATTAATATACAATAATTTGTCAAACGAGTCCCCGAAAAAATATGTCAGTGTAAGAATAAGCGGACAAAGAGCAAACGAAAATTTTGCATATTAAGGGGCATACAGACACGTCAACGGTTTGACAAACATTGAGAGTGTGTGAGTGAGAAACGTCACATGTATACATCTGTGTCATGTTTGAAGCAATATCAAAAAGTTTTGATTTTTCTTCCAACGAGGCGTCAACGTTGATGTGTCTGTATCGCATTTGACTGTTTGATCAAACATGGCTCATTTCTAAGTGGACAGCAACGTGCGAACATCGGCATTTCAGCGCGGTAAAAGGGAAGATAAAAATTTCATTTTAGAATTTATTGAAGTGTACCGTTCTCTACCGGCATTGTGGAACGTGAAAAGTAAGGAGTACAGCAACAGAAATATTAAAAATGAACAATATGAAGTACTCCTTACTAAATATAAAGAAAAGTTTTGGGTGTGACCATTTCCAGAAGTTCATCATATAAATCCTCGTTCATGGGAAGAAAATTTCGAAAATCATGTGGCGAATTTAATCTCAGCTCATTCAGAAGATTTAGATGTGAAAACACCTCCCGTTTCTTCAGCCATTCCATCATCCAGACCCGCTTTTTACAAACGCTTTTCTTTTTTTTTCTTCAAGGCTAAGGCCAGCCCAATAGCGATGCAGCAATCGTCCGTGTCACTCATATTATTTTCTCACAACACAAAACAAAAAATAAGAAGTAACCGATAAGAATCTGCACGTGTTTACACTTCAACGTAACTATAAAAATGAATGTTTGAAGTTTTAAGTTTGACATGTCTGTATGCAACGCAAAATGTATTTTACCAATACATATGCCGTGTTTGTCCAACCGTTTGATGTGTCTAGATGCCCCTTTAGGCTTCAAACGGAATGCGCAAACGGAAAATTCGAGATTTCAGGCTATACGTGTTACTCGTAAGTAAATATGGGACACCATTCACATTGCCCCGAAACGAAATTAACCTTTTAATAATTGTTTAGGTCGTACTTTAAATCTGCGAAAAGTTTCGCTTCGAACAAAATTTTGACACTAATGTGGCGAATAGCAATTGCCAAAATTTGCAGTAGCCCCAAGGCTACCATCAATTCCGTCAGAAGCATGTAAAATTCTGACATTTGTCTATTGTGTTGTATGTGTGCGTGTGTGTACGTACGATGTTTGTTTTTTCGTTGTTTTGTTTTGTAAGAAAACAATCGTATGGCAAAATGTCTTCACGCATTGAGCTTACACGCATTCTATTTAAGGCATATTCAACGATTCCGAACGTCTAACCAGCGTGTTCGTCAAACATATCGTAGTGACCGCCGTTTAAAGAAAATTAGGTGATTATATTGGGGATTGAATCCACGACCATGCAAACGGTTGTCGCGTTTACAAATAAGTACATTGTTATATACTATGATCTAAGACAATTTACTATCAACTGCAAAATTTGTTTACAATTGCACCAATAAACGTCTTGGTAGCAATTAACAAATTGTTAATAATTATAAGTGTTAATTTAATTTTTTAGAAATCGGCTACTGATTTGCACAAACAATCAGTTTGCCAATTTTTTTCAATTTTGTTAAATCTGTCATGGAAATGTGTCCATATGGTTTCCCCTTATTCTTTATTATTATTTGTTGCACCCGACTGACACCTAGTGAAATTTTCTGACCTTACTCATTCAGCCTCTACATATTTAAATGCTTTGCGATTAATTAAGAAGAACAACATGTTTTTATTATTGATGGTTAGTTTTGAGCTGTTGTGCGCTTTCTTGTGGTATTATTATTGCCCTTCGGTTTTTTTTACGTTATATCAGTTGTCTTCTGCTGAATAATTTTTAATTAATGTCGAAAAAAAACAAAACTCAATCTGAAAATAAAAAAAATGGGCGAAGAAAGAAGAAAATTGTGAGAAAGGTGAAATTTCGTGGAACAAAAAAGCCTCCATTCTTTTTCGGTAAATACAATAACAACAAGAAAAATAGCGATAAAAACAGCAACAGCTGCAACGAAAATACATGTGTGAGGGAAAACAGTGCGAATAATATTTCCAAAATGACACTGAGAAATCAGAAAAGATATGATAAAGCTGTAAGTATGCATCCTAATTATCTCACGGCCAACGGTTGAAAATAGTAAGTATTCTTTGAAGAGAATACTACGGTAGCAACAAAACAAGACTGGAGTTGTACAGCCTTATATTTTGAGTTTTGATAGGTTTTCAGGAGTTCACTGGAAGAACATTCCAAAACAATATATCGAAAAATGTCCTAGTTGTAAGCAGACGTCCAATATATTTGACAAAACCTATATATGAAGATGAGGTTTATTTTTGAAGAAAAATTAAAAGTATTATATACTTGTATTCCTTCGGGTGAATGAGTAAACACGTGCAATTGTCCTAACAATGTAGATATTCTTTCCAAGACAAAAGATATTTAACATTACAAGGGAAAAAGTCTCCTCAGTTTAGTAATCTCCCTGCGGAAATAATTTTTGGTTTGCAGCTAAGCTCGGTAAATGCCTTTCTACCATACAGGTTATTGATCAAAAGATGATCCTGGATATCAACAGGGATATCGTCGTGCTACCTGTGATTGCACGGTCATAGCTTTGGTATAAAAAGCAAGTATCAAAAGTGATCATCAAGTTGTTCAGTACACGTGTGTGTTCTTCAGAGATTTGTCAACGTGAATATTTGGCTGCCTGGTAAGTCAGAATCTTTTTAAAATCGGCCTGAAGAAGCTGGACGCCATGACTTGCTTTAAACATTTGGATTGAATGCTTCCATGCATATTTTCCCAGATAGATCAAATTGTGGAACATTATTCTTGCTAGCCATTCATACAGCTTGCAGTTGCAAATGTTAATTGGGAAAGCTACCTAATGATATCTGCGCAGCTTTTCCATCTACGAAAAATCCGTACCTCTCTAAGGCTCAGCTGGAGAATTTTATTTATTTTTTACTTATTTTGCCTTAATAATAGTTAGCGGTGGTAGTCTGTCCACTTAGTAGTAAATACCTGAATATGGTAACGCTCACAGACTACATGCTCTGCACATTAATCAGAAAAATTGATTTATTAAATCTGAAAACTTCGGAAAATAGCTGGATCAACGCGCCGTGAGAGAGAGAAAGAGTGGGATTGGAGAAATAACCTTTTTCTTTAATTTTGTCATATATTATGGGAATTTGCTCGTTTCCTTTCTTTCCTACTACTTCTTTTTTGTGCACACGATTTGAAAAGTGTTCATAGCTTATTTGAAAATAGATTTAAGCAATGTAACTCATTTTAAACTTCACTGTATACTCCAATATGGGCGTTTGTTGATTAATAGATAAATTGTAATTGAAATTGAAATTGAAACACTAAAATTCCAACCATTTTGAACAGGTTAAGGACTAAGCTGTTGTCTTTGTTTATCCCAAAAACAATTTTTGCTGACTCAGTTTTAACGTTAGAGATGCTGCAATAACATTTATCAGTTTTCGAAAGCAACTTGTAGGCGAATAAGCTCCATAGGTATATCGAATCAAACTGTGCTTCAAATTATGTTTGCCAAATAAGGCTGTCCTCGGCAGCTTTGTAGTATTACTTGAATTTTTAAGCAAATTAATTCATGTTTATACTGACGACACATTGAGTATTAAACATTACCGATCTGATGTTCGCAAAAAAAATTAATCAATTGATTTACAAATGTTTGTAATTATAAAGATGATATACGAGTATATGATGATATTTGATGACTCCTTTCCGTTTTGTTGGAATCGAAATTCCTTTTCCGTAGAATCAAGAGTTTTCTACCCAAACTTTGTTTTTGTTTTTTAATTCGATTGGTTAAATTGCTGTTTTTATCAATAGTTTTATGTTTAAAGCTTCCATCTGACAAATACTTAGGATATCCTATGTGTAAAACGATCGGATAATTTTGTAATTAAAAAAAGAAACCACTGAGGATGTTTCATTATTAGGAGTTTCTACGTGAAACTATTTGATCACTTACTGTCTCAGAATGTATACTCTAATAACGGATGCGTTATTATAGCTTTCAAAGAAGTCGTAGCGACTGATTTGCCCAAGCATTACTTTATTATTTGGACATGGAAATGAATGTTATAAATATTCAAAATTTTACTGGCAAAAAGTTATGTCCTACAGAACCATATGCGTTTTATACACTAAATCAATTAGATCAAAGACTGCTTTGTATTTCATTTAAATTTATATGTTTAATAAGATTTATAGTTTCCAAAAACCTTAATAGTTTCCATTGCCCCCAATTCATTAAAAATGAATGAAATATGTTTTTTATATACAATTGTTTATTATACCTATAGATAGAGCCATCTTTTATTTCCAAATGAAAACTCTAGTTAGAGAAAATACAAAAATTAAAAAAAAATTGTCATTATCAGGGGAAACTGCCGGTAAAAACTATTTCTTAGTCACCTGCCTGCATAGATAGTTTTGGATTTGAATAGAAGCCGTCGATATTATTTCTTCTGTTTATTTTCGTAAAAAATTCTATTGTTCACTTAGCTAGCAATTAAAGAGTATATGAAGATCAGAAGTTTAACATACAGTTGTACGGATAATAAATATATGTTTTTGTTAACGCCTTTGTGAATTTAAAAGGGGGAAAACAATGAATAAAACTTTAATCCCTTAACACCACAAAACTTCGACATATTTCGCCAGAGAAAATACAATATCTTGCAAGTAATGTCAACGCAGCCTGTCATGTATTCCACAATAGGCATTCCATTATAAATAAATATTGTGGCAATTGAGTGTTAATGATTCAACTCTCACCTCCGCCACTGGCCTCATCACCCAGGTAATCTGCGCGGCGAAGAGTAAGATATATGTAAACAATTCCATGGGAATTGCTTATTCACCTATCATGGAGTCCATTCTTAGAAAAATACCTACCTACACACATTCTCGGGCCTTGGCCCGGTCACTAAAGTAGTACACTTTAGGAAGAGAAACACATCAGTCTACGCCTTTGGTCTTGGCTCTCCTCATGTAGGCTAATCTACGATGATCGACATGTCTGTGATCCATACGTCAATGGTTAAGGTATCTATGAGGTCTAAGCATAACAGGGTTCGCACAACATGTTTCGTACAAACTACTATTCCTGTGGTGAGCATTTGGTGCCAGATAATATTCCATGAGAAAAAAAGAGCTATTTGCATCGAAGACTTCTTAACAGTCAATTCTTTGGCGTTTGGGAATAAGGTCTTAAGTCATATACTATAGTTTTTCGTAATGTAAAATTGAAACTTATTTAATTGTTTGCAAATCAGGATAAAATTTGACTTAGTGCCTAAAGACCAAATGATTACGATTGGATGCAGTTGTGCTAGATTTCAATTATTGATACCAAACGAAAGAGAAAAAAAAAATTGAGTTAAACCCAATCAAAAACTCAAAATGCATTTTTTTGACTTAAGACCTTATTCCCAAACGTGAAAGAATTAACTATGCAAATAAAGCTGAAAAAGTGGAACTATTCCATGCATTGTAGGAGGCAAATCAAATCAATACTTTTAAATAATTTTCCAATAGTAACAGAGACATTTAGAATTTGAAACATAGTTGGTGGGCGCACAATAAGAAAATTGATTTGAATTTAACTGCAGCCACGCTCCTTACAATGGGGGTGTGTTTTTGTTCAGTATATTTGAAGTACATTTCTGTAATCATGGCAATACTGGCTTAATTCCCTTGCAAGCTTATGAAAGCTTTGCATCAGCCCCTGTGGCAATCATAACTAACCACCCTACCAAAACACTTATTAAAGAAAATTATTTGACTCATACAGTTTGTTGAACAGTATTACACCTTAGCAATATATTTTCATAGACAACATATTTTTTGTCAATATTGTGGCAAAAATTTTATAAAATTCTTCAAAAGTATAAACGACAAGGAAGAAGAGTTTCAAAAATCAAAACAGATAGTAACAAATTACCTCATAAACACCAACGCCTAAAAATTATGGATACTTGCGACTTGTATGATATTTGGGCCAAGGCCTGCAATCACTATGACATACCAGAGGACAGCATACGTTCCTGGTATGAACGTATACGGGCCAAGTTAAGTGAAGACGAGACAAAACGCGTCTACCACAACTGGTCGAATATGTTGGGGCACAAGAAGCCCGAGCTGGAACGTGCCAAACCGCACATTGTACTGGCTGTTTTCTTTCAGTATTATGAATTTGACTTGAACAAAAGTTGTGTGCAAGAAAATTGTGATATATTTAGAGAATTCTGTCGGGATGCCATGATAGAGGACGTAAGTACAGTGCAACCTCAATGTCAACAGCAACCACAAAATGAATCATTTGCAGGAGGAAATGAAACAGATTGTATGCCGCTTGTTGGGGGAGAAAAGTACTGAGGCGATTTCAGCAGATGTGGACGATGACATTGCATTATTGCAGGATTTAGATCTATTAATATTGGCGTAAGTTTGCAAAAAACAGAAACATAAACAAGAAAAGTAGTTTGTTTATAGTGCCTATCATTCTTGCCTTAGATCGCCTTCTGACACCTATAAAAAGTATGCAGAGCTGTCACGCCAGGAGTGGCTGAATTCAGGCAAAACAAATTATGATATTCTAAGACTAAAGGTATGATTTCTTCATACGTACTAAACTATGGAAATTTGTAAATTTGAATTGTTATTTTTAGACCTTGAACACACTATTGGCCTTGGACATTTATCAAACTTCCGCTTTTAATACTAAATACGCAAAAGCGGCTCGTTCGAATATCGAAGAGGAACTTAAGGAATTAAAGCAATGTTAGATAGTTGCGAAAAGTAGATTTTCACACTGTATTATAGGCAATTATAGCCAGCCAGCTTTTCATTTTATATGACATTTAGGCCATAATAATATCGGCCGCTTTTAGTACGTGTTTTTTGACGCCAATATTTTAGACATATTTACTAAATATATGTTTATTCCTAGTTTATTCCCTAATATAAATATATGTGTAAACGATAAGGCAAAGTGTTCGTTATGCGACCAAGTTTCCTAAACGAAATACTGATTTTGCCATGTTTCCAGTTAACAAGAGTTTTAGAAAGTGTTTTTGTTTTGTATTTTTTGTTTTACGAAACTCTGCTTGTTATGTTAAATATATTAGTGTGATAAAGCAATTCGACTAGGTCAGTTTTTTTTTTGCAGAATCAATCGAGAAACTATTAATCTTCGAAAATTGCTAGATTTAATGAAAATAAAACTAATTTATTTTATTTTTTTCAAAAAAAAGAAAAAAAAAAACACTAATTGGTTTTCGAAGTCTACTTGCGTTAGATGGTGATTTTGAGCGCAGTTTTAGGCATTCCCGAACAGAAGTTTGTTTCAGTTATTTCTATAAAATTGTTTTAAAGTTCTTATCAGTGTCTCATATGCCGCAATTATGTGTTTACTTTGTTTTCGTTTCGGAAATTGTTTTTGTAGAAAATTGTTTGTGTTGTGCCTTTCCCCAATAGAAAGACGTTTTTTAATTAAATATAAATTTTGGGAGATACCTTTAAATTATTAATATTTTTTTATAGAAAAAAATATTCACAATACATTTTCTTTTGGCTGTATAGTTTTTATATCATTTTTTTAAATTCAGATAATTTATAACAAAGTAATATGTGAAGAAAATTTTAAAAGTATTGCTAAATAACTATATGTAGAGATGTCTTATTTGTTCTTTTACAAAAATTATAGTTTAAAAATACTGTAATAGAGCGACAATATTTACCTTGCAGTTAAAAATTGCGCCACCGAGCTACAAATTTAGTAATAATCGGATAACTTGGTAGAGAGTTGTCGATAAAATGAAATTTAAAAATTCCCAGATCTTCCTTTAGTTCGATATTTTGATAATTTTCTTCACAAAATTCATCCGATATTGTGATATTTTAGAGTAAAATTTGGAAAAGAAACGACGATTTATTTTGTTTTATCGCATTTGGCATGTTCGTCTATGGTATTTTTTTATTGCATAATGATTCCTTCAGATAATTTAAAACCATGAACGAAAGGATTATCTTTTTTATGTAGATCTATTATGATTTCATGAGTCGTCTCCGTTGAAGTTTGTTTTTTCATTGCAAATATTTAATTATTTTAAGTTACAAGTAACTCTTTTATGCTTTCCTAAAATACAGACAACCAATTATTAAGGAGCTGCTACCATTTACAATTCATTTTGCCTCAAGAAAAACGCGTAAAAATTGGTACATTTTAATAAAATGCGAATTATATTTCAATGTGCTTTTACTATTTTAACAAATTCGATTATGACTTACTTATGAATTAGCTTTGCATTATTAATTTATTTAATTATCTAAATATAATGAAATTTCGTTTATGAGAATAATTCGTGTTTACTTTATTTTGGCGCTCACAGTACGTTGTGTTATGATATAACCTAGGTTCTTTTCAAGAGAAAAATATTCCAGGGACATTTTCTCGTGAAATATTCTATTGACATTGCAAGCTTTTTTATGTTGTTTGTGTTTTGAATTACAATATTTGCAGAATTGCAAAATTTTGACTTTTCTATTACTATTTCATATCACAAATTTACAAATGTGTTATCGAAAATACAGGATGGCGCACCAGCGGTGCTACAACAAGAAATTCAAATAGCTTTTTTTAATCAATGTATTTCATTTATTTTTTTTTTATTGTATAGAAACGAAATTTTATTTTATATATAGCTAATTGGTTTTGAAGATGATATGATTGATTGAAGTCGGGATTGCCACAATTATTGCTTTAATTGGCCGCTTTAATTCAGTCAAATTCCCTGATGTCGTTTTGTACACTCTTGCTTGACATAATCCCATAAATAAGTCGAACGAAGATAGTTCAGGTGACGCGGAGGGCCAACGGAAAGTGAAATTTCCGGATATTAATTTGTTTGAGAATTTCCGCTGGACCTTCGCCATAGCCGGTCTGGCTATGTGTGCAGTTGCTTCATCTTGCTGGTCAACGGTATAATGTTTTGTATTTGTAGCGCGATTTTAGCGCCACTCTGTATGATTGCCCAAAGAAGTAAGTTATTCCGATTTTAATGTTGAAAATCAACAAAAAGGCATTGCAATTTAAACAACTTTTCCTCTCAAAAAAAAATTAGTACTGATTGATGGAAAAATTTACTGTCAAATTTCACGACTATTCTTTTGTATGGAGTTTCAGCGTGAAAAGCCAGCATAGAGTCAATTTGTTGTTCATTCATACAGCCGTATGAGAAATTTGAGACTGAACGATTACATTTCCGTATCAGAATCTTGACATCGCAGTGACCTTTAAGGATCCCATAAAGAAGGTGCTCGTCGAGTTCGTCTAAATCAATCAGGCTGAATTAATTCCGAAATCCAACCAGTGCTCATGAACGGAACTTGGTCTGACATGCGGGAAAACTAAATCTGCTTAAGATGGTTTTATCTTATAGTCTTCAAAGCCAACTGACTACCTACAAAAACCGCTGTGGCCGGAAGATTTACATATAGATTCAAATTCGTTGCCATCCTAATTTCCAAGATCTCTGTCTGAAGATGTTGTATTTAGAAATAAATTCTGGGCTGTATGTCAGCATCTTCATAATTGAGGAGAAGTCTACCTTGAGAGTTATATAGTCTAATGGCTGATTGCGTATTCCCATTACACTGTATGGTATTGTGGGAAATGTGTCTCACACCCCGTTATAAGCAGTTTGATAATCAGATTCAATGTTGAATAAGGCTCATTTCTCCTTTATGGTGGTACACAAAGTCACCACTCGCTGCACTTTATTAAGTACTTTGTGAACAAAGAGTGCTCAAGACCTTTAAGAATGCAGCAGTTTGACGCCAAGATACTTATTTTTGCAACTTATGGCTTATTTTGACTCTTTTTGGTGTGGCGTTGGACAGTTCAGGGGAAATAACTTAGATTAACAATCCGAAAACTGCTTAAAACCGTGGCTCTGATCAAGCGTTAACAAAATTTTTTATGAATAACATCAGATCCTCCAGCAAGATTTGGACAGCTAGATTGCAAACGTGCAAAGAAAAAAAAAATGACCGCCAGGATTTGTTAGGAATTTGATTGCCATTTTAACTGCTGCCGCTTTCGATTTTTTTTGACTCTAACTCGTTTTATAAGCAGCTTCTCTCTGTCATTTTATAGAAATGGTTCGCATTGATGTACCCTATCATAAATCTACACAATTTGCGTTACCCATTTCGATTTTCTAGCTTTTTGGACTTCTTCTTCGCTTTCCCTCCACAACCGGTTACTTAGGCAATCATTACGATGCATGATACCAGGAAAAAGCTATATTAGTGTCAACAGACACCTTCTTCCGGGGGTGTCTCTTTTCCATAGCAAGCTGTTACATTTCATCATGTGTGTTCGCAGTTTGCTGAACTCATTTAATCAGGTATTCAGTATACTTAATCTTTGTGTCATTTGTGGTGTCACTGCTAGGGATAGATTATGATTCTCCACTGTCGCCGATGGAGTTTGCAGAAATAGCCATTTGCCATTCCCTTTTTTGGATTCCGTTCTTGAATCATTTGAACTTATGTCTAGAGACATGAGCAAAACAGATATCCTTGTTTGTCAGCCTTGCTTGCCCCTGCTTCTACTTACCAGGTACAATGTTTACCCCATAGTCGTCCAACTTCCGATATATATTTTGTGTACAGAAGGGTTTACAATAAGAATTTATTTGTTGTTGTGGTAGTAGAATGGAAGGTGATAATCCTATGCAGAGATATTGTTTTTGTCGGATTTTGAATAGACCTGTAATCCGATGACAAGACTTGGTAACTCCGTACGTTTGTAGTAGATTTGCTTTCAAATCCGGCGTCAATAACTTTTGTTTCTATTAGCTTTCGCGGCGTTGAACCTGACCCGTCTACCTAGTGAGTTATTTTTAGCTGGAGTATTCTCAAATTTTAACCATCCTGGCATCTTCAGATTGCTAATGAATGCTACTTCCATTGGGTCGTTGAAGCATTTATTGTCGGCCGGATTGATAGAACTATGGATGAATGATGTTGCTTAGTTCGGTAATTAGTGTTTTAACAATTCGTAACGAAAATGGATATAAAATATATGCCAATATTTAACGTAATAAATTCGTCAGCCCAAAAAGATGTCCACTTTTGAAAATATTTATAGTTTTAACTTGTAATATTCCGTTGGTCCAACTGCTTGTAGTCGTAAAGAAATTAAATTCAGCAAATTGCAAAAAGTCGACATATCTGCGATCCATTTCGACCGATAAAAGAGGAAATGTTTGGAAAAGATTTTGAATACTGCCTGTTGAAGGTAGAGATATGTTACATATATCTTCGAATTCTTACTTATTTTTAAAACTTAATAGTATTATTTCATTACGTACTTCCCGTCTAGGACATCATCTTAAAATTTTGTGTATTATACAATATGATTTGCAAACATCTTTCCACTGGAATTAGATGTTTTATATTTATTTTGAAAATTTAAAATAATGCTGTATAACGCATGTCAAATTACTGCCCCATGACAGTAAATTCCGGAATAAGCCGAAATAACCGATGGCCAACTAAGGTTTGACATAGCCTACTTAGTATTAAAAGTAAATAAACAGTGAGCACTCAACCAAATCGGAAAACATTTTTTTTAAATGTTCGTCACATTCACAGCCGATGGCCAAAGGACAATAAAAAAAACACACACACACACGCAATGTTGATGCCAACTTTACATACTTGCTCCTATTAGGCACGTCTTTGTGCAGAATTTGATATTGTTCTTACCGCATATATATATGTATATGTATTTACATATATATACGTATTATGTTATTTGTTATAATATATATATTTTGAATTTATAAATGTGTAATTGTAAATGCCAAATTGTATTTCATGAGGATCAAAATACTAAAATATATATGTAAAATGTATACAAAATAATCAAATGTTGTTTCATTTAAAAGTAATACGGAAATCACGGATTTATACGAAAGTAACCGTTGGTTCGAAGAAGGTAAGTATAAGAAGGAAAGCAAATTGAATTAAGGTTTTCCAAGAAACGGATTCATTATGAATCGTCATTAAAACCGTATCGAATACACATCCATATAACCGCTTCCGCCTTCTGTGCTCTTTCCCCATTGTTCTCACCAAACAACTTAACGGAGTTATGTTGCGTTTTACACTACATAAAACAACTTGCAATTGATTACGTTGATGTCGGTAAATACCCCATAATTCATATGACGAAGATGAAGTATTTTTCTTGTGAAATTCCTGAAATCTTTCGTCTGTTTGCACATTTTTCCACAACATGTGAATTAGTATCAGGTACAATATAATACAATTTTTAATCACTGAGGTTTCGTTATTACAAAAAATAATCAGCAATATTGTTTCCCTCTGGATAATAGACTGATTCTCAGTTAGCGGCTACACACCAAGGATGGTCTCCTTTAAGAACAAAACGTAATACGTTTAAAATCGCTCTTATGGAAAAGTGATTAGTATCTCTATCCCAAAAAGTTAATCACAAAACGTAATACGTTTAAAAACGCTCTTACGTAAAAGTGAGTGGTATCTCTACCCCAAAAAGTTAATCACAAAACGTAATACATTTAAAATCGCTCTTACGTAAAAGTGAGCAGCATCTCCGACCGAGTTGTATCCTATTTGGGTCACAGCAGTACATTACGCCATGCGTCCAATTTCTGATTATTGATTTGAAAACTGTAATAGATGCGTGATTGTCATCAATTGTCGACTTTAAGTCTGCACTCAATAATGACATCTGCATGACATCTCTATGAACATTCAGGGAAAACGATGCAGCTATAATTACTATAGAAGGTCCTGTTTTTTGTATTTTTGCCAAGTACTTTCGTTGGATTGTTATTCTGCAGAATTTTTCCATTTCACAAGGCAACCATACGCAATAATTGGACGAACTACCAAGAAAATATTACCAATATATTACCAAGGGTAAATATTGATGCTTTGGAAACTTACATAACAGATATTTGTTCTAGATATACATATATATAATGACGTTATCATAGTTGGCGATTACAACTATCGTATTATACGATGTTACAATACCTCATAAATACAATTATTTTCGTCATTTCCTCAATAGATATAATTTGTCTGTATTACATAATAACTTACCTACTCATTTTGATTTATACTGAAACTATCCCAGAAGGACGCGAAGAGATTGTTAAGACTATCCACATTGTATACGCTCATATAGCCAGGGAAATTGGTGCCGAAATTTCGAAAGTTTCAGCATTCAAATCCCCAAATTTCTCGTTGACCACTATCACTGTAGAGCAGTGACCACTTAGTGGCGGTATAGCAACAGCCATATGGCAACGACAGTTTGCCTAATTCGGCTTCCTAGGGTACTTAAACTGAGCCAGAGAGACCAAAATTTTACTAAGGTGTCAATAATAGCAGCTCTGGTCTCATTTGTAAATGTTGGGGACAGTGTTCCCAATTTAGCTTTTCCCCGTTGGATTTAGCTTTTTTTCAACTTGTCTAGCGGGCAAAAATTTAATTTAGCTTTAAGTTTTTTTTTACTTTTTCTTAAATCCTTTAGATTTTTTTACCTTTTTTCGCTGTGTGTTATTGCAATTTATTTCAATAATTCTACTAAAATTTACTACAGTAGCATTCAATTTATAGGAAAACGATGACTACGAAGACTTCTTGCGACGTTGAAAAAATGACTCTGCGGAGGAGTTAAAGAATCTCAGATGGCAAACCCCAGTTTCTGAGCCATTGCGCTCGGAGATGGGTCAAACCCCTTTTTATTTTGCTGTGAAATGGATTGGACAAATATTTACAAAGTAGAAAATTAAAAGTTATTCAAACAGAAACTTGAAACGGTGAAATTTCTGTATAGAAAAGTGAATATTTCAAAGAGTCTATAAGAACTATAATTGAATTTTGATATTAAACAAATCAAAAAGTGTAAAAAACTGACTTTAGTAACTTAAAAGAAGTGCTTAAAATCGAATTGCTACGGAAAACCTAATTAAATAATTGGGTTTTGTTTAAACTTGAATCTTCTCTATTGTGTAAACATGAATGAATATTTGATAAATTCAGTAATGAAATAACAACCTCAAACAATATTTTGGTCTTGTTGATCAATATTTTGAGGCCAAATCGAATTTTGAATTCAGGTTAGGTTAGCGTTTTAATAGGCTACACTCCTGGAAACAATTTTAGTCCATGATAATCGAATCATATATAAGGTTTGGTGAAATATATTCATCAGGAAAAACTTACAATTCTTATTTGAAATTTTTATTTGCTGTGCTAATTAAATCGGCCCACTATATGAAACCAATATTAAGGATATTTAATTTTGAAACTGATACCATATTTGAAAACTTTTCCGTAATATCAGATCAATCATCATCAATCATTTTAAACGGATGTTAAGACGATTTTTAGCTATCGTTTTTACAAAAACTAATTCAATTTGCTATCCTTCAGAGGTAAGTATCTGGGATGTACGATTAATTGATATTTCGACTTGCTATTAAACTGCTTATTATGGCCAAAATGAACTTAAATTGATTTTTTTTATCCAAGATAAGGGCAAATATAAATAGTTCATCATGTTAATCTAAAAGTTAATCTAAAAGTAATGTAATTTCAATAAGATCGAGTTTTGTAAAAATTTTTGTAAATAAATGATCAAATTACTAAATTAAAATTAATCTTACATCCCAACCGAGTAAAACTTCCTGTGTATATGAGTATATAATTTTTGTCGCTTGTATTTCAATTAACAAGTTCGTATCTGTTTCCTTTTCTCTTTGATAAATACTGGTACAAAATCGTTGATGGCGCATATGTACTATATAAATTAAATTAGGTGCGGTTTTGATTGCCCAGGAGCTAAACATTGCACAAAAAATGATTTGGAACAAATTGACACACTGAGGATTTGCCCAAAAAGTTGCTCTTTCCAACAAAGTTTGGTTTTATTGTCGAAAATCTTTCCTGAAGTGGAATTTTCATTCACTCGCACAACACGCCACAACGTGTATTGTGTCTAACCTCATCAACATCAACATATGACTTACGATTCCTCCGACATCTTAACTCTTTGAGCTAGTTTTTTTTTAACTCCTTATAGTGGTTATATTGAACAATATAGCTCCATAAAGGGTTAACGGTTTATCATTAACGTCTTACCATATACAATTCGCCATATAAGTGACAACGTATACACATAAACGCCGAGCACTACCAGCGTTTGCATTATCGGCTATAGTTTCTCGAACCCAATTTGAAATGCTCGAAAAATCTGTTTTAAACCCCACATATTGTTATATAGGTTATAGTAAAAAAAAATTATTTTTCCAATAGATGGTTTTAGTATAGAATGGCTTTAGAAATATAAATTTTACGTTGTATAGATGCTACCGGTTTACGCTATATAGCGTTACAAAGATAAGGTTTCGTACTCAAAAAAGTACTCAGGCAATTTCATAATTACCTCACTCTGTATTGTTTGAACGCGAGCCAAGGATGGCTACCAGCAAAGAAAAAATGCCACATTTTCGATAAAGGCGAAGGCATGGGCCAGGCAACTGAAAACGTGAATGGTGTTTGCGGTTCTAATAATGTAATAGCCAATCATGCGCAAATTTGGTTTCGTTGGTAATTTTCGGTAACATTGATGTCAAAGCTGCGCCACTCTTTGGAAGGCCAACTGTCGAAAATGTTGATAGAATAATGGAAATCGTCAAAATCGACCATTATGTAAGCACTGTTTCGATTGCCCAAGAGCTAAACATTGTACAAAAAATCATTTGGAATCACTTGAATAAGATTTAATACAAAAAGACGCTGCGTGTATGACCGTCATAGGAATTAACGCAAAAAGCCTTATGGACCGAATTTCCATCTTCGAATCGCTGTTGAATCGCAATAAAATCAACCCATTTCCGAGGCGGATGGTGACTGGTGATGAAAAGTAGATCAGTCACGACACTGTCATGCGAAAATGTCGTCGAGCTAGCTCAAACAGTGGCCAAGGTAAGAATGAGGTCGAGGAAGGATTTGCTGTGTCTTTAATTCTGCTTAATTCTGCTTTGGGTAATAAGAAAGGATATGGTTTCCATCAAGAGAAACGCCAGGCGGCATACACATATAATGTCTTGCCAGAGGCTCCAAGAGTTCTATCGGTTCTTATGCAACCACCTTATAGTACTTATCTGGCACCAAGTGACTGCAACCTGTTCCTATCTACGGCGAATGATTTGCTGGTAAAAACTTCGCCTCAAGGGACGCCTGTGAAAATCGAGTGTTCCAGTTTTTTTTTTGTCAATACGGACGATGTTTCTATGAGGGAGGCATGACGAAATTGCCTTCAAAATGGCAATAAGTTATTGAACAAAACAGAGCATATTTGACTTAAGTCAGATCAATCTAACTATGCTAAATGAAGTCTTCAACGCCATGGCAAAGTAATAGATTTCTTTTTAATAGACCTTATATTATGATCAATTCTTCATGGCCAAGTTCAGTGCTTCATTTGCGATATTGCCTATGATGAGAGCTGCATACTCGCATGTTAGTATGAATCCATATATGTGTGGTAAATTTTCGCAGCTAACCCACAATTTTACCCCAGATAAATCAAACCCCCTAAATAATTACAAAGGCTTATGAATTGTTTTATATATTTTAACACTACCAAATAATTTTAATGTCAGATTTTAACATGTTTCTTTGTTTTTCTTCTGTTAAATTACTCTCTTTTCATTTTCTACTTTAATTTTATTTTTTATTTCAAAATAATATGCATATTAAAAGAAGTCGGATGTTGATGATATTCCTACCTGCTCAAGACTTATAACTGGCCGTAAGCCAGCGAAGAAGAAAATGAAGCGAAATGCGAATAGAACGGACTCGATGAAGAAATTAAAAAAAAATCGTGATGATCAAGCTGTAAGTATATAAATCTGTTATTTAGAGTGCTTGTAATGCAATAATGTTATATTGAATGATAATAATTCTCAGATGATCACATAAATATTGGTGGTTATTTTATAATTGAACACTGTTTTTTGTATAACGTTAGCAAATCATAGGGCAGACATACAGTAAAGGGTTTTGCGAATTGTAAAATGCCCTATCTGTCAACTCCTAAATGGCTACTATCAGCAGCTGGCCGATTGTATTTCGAATTGACCAAAGAATAGAAAATAACAACGGCCTAACACTGTCATGGTATTAACCCAATATCGGAATGATAAAAACGGGCGGACGCTTGGTCGTAGTATGCTATGAACATTTCGCTATTGAGGAGGTAAACGAATCAGTCTTTTGCTAGTACATCAAACAAAACAAAATGTGTATTTGGTTAGTACGGTAAATAACAATTATTAGTTCGTGATCTTTCTTCATCGAATGTCTCAAAGCCGCTAACTTCCTAGCGCCTACCGCCGAGAGGGCACCGTGTCCATATCGAAGAGACAACGTACTCATCACAAGTGTTGGAAATTTGATGAGTTTCAATCTGCCCTCATGAAGGAGTCACTATCATTTCTCCAGCCTAAACCGTAAAGGCAGAATAACAAAAAATGCTTTTGCACAGATTCGAATGTTTCCGGTAGTAAGGAAACCGCATAATAGAAACATTTAATTATGAGGTTCAAAAACTAACCTAAATGACATGTAGATGGTGTCAGTAGTTCGAAAAAAATTATGTGGCAAACTTTAAAACATATATTTTAACTTTTAATGCGCCACGTTGTTTAGAATTTTTATTTGAGCCACCAAAGGTAAACGATCTCAGTGAATTTGTAAACATGAAAAAAAATAGGTCACCGTTATGTAATTCAATATTTCCCTTTGAAAGGTCTCAGTCCAACCAATATTAAAGCTGAGCAAATTTCTACTCTAGGAGAGTCTACTCCTTCGTTTACGACCGTAAAACATTGGGTAGCACAGTTTAAACGAGACCGTACGGGCTACCAAGATGATCGTCTATATTGGATCATCTTACTAACATTTCAAAGGAAAGGAGATGTTAGTAAACGACGCTGAGGTTTATTTTAAAGATTTTGTTAAATCACATTATTGAGATGGTTTGGAAAGAAAATATAGATCCAGGAGGAGGAAACGTTTAAAGTATTAAGTACTTTTTAAGCAGATTGGGCGATGTCCGACTGTTTTTTTGGCTGGCTGGCTGGTAGCCATGATAGCTATTGTAAATCTGAAAACTTAGCACAGACTAATATTTTGCCAGATCGTAGGCGTGCATTGTAAATGTTTCTTATTGACAATTACCTTTTTCTGATACCTCGAATTGAATTGATTTTGTTTTTGTGACTCCTAATTTAAATGTTTACCGACTGTATTGCTTTATAATGGGGGCTACCTCTTCTGGCAACCCCTATACAAATGACCGATTTAATCCATATATTCACATCCTTCTTCGAGTTACATGAAATTCATTCAAATTTGGTACAAATTTAAGTTTTGCAACAGTAGACTCTGAGAACGAAGACTGATCGCATCATTACAATATCCTTCGGGTATCTCCCATATTAACTGACCTATTTTCCGAAATGCGATCTTTCCTCGATCTTAACAGTTATCTGTAAAAAAATTGGCCCTGTGACCACTCATACCTGCCATCTGTGTGGCCGATTTAATCCAAATATTCTCAGTCTCATATCGTTCAAGTGGTTGTACTTAATTCAGTAAAACTTGACACAAATTTAGAATTGATAATGAAAATGAATTGCATTGCCACGCCTCAGTGCTACATCCCGTGCAATGGTTGCGCAATAATTTCTAAACAGAAGATTCAGAATGTTATAATTTTGTTTTAATTCAGAGTACTTTTTGAACATATCACAACGATTTACCATAACCCTGGTGGCAGCTGGCATCCTTTTGCAGCAACGCAAAAGGACATTGAGTGAAGATATACTTATGTAAAGTAAGTTCACTTGGCTGAAATTTCTGTTCTAATTATGGATGTCCCAAGTTGTGATTGTAATATCCGCATAATACAGGTGACAAGATCTTCAATATCTTAGTTTATTTCCATATGAGTTCAAACGATTCGTAGCTAAACCCCAACTCTACATCACTTCAACTTGTATCACCTGCTACTTCGTACATTTTTGTTGATGGGTTATAATATAACACTAAAATGTTTCTTTGTTTTTTCTTCTTTAAATTAAATTATTTGTATTTTTTTCTTTATCTTCAAAAACTATATACAAATTTTAAAGAATGGCGATGATATTCCTACCTGCTCAAGACCTACAACTGTCAAAAATTCAGCAAAAAAGAAAATGAAGCGTAATCCCAATAAACCGGGCGCAATAAGGAAGTTTAAAAAAATTCGTGATAATCAAGCTGTAAGTATATAAACCTTTCATTTGGAGCGATTAATACACAATGATGTTATGTTGAATGATAATATTTCACAGATGACTGCGTAAATGATGGTAGTAATTATATGAATTGAATTGAATACGGTTTTTATATAACGTTAGTAAACTGTGCACAATCGAGAGGGGGACAGCAATTCTAATTGTTACTTTCTCTCCATCGTGAGCTAATTAATCTGGATAAATCGTATTTATTTGTTAATTAATTATAACAATCGTCGGGTACTTGGCCTTAGTTTACTACGAACAGCAGTTGATGCTGTACAGTACTTTGCCAGTACATCGAATAAGACAAAATGGATATTCATTCATTCGGCTTATATGAATATATTGCGATTTAACAAATTTCAGTGTCACAGCCTGCCTTTGAAGGCAATACTTAAACTATGGAAGTTATGAACGTGTTCATTCAAATACTCCGAAAATGTCAATTTAGTCGATTTTATGTAGAAATAACTGAGAATGGAAATAAATTCAAGTTTAGACGTTTGACCTCTGTGTATTTTATGCGTAATTATTAATACTGCAAAATTCAAACGATTTCTATTCTTTGAAAAATGTATAGTTAAAAAAACGATAAATATCGCCAGTTTGTTTTTAATGAATTTAATTGCGAAAACGTATTATGCTTTAAATTAGTTCAAGCAAAAACTTCTAAACAATTCATTAATTATTAGAGATAATAGCCTAGTTTTAAACCTCGCTGATTTCGATTCCAATCTTTACCTTGTCGAGAAAATCTATATGCTTCATGTTGATATCTGCATAAATCTAATTCACAAAAGATATCGTATCTTCAGCGAAATCTTGTTACATTCTTGAAGACATTATTATAGATTTTCATAACAGATCTTTTAGTCTGATATACATATATGTATATTTAACCTGGGACGCAGTATAATACAGATTTTTTGTTAAATGCGAGGTACAGTAAATAGTGACACGTTTTAGAGTTGTTCGATTTTACAGACTTCTTGTTTCATTTTGTCTTCTTTTTAAAAAAGCCTCTTTCAAGTCGGAAGTTGTTGAGAATCACAATATTCTCATTCATTCATTTAGCTGATGTGAGATTTGTATGATCATTGTTAACGGATTATAAATAATCGAAATATTTTTCATATTCTGTAAAACAAACTCCGTTGCATCCCATAAATGAGATATGGGAAAGCTTCTCCCATTCAGCGATCTTACACGCATTTTATTTCTGGACTAATTCAACAGGGATCTACAGTTTACCGGCGATTCCGTACGTTACAATTAGAGAATCATCGAAGTGATGATGATGCAGGCTGTATCGAGGATTGAACCCGTGATCATGCAAACGATAGCCGCGTGTACTTACCTTTACGCCACGGTCGGTCACTTCATATTCTATACGATGTTAAAAGTATGAGTGTATAATAAATAATGGCTAGTTATCCATGGCCTCATTTCTCAGTTATACATTGCACATGTGTAATGAGTTGTGTTCATGTGTAATTACCCACCGTCGTCGGGTTACTCATTTCTCATAGGTGGTTTGTAAGTGACCATTTCTCAGGGCGATGTTTGTGGGATAAAACTTTTATGAGTGGCCTACCCACTACTCAAAAAATGCGTATTTTGCTACAAAGTAATTATTCCAGTTCATCGCCGTTTGATCATGTGATATTCAATCACCGAATATCTCATTTCCTAAAATTTGTACAACTCAGTGTTGCCAAACCTACACCTCAGAAAATGTCTAAAATGATTCCAAAAATCCCTTTTTCTTCTACAGAAAATTGTTTTTTTACTTCAGCAAATAGAAATTAGCTAAATTATTCCGATATACATATATCGTGTACAGAAACATTTTATGTAAAAGAGATAAAAAACGAATCTATTTGGCGCTTAGTAAAAATATATAATCATTTAAATACAAAGCTGCTCTAATTGCTTATAGCGCTAGAATATTACACAACATAAATTGGTTCGAAATGTTTTTCAGTTACACATTTGTAGTCTTTGAATAACATTAATTTAATTTAATTTAATTTCAATTTAAATTTAATTTTGATTCAACTTATTTTATTTAATTTATTTATTTTATTTATTTTATTTATTTTATTTATTTTATTTATTTATTTATTTATTTATTTATTTATTTATTTTAATTAAATTTAATTTAAATAACATTTTTATTGTATTAATATTTCATAGATAACGACAAATTTGCCAAAAATTCATGTCTCCTCGTTATTGAAGAGACTTTTAACGGGCAATATAAAACAGCAGTTTCCATCCTTCTAGCACAGTAAACATCGTTGACATCTTCCTATTTTACCCCGCAAATCTATCCATTTTATAACGTTTATTTTTGTGAGTGCGATCAAACTTACGATGGATGTAAACGCTTATAAGATCTTATTTCAAAATAACATTGTACATAATTTGAATCCACCTGCAAATTTTGGAATATAATCAAAATACACAATTTGGCAAACACTTTTTGGATAATTTTAAGACTTCTGGCTTCTGACTTCACTGCTAGATGAAAGGAAATGTTGCATACAGTATTTAATAGTTATAAAGTGAGAAATAGTATGAAACGTAATCCTTCCTTTTATCCCTTTTTTGTCTGAAAATCCCTAAATATCCCTATCACAGTATGAATTGAAACCCGAATTGGATGGTTTTTGTGCGAGAACTGCGGCTATCGGGTTGCTACGCGCGACTATCGTTCATATGATCATGGGCTTAATCCCATATACAGCTGCACTTATTGTTTGAGCAGTATTTGAAAAGTCTAGTAAATGTTTCTCAAACTGTGACGTTCGCATCATGTGATGTTTTCATCATCGTTAAACTGTAAGTCCCTTTGAGTAAGTCTAAAATTCTTCCATATCCCATTCCTCGGATGTAAGGTAATTTGTTTTGTAACGCTTCTATACATTTCTGCTGTACATTTCTTAGAGTAAATGACCAGTAATTTTTAATAATTTATGTATTCACAGAGAAGACTGTTGAGGCGTAGTAAACTTATAATGCAAGAAAAGCGTGAACTACAAAATGGAGAAATTAACGTTTATAAACAGAAAAAAATTAAATCGCTTAGAGGCCGGCTGGCCTGCAAAAGACGTAAGCTCCACGAAAGTAACAAATATCAGAAAATCCAAAGTCCTGCCGATACTTCATTACGTGCAGTTAATGACATCAAACAAATGAATGTGGATGAAGCAGGCGATGTTTCGAATAACCATGAGAGCGATGACGATTGTGTAATTGTTGAACAAGCTTCATCTCACGTTACCATACTTGATGACGACGATTCTGATGATGATTACGACGAAGATAATAGTGGTAACAAAGATGATAAGGACACTTTGGTAGCTGATTCAACGACTTGCTATAAATCGTTATCACAATCATTCGCCCGCCGTTTCTCATCAACGCCTTGGGGGGAAAAGGCTCCTGCTGGGACCCCAAATACAACCAGTGGAAATCCAAAGAATACCTCAGCACTTACAGATAATCCTAAAGGTTCATTTTTTGTAGACGTTTCGAGTAATAAATTTTTGGGAAAGATCAATTACAACACCGTAGCGCCGTTGTTAGGCAATTCCACATGCACCAAAGGCAACGCTGATAGTACTGTCATTTTACTGGATGAGACTGAAACTAATTCCAATGACACAATATTGATGAATTCAACAATTCAAAGTGATTCATCGAGCAAAGAAGATGAAAGCGAGAATGAAGGAGGAGATATGGAGGATGATTCCGTTATATTTGTGTCAGAAACCAATTCTAAAAACTTTATACCCTTAAATAATAACAAAGAAATTTATCAAAGTGTAAGTATTAAAAAAAAAAGAAAAGTTTGAGAATGTCCAAGTAACTACCAAATGAAATGAAAATATATCGAATAGAGCTAAAGTAAACAGATCTGCATATTATAAGTGGAAGTGAATAATAACAGTTCAAAAGGACTTCTAAAAATTTATATGAATTAATTCTGCTCAAGTTTCTTCTTGAGTTTCTCGTGTCTATCATTTATTTTTTTTTATTGCGCTTTATTTCAGAAATTCAAGAATTCTTTCACACCACTAAATTGGCAACATTACAACAGTTTACTTAACAGAAATGAAAAGAGGGCGATGCAGGTGTACAATTCCAATACCTATAATCCAAATGCGGGTAAAATGTTCACGTCAAAGAAACGAATGGTTATTATAGACGGCAGTAATGTGGCATTTAAGTGAGTACATGTGTTATTTTATTTGAATATTTTAATTTTAGTGTGGTCACTTTTATATTTTATTTTATTTGTTTTATTTTGTTTGATTTTATTTTATTTTGTTTTAAATTAATTTGTTGTATTTTATTTTATTTTTTTTTTACTCTATTTTATTCTATTTTATTTTATTTTATTTTATTATCCAATAAAACCGTAATACTAAGTATTTATGGCCTAAAATACAAATTACGCCTTAGTTTTTAAGGCATTAATAACTAATGTAGAGAAGAGTCTGCTATATTTTGTATATTCTTATGTGGGAAATTTAATCCATCCATGACGTTGAAGTCTTTGTTTAGCATAGTTAGAATGACCTGATTTATATCAAATATGCATCGCCATTGTCGACTTGTTGCAATATAAAAGCAATTCCATTATGCTTCTCTAACAGAAATTCTCATCCCTATCGGGAAAAAAATTGCGTCAGTCGATTTTCACAAGCTCTATTGAGGCGCATTTTTCACCAGCAAAATCAATCGCCATCGACAGGTAATCGCTTGGTCCCAGTTTCTGATTACAAGTTGAATAATATTGGAAGAACCTCCCAACCGGGCTCCCGACGAATCAGTATCGATGTGTGTTGCCTGGCGTTGTCCTGATAGAAAACAATGTCTCCCTGTTGGTCAAAGCTGATCGCTTCTGAGCTATTGCTTTCTTTAGATAATCCAATTGTTGATTTATATTTACTACACCCATTATGGGCATTGGCAATTTTATTAGCTTAACTTTAAAGAAGATTTGATTGATAATTTTTATTACGGGATGCAAAAAAAAAAATATTGAAAAACCTGATTTTGGCTACAATATAAAAGTGCAGAATATTTGCAATTCTGAAAGAAAGGATTATAGAGTAATTCATTCGTGGTGCTTATCGGGGTTCTGTAAAATTATTTCAACAAAAATATTTAATCATTTTAGTTTTGAGTGGTCTTTACTGTACAGGCTCATGCGGAAGCTGGACAAATATAAGGTTTGGAAAGTTCTTCCCAGTATCTATATAATACCCTCGTACATTGGTTTTAGCTATTGAATAAATGTTAACATTTTTGTAAAAATTCTATATGGGCATGTTTTTTTCGTGGACAACCGATTTCGTCCAATTTTGAACTTAATTTGCCAATGAACATGGGATATGTTTGTGCTAAATTTCAGCTTCTAACGTTAAGCATCGCTACTTTTATCCTACTTTTAACAACATTCAACAGATAGATCTTTACAACGCTTAATTAATTCTGAAACATATACCCTTCAGGAGAATATATCTATAATAAATAGATATATATACACGATTACGATTATATTTAAATTAAACTCTGAATCTAAGAATAACTACGGTCTTTATTTGTTAAAGTCGGGTAGAAATATGGGGAAGAGCTCAGACCTTTCATAGATATGGTAATTTAAGACGTTAAGCCTATTGAAGTCTGCCGGAATGATCAAAAATAGCGATGATAACGGACATTTTTATAATATGGTATTCCTATCAAATCCTTGAACTTAAGATATTCGTGATTGACACCTACAGCTACCACTGAGCCTTTTGACTCGCTTTATCACTAACTTCACTTTTTAAGGCTTTATTAAAAATTGATTACTTTCTCATCATGTGGAAGAATTTGCATATTATCTCTCTTCATAAATTGGTGATTGGTTTTGGTATTACCAAATTAAACACATGGCGGATGTTATTACGTTTCCTTCGCTTTGATTTTTTGTGTCAACATGATTTTTAAAGGGATTATCTGCAATTACCAACAACAACAACAATTGCAAACATATATATGATCCGGCTCGAAGGACCATGTATATGTTCGTTTGTGCGAATATATATTAAGTAGGGCTTGAGATTTGGTTATGGGAAAAAGTAGAGAATCCAAGCACCTAAATTAGAGTGTATATGAGTATAATTTCTCGAAATATGTCGAGAAATTATAACGAAAGAGAATTGTTGTTTGGGGGAAAAAATAAGTAAGTAATAAGTATTTAGAGTAAGTTGCGAACTGAAGATATATAATTTATTTGGGCAGCTCGTGCTCACCTTGGGCGGGTTACAAAAGAAGAATGTATTGTTCTTAAGTTGTACGTACCAAGAAACATCGGTTCTCTTGGTTTTTAGTATAATCTTGACATTCCATTTTGGTTTTGGGCATTATTGAATAAAGTTCATTCACAATAGTGCTAGGTTCAATATGGGTTTACATAGGATTTCATTTAGTTGTACTTAGTAGTAGAATTTAACTTAATATTTAGGTTTACACAATTTAGGTAATTAATTCAATTAATTCATGTTCATAGTTCAGGGTAATTCATATAATTCATAGTTAATATTAATAAGCATAAATGTAGTTTATACAAGTATATTATGGACCGTATTCATAATAATTTGTTGAAAGTTTGAAGAATGTTTTTACTGTGAAAATTTGATTTGATCAATAAATATTTACGAACGCTGCCCTATATATTTATTTAATCTTTTATTACTGTTATTATTTTCTATATTCTTTCTTTATTTATGTTTATCTATCACTTAATTTGTATTATTTACGATGGTAGTAGTTATTATACAATTGATTATATCGCAGCTACTGTTTAAGTATTGATACAAAATCTGTAACTTGTATCCACTCTATTGTCATCATGTGTGTTCTTACTGTGAAAATTTGATTTGAACAAAAAATATTTATGAATACTGTCCTATATATTTATCTACTCTTTCATTACTATTATAATATTTTACTATATTGTTATTTTATTTACATTTATCTATTAATTTATTTGTAATATTTATAGTGGTAGTAGTTATTATTTTATTTTAGCTATATATATTTTACTGCAGCTATTGTTTAACTATTTAAACAAAATTTGAAGCTGTTATCTACTCTACTGCCATCATGTGTGCAACGTCCTCCTATGATGGGAACGTATTCCTTGTTTCGGGAAGTTAGGTTGAGACGGTCAGATAAAAAAAAATAGTGTAGTACTCTAAAAAACAATTCCTGAGGAACTGTTAAATAAACGTTCTGACAATAGAACATTTAAAAAGCTCATTTAACTCTCATTGTCAGAACTGTCCTCTACACTAACACGAAGTTTGAGTGCGATCTGTAATTTAGTTTATTTACAGCTCTTGATTTTGTCAGTTTGTCGTTTGTTCGCAATTTTTACAATGGACAACAATAAAGGATACAGTATTTGTCCCAAATTTTGTATTGCAAATGGACTTTCGTGTGCTGAAAATATAACAGTGCATTCAAAAATGCTAGAGATGTAGAGGAAGATTTTCCCCGCTCTGGTCGGTTGTCAGAGTATTCAGTTTCTCACGAATCAATTCGTGAGAAACATGTTTGTTTGGATACAAAATGACTCAAATTTTCTGCAAGAACTCAATTCCCTAAATGTCATGATATAGGCATGATGTAACGAATGAATTCTGCCCCACATTCATAAAACGTATTATTACTGGTAATGAGACATGAGTATATACGGATTTGACATGCAAATCAGTCCACAAATTCCGGAATGACGATCTTCTAAATGAGCCGAAGCCGAAAAACCGCCTCAAAGTCGATTACAAGTCTAAGTAGTAGTAAGTGTTGACGGTTTACTTTGGGTTTCCCAGTGTTGTGCACTCAGAGTTATTGTCAGAAGATCAGACGACAAATAAAGTATATAACCTGGCCGATCTGTGGAATGAAAATTCGTGGATTGAAATTCCCCTATCTGACTGGCAATCCATTTACAATGGGTTAAAATTGGTTCAATATTTGATTACGTTTCCATTCAAATAATATGAACAGATTCTAACGAGTAAAGGCTATTAAAAATAAAAGCCACCTTGCCCCGTCTTGGTTATGTAAAAATTTCTCTCTAAAAACGGACTTCGTCCTAGCTGAATCAAACCATCTCCCCTTGCTTGAAGAAAAGGTAACAATATTCTTGAATAAAGGTTACCCCTTTACTTGAAAGGAAATAAATTAACTAACTTTTGTTTTATTTCCTATCTTCAAATTTGCTATGCAAACAATTATCATTACGAGTGATCTTTTTGACAGGTGTACATTTGAGACAATTTTGGGATATTCACATTTTCAGATCTTCGTGACCCCTTATATACTAACATGCTTTTTACAATTTTGAAAGTGATGGAGAATTTTCAAGCACAGTTATTTATAAAAATGTTATATTTCGAAAGCGTCAGTTAATTGTATATATAATTTTATACTACTCTATTTACAGACATTCTTTTGATAAAGAGTTCTCCGTAAAAGGCTTAACAATCGCTATAGCATATTTCGAGAAAATGGGTCATGAAGTTAAGGCCGTCATACCACAATTTCGTATGAATCTGAACAAATCCACGAATCCCCAAGAGCTGCAGCGGTTAAGTAAAGCTGGCAAAATCGTACTAACGCCATGTAAAAATTTACCCGGACTAACGAGTACTAGCTATGACGATAGGTAAGCTTAATATACATTGTTATTGCCGATTTTTTTTAACAATGCCACATTTTACATTTTAGGTTTATATTGCAATTAGCCAGCGAACTAGACGCAGTCATTGTTTCCAATGACAATTATCGTGACTTACTACATGAAAATGCGGCTTTTAAGAAAATTATTGAAAGTCGTGTCGTTGGCTATACATGGTGCAATGACATATTTTTATTACCCAAAGATCCGTATGGCAAATGGGGTCCTACATTAGACATGATATTAAACCGATCATAGAATACGTCCCTTTTTCTACTACGTTTAATTAAGTGATAGCAGACAGTTTTGATATTAACTACTGCTATTAGTTTTGTATATAATAACTTCAATATAACAAAAGAAATCGGATATTTCAAATTGTTAGTAATGATTAGACTTCCCATATTTATTTGCTTTCTTTTACGTTGTTATTCTGCATAAGAAATCGCTCTAAAGCTTATGAATTGTTTAATCGTATAGTTTATTTTTCAGTTTCTGTTTTTCTACCAATCGTTTATCTTTTAGGAATTCGTGCTACAAAATGTCTAATATATGTATATTTTGCCCAGACGTTTCTAGTATTACAGAGGCAACTTTTGTTCGATTTATTTTGAAGTTGAAGCTTTTAGTTCGCCGAAGGTTATTTTTATGATTTCATTAACATTAACATAATTTCTAATTGCAGTAAGTTATAAATGACCCCTCTTAAGAATTTAAAACTTCAAAATTAAATTATTATTCGAGTCCACAACTTTCACGTTAGTCACTGATTTCTGTGTTATAGAAAAGTGAAGGTAATCTCTTGTAGGAAGTTTCCGTCTACTTTTTATATCATCTTAGCAAATATTATATATTATTCAAGTCGCACTTTTTTGGTTTTGGAGATACATATTTAATTTATGAAACTTGATAGACTGCCCACAATCTTTTGTTTAATACTATTTAAACTTTATTATGTGTTTCCTGATCTTCTCGACAATTTTGGCAAAAAACAACTGAATAACAGCTGTTACGGGTTGCTATGTTAGTCGAATGGAAGATGAGCTACTTGGTACTTTCTATATGAGAAAAGCATCTTTGTAGTCATTCCAATTCGAAATTATATTCGAGGAAGTAACATAGTTATCACTCTTTTTATATTCTTGCACAAATGGTGCCGTATTTGATTCATAAACTGAGCTATGGCTTAAAAATATGTGAAGCTACAAGGGGGTTGAGAAAATTTTTAACTTTTTATCACTATTTTTGAGCGAATAGAGAAATTATTAGTAGTAAAGAAATTTTAGCACCTCACACAGAATCAGCAACACAGTAGCTCATTCTCTTAACTTATTTTTCTGGTGCGCAGAGTTGGTCATAGCTGAAGTACAGGTGAATCTTAAAGAGGTGTTGCCGTGGACGATAGAAAACTGACTTTCTACCAGTCACAATTTTTAAACACGCAGTGAATTAAATTTGGTGGTATAGAGATTGTAACTTACTATATGTTATGCTATACAGAGATGCCAATTCATTGATAGCTTAACTTCTTACTTAGCCAAAAACAAACCATGTTATTATTTTGTAGGAGGTTTTGATGGAATATCTCCATTTCTATAGACACTTTTATATCGTGTGAAAATATATTTCACATGATTAAACGCTGTATACTATATCTAAGGACCTTGGTTCGTATTGGCCGAGAATGTGCTTCTCACCCATGACCCCTGAATCCATTGGCGTACCAATAAATTCTCGTTGGGGTGGCTATAGTCCCCCCAGACGTATTCATTCATTCATTGCACCTTATCTGAAAACCCTGGTGCTAAAAAGTAGTAAAGTGACTAAGCCCACAAACTGTTTGCATTTTTATGTTTTACCAACGCTTACATTTCTCAACACTAAGCTTTGTTATTTTGTAGTTAAATTACCTGGTTATAAGGGCTTATGAGTAATCCTTAACAGGTTCTTCAATAGTAGACATGAATCTGCTATTCAAAGGGATGTTTAAGTAATAAATTGAATAATAAATCGAATTTTCAAAGGCTTTATTGAAATCCACTAACGTTTTTGTACATAATATTTAACTTCTCTGAGGCGATTAAAAATTAACGAGTTTCACAGAGAAGTGAAATACAAAACATTCAATCATTTATAAGAGTTTGAAGACAACATTTGTGTTTAAAGCCTGTAAATATACCCCTTTCTCTGGCTACCGTAATGACAATGGGTCTATAAGAGATACTCTACTCCTCCAAGATTAATCGGTGGATTCGTCCGTGCCGTGTCCGTAACGGCTCCATTTCCTGCAAAACGGAAATACAGCACATATTTCTATAGGTGTTAATAGTTATGGGTTGCATTGCAACCTTCAAATTGTATACCAAACGTTTGTCAAATGAGTAAATGACCAGTAGTAAAAGACGAAAATATGCTTAAATTACAGTAAATAGCGGCGACTTTATGCGCTAATAGATGTTGAAATTTCCACTTAAGATTCAAAAATACGGAACAAAACTCTATAGCAAATACATATAGTTGTTGTTTTTGAATTGTTGGGCAAATGCGAATAGCTCCCTATGTTCAGGCGGCAACAAAAGTGAAATACAAAACATTCCGTACGTTTTATGTTTATAAAAATCTTATATCAATCAATAAAAAATATATCGAAATCAACATCTTCTGCCTCCTAAACATCAATTTTTCGAATAGAGATTCCTTATCACGAAAAAATGTTTTCAAGATGCATCTATGTTTTTATGAAATACAGGCCCCTACAGATTATATATGGTTGTAGTTTTTGTGTTATTGCTTTCAAATCATATTTCCAATGTTATTTATATACATAAATGTCTAAAAAAATACAAACAATTTCATATAATTTTCCTAAGATTTCGTTTGGAATAATTGAACGTTCTATGGTAGAATCAAATGTACTTACTGCTTAAAAGCAAATAAGAAAAATTTGCATTAACAAATTCAAATCATTGAGCACATATTTCAATGAACATTTTTCTACAAGGGATTCTTTATTTCGAAAAAAATCCCCTAGGATTCATACAAGTTTTCCTATATTCTATGTCCGAAAGGTCAATGCAGAACACATTTCTATAGGTTACATATAACTAATGATTCTGCATTATATAGGTAACTTTCAAACTGTATTTCCAAAATTTCTATATAAAGAATATAGGAGCAATTATACAAAACAAAGACAATCAAATTGTTGTAGTAAAAAGGCTCTACTATGTGTGATTTAGAGAAAGCTGTTAGTTCATTAAAAACTCTTTTTTTTCTTAAACTATTAACTTATCGTACTTGCAAATTGCAATGTCTCATATATACTTTCTTAAACCGGGTACAAGTATACCTTTAACAATACGTTCGCTATTCAGAATTACAAAAATCGTTAAGAAATTAATTTAGCTTCTTTCTTAAAGAAAAAAAAAAATGCTACGCGAGACGTTAAATAAAAAATTACTCATGATCACTCATTTATTCTAAATTTTCTTTTTTTCTATAGCGTTAAATTGTGGCATTCATAAACAATAATAAATAGTATGTGGTCGAATTTCTGTAGGATATAATACCTATAGTTTCCTCTGCTTTCAAAAAACAGTAGCTTCTAATACGCCAAAATTTTGATTTTGATTTTAGTAAAACAAAATAAAATTTTTAGAACTAGTTGTTATTAGAACTAGTAGTTCAAAAGCATCTAGTACAATTTTCCATAGTTTCTGGACTAATTGCATAGCAAAGAGTGTGAAGGGGTCATATTTCACTACTAGTTATTTTTTTTTTACTGCTATAATTATTTACTGCTGCAATATCTTATAATTAAAAGAGTTTGCTTTAACAAAGATAGTTCTTAGATTCTTATCTTTTTAAGCAACTTAATTAACAAATTGCAAAACACGTTTTTGCGGGTTTGAAAAATAATATTTAGTTCTGCTGAATATTATCCCCTATATTTAAAGCTAAAATTTCAAAAATATTCCGAGTTGATAGCAGGGCACATAAGAAGCAAAATGAAGCAAAATTCAATTTAGAGAATAAAATTCTTCTCACAATGAGCACATATTTCTTTTACCATGTTGCAATGGGGAATTTGATTTGCGAAAATTTCTAACATCTGAAATTTTAGTCATTGTTAACTTAATGCAAAATTAATTCAAAATTTTTATTAAGTCGAAAAATCATAAACATAAGTTTTCTTTAATTCTTTTTATGCTATTAAATAATAAAACACGGGAAACATATTTTTTCTAGAGAGCGTCGCTACACTAATTTAAACCCTCTAAAATCAATTAGGCATTGCCTCTTATGTTGTCTATGTGTAATCGGAATTAGGTATTTATCATTTTTCTGAATGTAAATTAAAATATTTAATACAATATACTTTTATATGCTGTTTACTGTGCTATACTATATGTATATATATTTACTGTAATATATAGTATTTGCTATATTTGCTGCTGCGATAAGCAACATAATTTCATGTATTGAACATAAACTAATATGCCTTTTAGCTTTTATACTTTATCGTTATTGATAGAAACATGAACATTTTCATATATTAAAATACTTTTAATCCTTTCTTTCTTTCATGTGTATATTATATATGTATATATATATTTGTTTTTTTTTTTTGCTTTTTTTGCTTTTTGCTTAACGGGGGAAAAAATAAATACATTTCATTTCAACCTACATGATAATAATAAATAATTCTTTTTTAATTTTTCTTCAATTTCTGTATTTCTAAGTAATATTTAGTTTACTTTTATATTGCTAATTCATCTATTGGTAAAGTGTTAGGCTTGTAGGTTTCTTAAAGTAAATCCAATGAAATAACCAAATGAAATAAATTTAAGTTTTGTTGCGTTAAAGTGTTTTATATCTTGTTTCTTGAATTCTTTTTGCGTTAGGCGGGTGCAAAAGTTTAAATGACAAAGACCGTGCTATCAGACAGTTATGCGTTGCGCACATGGAGATAAATGTTCAAAACAAAACTAACAAACGAAAGTTCTTTGATTCTTACCGATTTTACCGGCAAAAAGCGAGTGAGTTACCAAATGAAGTTCTCCTTGTGATCTACAGTACAGGTCTTTAAAAAATAAAAACAGCCAAACAGCAGTTTGCAAATTTCAAGTGGCAATTTTCGCGCTGAATGAATCAGTGATTCGGGCATGTCGATATGCTAATTATTTACAACACAACACCGAATTTGGATAAAATTATGAATGGTTTGTTAAGATTTGCGTTGAACCACTTCAATGTCTATGGGATTGATATTGAAAAAAAATTTCGGAAATATTACTCAAAATTTTTAATAGTAAATACCGAAACATAACAAAACAAACCTGCCCTTTTCTTTGCTTTGACAACGAATCCAATACTATTTGTGAAATAAAACAATCAAAAGCAATACCAATGCACTCCTTTAAAACGTGCTACTAACATTTCCACAAACAAAACCGAATAATCAAATAAAATAATAAACAATTGCGACTGCAGTAACATATCGAATACCTTAAAAAAATTATACAGCAGCCTGGGAAAAGGTAACTGGCAATGTTCGATACCACTGAGCCAATGAGTCCGGTGCAGGAATATCCCGACTACAACAAGGCATCGAACTTGGATAAAATTACATGTGAACATTTTCTAGATAATATAGATAGGGTTATCCCTTTTTCGTTTTTAAGTAAAGTTAAATAAAACACACATAAAGCTATGATTTCGATGAAACTTTTATTTCATTATAATGCTTGGACCTTGCTATTATGTATGAAATACGATGTCATTTAAATGACCGCCTATAAATTGTTTGCAGCAGTGGATACTTTCAAGGTAGTTTTCGAAGAAATACCGCCTACGGAAAAAATGCACCTCCAGACCATAATGCGCACCAAACAGCCACTTTTCCGGATGCAATGGTTTTTCCACAATCACTTCTGAGTTCTTTGAGCCTCATGCGACAATTTTGCTTGTTGACATAACCACCGAGTGACAAATGAGCTTCATCGGTGAAGAAAATTTTGTTCGATTGAAAATCTACGTTTGAATCACCACTTTTTAGTAAGTTTTAATATTTTTACGTGTTCTTTGGTTGTTAAACGATCCAATATTCGTAAATAAAGAAATCTTCAGATGACAGGTATTTAACAGTTGACTTCTGAAACTACTAAATGCATAACCCTATATTAACAAAATTGGTATTAGTGAATAATAGAGATATAATGTAATAACAAAACAACCTGGATGGTAATTGCCAGTGATTTCAAAAAATAGCGAAAGCAATGGCGTCGATTGCACAATTTCGCAAATGCCGGCAAATAAAATTTTTGCCAGCACTAGTTTTACAAAAATTTCATTTGTTAATAAAGAAAGCCACATTTTGTATAGAAAAATTGGAAAAAATACTTTTCGTATAGAAAACTGTCATGACAAGACACTTTTAGTTTAGAAAGTTAACATGGAAGAGATCTTACATATAGAGAGGTGTCATGAAAGACATTTTTCCTATAGGAAGATGTCACGAAAAACATTTTTCGCATATAAGAGTAGTGAGGAATACATTTTCCACTTCGAAAAGTGTAATGAAATGCGTTTTTCGTGTAGAAGAATCTTGAAAGACACTCCTATTTCTCATTCACGAGATGCAAAAGAATTTGTTGAAGGTCCTGAGAGAAATTTAAATAAATCCTAACATTAACATTACGTTGAATATATAACGTTTTTCAAACAAAAAGTCCGCCTCTGAAAGATATGAACGCAGTCCGTAGATGACATCCTGTAGTACTGAGGTGGGATAACGTCCTGCTGGAAATTCACACAAATTCCAAGGTACGGTTTCGGTGATTTTCAAGATTTCGGACATTCCTGTTTGTCACGGGTGATGGGTAAGAATAAAGTCCATTGATGCCGTTGGGAAGTGGTAGGGGGGAACAACGCCTTTTCAGAAATAAGTCCAATATAAACCGCACATTACAATTTCGGCAATCATATATGAACATTATTAATTTTTTCGTATGAAAGAACCAAGTTTTTGGGACACTCTCGTTGAACTACAGGACAACAATTCTCTACCAGAAACCTCTACAAATTTCAAGTTAAAATTCCGACGGATATAAACGTATCCCACCTTGTGGCACTTTAGCAGGGCAATACACTGCTAGAAATTTAAGCATATTGAGAATTACATTTAGGGAAACATAATATACAAATGATGAAGTTTTCTTTGTCATGCCTTTTAGAAAAATACCTTTTTAGACTCTTTTGGTATGGAAAAGTGTCTATAAAGACACTTGGAAAAATGTTTTTGAATTATTGGCGAATTAACTTTTGGGCGGCCAGGCGATACCAAACTACGATGAATATGAAAATTGTAGAAATGTTTGCAATATAGTTTGGTATCAACACTATTGAAATATGCTTTTTGGCACAGCTTCTCGAGCGATCGTAATAAATATTATATAACAAATACATATTATGATGAAGGTACAACTGAAATTTGTAATAAAACTTCTCTACGTCCTGCAAAATTAAGTCAGAATACTCATATACATACATGTCAAGATTTTTTCTATAGTTTTCATTTATAATTCCACTAAATATAATGAAGTTACAATGAAAATTTTTAGCTACGTCATACATAATAAAGTAACAATTCTTGTATACAAATCAAAAGTATTCTATAGTTTTTGTACATCAACTCATTTTCCGAAACTTGCCCATTTTTATTTGATCCCACTCGCCGATACGTTAACATTTTTTAATGACTGCTTGGATGTAGAAACAGCATTGTTAGGCGAAGAGTCCGTATTTGTGGCTTTATCTTTAGAAACTCTGACAACTGCCATTGAAGAGTCATTAGTAATGTCTACAAAATCAATGGCTGGTTCTATCAGTATGCAATGCGGCATTGAATGTATGATATTCGCATTAGTGCTGCTATTGGATCTCCTTGATTTCTTTTTAAAATGTCCTTCGGTACTAGTAGCAACGTGATATTTTAGAATTTTACGTTTTGAACTAATCCTTTTCACAATACGGTTGGATTTTTTTTGGATTCTTCCAGATTGTATGGCCGATTTTTGTATGACGTCATGCATAGCATATGCGAGACAATTTCATTTAGTTGCCTTAGAAAATTATAAATGTTGTATATACGTAAATATTTCGAATTACTAACGTACAGATTTGACTAAAAATGACAGAAATTTTGAAATGAAAATATTTGTAACTATATTTTGTAGAGGAATGAGAATACAAATTAAAGTAATTATGAAATCATAGTTTTTTTCAGGAAACGTTCCCAAATAGGAACGAACGAATAGGAACTCAAAAAATTTCTGCTTTATATCTAAGCGATCATAACTCTGATTGTAATAAACAGCCGTGACACAATAGTCAGTACAAGCGATGAAAGAAAGAAAGTTCACATAGAGTCGATCGTTTAAAAAAAAGAAAGCCGTTTATAGGAAAAAATATTTAAGTGAAAAAAAACTTGGAATTTAAAATTTCTTATGACGGCTCGACAGGTAAACTTCTTGATGTCCGCCATTTCGGGACGGATATTTTCTTTAAAATTGTGCCACAGAAATCGATTTATTGTCGTAAACTTCTGATTTGATATAATACACAAGCAAATGTCCGTAGGGGATAAATCAGGGCTGTGTATCGTACTTATGTTACCTGTACTGGTGACAATTTCAAGAACTTGTGAAAGAGATGTATTGGATGCCGGTTCCGTTCTGCTGGAACAATGTTCATATTTTATAGCTACAAAAATTGTGCAGTTAAGGCAACTGGAAGCTGTGTTCTGAATTTACCGCATCTGTACGATCTCGCAGAAAGGTGTCTTGTAGAAAACTTTTATAAATGAAGGCACAGCACCGCTCACTTGAATAGCACCCCCTTTAAATATTTTTCTAAGTTCGATTTTTTCAAAATAATTATAACGAACTGATTGTGCTTTTATAAATCATATTTCTGTAATCCTATAACATAAAATTTTTTTTTAAAAATTCATTTTAATGAATTAAGTACTAAAACCTTAAACACAAAAAATAGGCCGAAATTCAATCTCAGTTTTTGGTTCATGTGACTATACACGAAAACATTAATTCTAAATTAAAGGTGTTATTGTTTGCTTACATCTAATTTAAAAATAAGTATTTTAAGTAAAATTTAGTTGTGGGTGCTTCCGCTCTGGTTGAGAACACATTCATACATTCTGTTCGGTAAAGAATCATACAGTTTTTTGATTAGGTCCAGCGAAATACACGACCAGACTTATTTAATTCCATTAATGAGTTAACTTTTGCTTGAATATTGCTTGCCTGATTCGTACACCTTGCGTACTAGCCATCCGCAGACATTTTCAATGATGTTTAAGCCTGGAGAGTAAGGCGGCCAGTTCATAACCTCAACATTTTGGCTTTCAATCCATGATTTGACGACTCTTGCTGTGTGGATTGGCGCGTTGTCATGCTGGACTTTCCATTCCAAGTCTCCGAAAACATTTTTAACTTCAGGAAAAGCTTTTTCCAGCACGGCTTTGTATGAAGTTGCATTCATTTTTGCAGAGAGAAACTGAAGCTCTATTGTGCCATAATAAGAAATCGCACCTCATACCATAACTTCATCTTCCTGGCTGTGTAATCGATTGGGTAGGTGTTCCTCTTTCTGAAGATCGTGAAAGTAGTAATTATATCCATCAGAACCCTCTAAATTAAATCCTTTTTCCTCGGAAATTATAATTCTATTCCACTCTCTAGTCCACGTCGTAGCACGACAAAAATTAAGGCGACGTTTCTAACGGAGATTGTCTAGCATAGTTTCTTTTTAAATCTCAAGCATTGCAAGTGTGCTGCTTTGAAAATAACTCTTTTTACCGTTGATACACTTGCACTTACGTCAGCTTTATCCTTGATTTTGACAACGGAGTCGTGTAAATGTGAGGCATATCTCAGAATAGCCCTCTTGTCAGCGGCTGTAATAGCACTTGCTGTTCGACCTTTCATATTATTTCCATAGCCTTCGGAGTCACGTAAACATGTCGATATAACTTTGCGCCTTCTATTAGTTTTTCTGGCTATTTGATTAATAAAAACACACACTCTTTGTAGGTTTTAATTTTGGATAATTCCTCGACCCTCAAGGATTTAGCTCGACCCATTTTACTTAAAATCGATTGTTTTATATTTAATTATACACAATTACTGTAATCCGACCTGATTTATGATGATCTGCAAAAGATTTTCACACTTAAACTGATTACCACGTGAGGGGTACTATTCAAATGGACCGAAAAATAAGAAAACATTTTTCACTCATTTATAAGAAAAGAGCGAATTAAAATAACGGGACACTTCCATGGCTTAAAGTTTTTTGTAGGTGATGTGTGGAAGTAGGAGAAACAAATAAGTAAAAACTGAACCGTTGCGTGAAGTGGGGGCGCTATTCAAGTGAGCGGCAGTTTATGTCTGAAGATTTTAGTTATAAAGAACGATGTTTGGAAAAACTTTTTCTACATAAATGCCTACAGAAAAAATGTTTTCCTTGAGATTTTTATATGGAAAAATCATGGATGATTAAGATATTTTTCTATATGGAAATTTTATTATGTATAAGAGAATATATATATGTGTATATACTCGTATATGTAAAAAATGCGTTTTCTTTACATGGAAGACACTTTTCTTATGGAACTTTGTAATGGAAGATACTTTCATACAAAGCGAGTATTCCCGTACAAACATGCCATGGGAAATTGTCTTATACAAATGAGTCATTGACGTCACTTGTAATGTAAAAAATTGTCATGGTAGACATTTTTCTTACAGAAAAATATCATGAAAATTTTCGTATAGAAAATTGTCGCGTAACCCACTTTTTGTATCGAAATGTGTTACCTTCTATATAGAAAAGAGTAACGAAAAGCTGTTTTTAATAAAAGGCACTTTTATGCAAAAAAGAAACATATCTTTTAAGAAACGTTCTGTAAATGAAGATATTTTGGGTGGCTCGTTTCATACCAAACATTTCCTTAGAAGATCGTTCACGTTTTAATTAACGTTTTGGAGTACATTTTTAATATGACGACTCACATGGAAGATATTGTTATTGTAGATAAGACTGATTTCCACATGAATAGGTTTCTGAAGACGTAATCCACTTCATACGAAAAATGTCCTCCATGGCCATATTTTCCTTATCGAAAAAGAGTCGTGGAAAGCAGTTTTCTTACAGCAAACTGTCATGAAAGACACTTTTTATACAAAAAATTCACCGGAATGCACTTTTCATATGGAAGTGTGTTACCTTTTAATTCTGATACTATGCTGACTTTTCGCAGTGAAAATCTATAAGTTTTATCTAAATTTTTTCGTGATGAAATTTCTTTTGAGTGGCAACGCCGATCTTTTTTGATTGGTTTCCAGCACTGAAATCGGAATATATTAAATTTATATATGTTCGATATCTGTGTTCACATGGAAAAATGACTTTAGCGCCAATTAATTGTTTTCAGATTTTGAGAGTTTCTTAAAAAATCAATGCTATGAAAATTTGTTATAACAGTCGAAATACACAGAATTGTAAAATCAAGCTTAGACGACAACACGTATTAGGAAATGAGGGTATAACTATCCCGAATTTTCAACTGGGGATTGAACGCGATTACGTGTCTAAATAAGCACAACAACATTACGAGGAAAGAATGTCTCTTGGAGTTTTTTGTTCAAAAGAACACTGCGAATAGCTTATCATATTAAATTTGATTGAATAATTGTAGCACAATAGAAATAACCGAACTGAAAATCACAGTAGAGCATATTTCAATGAAAATTATCTGTTTTATGTTTTGTTTACATCTTCTTTTTCTACTATCCTCTATCCTTACATTTTTCCGTCTAGAGATAATGCCAATATTGATTAACACAAATTCCGTTTAAGGTAAACACGTACCTATCTTAAGCGCTGAAGAATGTTTTGCATGGATATATTTTTATGGATTGAAAGAAAAAAATTACGAAATGAATTTTAGTGGACAAAATTATATTCACTCAATTTTACCACTGAATCCATTTAGAAAATAGTCAAAGAAATAAAAATAATGATTAAGTTTTCATTCTATCGCATGAAAGTTTATTGTTTTTACTAGTTTTATAAATATTGTCTACAACTTTTTTGGTCGGGAAGAATTTCTGTACATTTCCCGAATTAATTGTTTCACTATTAAAAAGCATTGGAAGACAGTTGTTATAAAATACAAATATTTATATATTTACAAATATTGATTAGATAATTATGTTTATAAGAATCAGAGATCAGTCATCGCATCTGTTTCATAACGGTTTTATCTCAATTTTTAAATTGTTAGAGAACGACTCTTGGCTGGATACGTCGGTTGACTTATCCATATGTTTGTGAAAAACGTATATTTTTGCAGTTTCATAATTCCAATTCTACTACGAAAAGGATGCTGTGATCAGACTTGGGATCATGTTAGAATATTATCGAAATCAATCGAAATTAAACTGTGCATTCGTTTGATTTTTCACAACTTGTGATATTTATTACAGTTTCGCAGTTCGATGCCGAAGCTGTCACATTAGTTCTGTTGTCCACCACGCTTGTTGCTGAATTTGTCATATGATTCAGGTCAACATTACTTGGATGATTGCTGGAAATATCAGTTTCAATCGTTAGGGTTGAAATCGCATTCGGAATAGTATTCGTTGATGTCACTGGCGCGGTGATTTGGGTGGCACCGTTTGCCTCCTCCTGCAAATTTTGCTGCATTTTGGAAGTCACAACATCATCATATGACGGTGGTGCATCGCTTGCTTTAGGGGCCGCTTGTCCATTACCATTATTGTTTGAATTATTTGCGGTTGCGGCAGCTTCTCGAGCTTGTTGGCAAGCTGAAAGAAAATTTGATAAATCAGTATATTAGTATATAATGCACGAAACAGTAGTGCTATATGTTATATATATGTATAGAAGTATTGAAGTGACCGAAAAATTATATTCAAACATTTACATTTTGTTTACATTTTAAATTGTCGGCGACAGAACACTAATTATTTTGACAATCATCGCAAGTTCAGTTCAATCAGCTTGAGGGGATGACACTCAAATAGATGGACAGGTTGACAATTAGTAAATGTTAGATATTAAAATTCATGAAAATTTACTACAACTAGAGCTAAATCACTCCCTCTAGTTGTGTAACCCGTATTTTCTCATATACATATATATCAGCTGTTTTGAGAGGCAAAATCTTTGCCGCACGACTTACTGGTTTCGAATTCGGAAAAAGCACAGATTGATTGATAGAAGGCCTGAGCCAAGTGTCGTGAACGAGCGTCCGATAGATGGTACTATCACAGATTCGGATACAACATACTTGCAACTATGACACACACGATATTAAAAAAACGAAAAGTGCCCGTAACTAAGCATAAACAAAGCTAGATTCATTCCTGACCCATAGCAACTACATATCGCGCTTTCGGTATTAGATGCCTCAAACCCACAGAGAAGATGTACACACTATAGCAAATGCTAGAGAATATTCGAGAAAAACCGGATCGACAAATATAATCGTTTCATCGACTAAAAAGCTGCCTTCGACAACCAGATACAGAAATAACTGTATGGTACTTGTGCGAAGCTTATACGTCTTTGTAGGATGACACAGACAAGCACGAAGTCTTCAGTAAAAATAGGCCAACATCGATAGCCTGCCAAGTGATATGCTGTTGGAAGTAATTGTGAGAGAAATCCCAGTAAACACAATTGCTGCTATTTGCAACAAAAATCATCGCAGAATGTTACTGTAGCCTTCTCAAGCATTGATAGGTTGGCGAAACAAAACTAAGTTGTTTGTTTCGACGGACAGTTATCATTATGTGTGGAACGCTGCATGTCTTCTACCTCAGCTCTGCCATCAACAAAACTAATAACGTCAACCTGCAAATTGGGGGAAGAATATTGTTTGCAAACAGATAGCTTTAGCAAGCGATTGAAAATCATTCTTTCGACGAATAGGAATTCAACTCTAGCGACATCGATTTATTCAAGTTTATTAAAATACAGCGGCTCATCTGGCTGAATTAACTTGTTGGGATGGACCAAATAGCCCCAGCATGAAGAGTTTTCTACAATGAACTCAGATGCAAGAGATGTTGACCGAAACTCCATTGTAAGGATCAGACTTGGGAACTGTCAAAACTTGAACACGAACGATGAATTGAACAGGGAACACAGAAGTATGAAACTTTTGGAATTCTTTTTTACATTCGACGAATAATAGATACAAATTTCCGTTTCAATATTCAAGTTTATTAAAATACTGCGGCTCATCTGACTGGATCATCTTGTTGAGATGGACCAAATAGCCCCAGCACGAAGAGTTTTCTACAACGAACTCAGACGCAAGAGATGCTAACGGAAACCCCATTGTAAGGATCCGACTTGGGAACTGCCAAAACTTGGTACGGCGAATTGAAGAAGGAACACAGAAGATCGAAGATCTTTTTTTTTACATTCGACGAATAACAGATACAAATTTCTGTTCCAATGGGAACAGAAATGGGGTATGTATATGCTTTATTTGAAATTCATAGACTAAAATTAGATCAGTCAACAATATTTTGTGGGGCATAATATAACTTATAAATATGGGATGATGTCCCCTCTCTTGTTATGTCCCCTAATCCAAAATCGGAATTCTTAAACACTTCTATCATGACTGAAGCTAGTCGAAAATTAAATATTTCGGATATTTGTCTTAATTATAGAGGATAAGCCTGTGTATTTTCTATAGAGGGATATGAGATAAGGAGGGTATTTATAAGTCAGTTTGCCTGACAGAAATTTCTGTAATGATTGTCTGATTGTATTTTAATAATGCTATTTAAAGCATCCAATAGTCACAGTTTTGACGTTATCAACTGTTGCCGCTTCATTAGTACGCAATGTTTCGTTAATTGTATATAAAATTCATATAAGCAGAGCATTTTACACCATAGAAAATTTTTTGTTTAAAAGGTACCGTAGCATTTGCTATTCTTCTACTCCCAAAACACAAACGTCTCTGTAATTGCATTTGGTATAGCTTCAAAATACACCTCGTATACTTACGAAAGAAGATTCTTTATATATAAAGCGATAAATAAATAAATAAATAAAGCAAAACTAGTTAATAGCTAGATTAGAATCGAATTCATTAAAACAATAATCCAAAATAAAACCACATTTTGTTAAAATGTAAAATTGTCTTCGTACAAAAAAAAAAAAAAAAAAAAAAAAAAAAAAATCGTTGGACCGTGAAAGTGGTGGCAAATCCTTAACAATTTTTCGTTTGTATCTCAAAGAAGTACCAAATGGGATTAAACTTATTTACAACGTAAAATAGTTGAAAACTTGCAATGGGAAAACAAACATCAACAAAGGTTCGTACAATCGTAATAGATCTACGTAAAAGAATCAAATCTTTGCGCGAAACATGTAAAATTATTGGAGGGAATCATTGCACAATGAAAAAAAAAAAAATCATAAACAATATTGTGAAGAATTCGTCAGTACCAAGACGACTGAATCGTTTTTTTATTGACAAAAGTAAACTTGAAACATTTGGTCGTAAAAAATCTGGAAAATTACTGGGAAGTAGGAATGAAGCCTTTATTGATGTGATATGTGATATCAAAACAATAAAACATGGTTGAGGCTCCGCAATGATCTGGGGAGGCATGGCGGCATCCTGTGTTTACCGAATCAACAGTGAAAAAGGAAGATTACGTCAATATTTTGAAAAATAATGTAACTCCTAGTTTCGAGAAATTTGGCTTATAACAGAATTGGATGTTTCATCGGGACATGCCGGCAAAATTGTGTGAGAGTAGTTGTCCTATCGTATCCCAAAACTATCGATCATCCACCTTCTCCAGTCTCCAGACCTTAAGTCAATTGAGCGCCTGTCGGAGCATCTTGACAGAGAATTAGAGAAAGGATTACTCCTTGCAAGGATGACCTAACGGCGTCATTACAGGATAAATGGAGTAACATTTCATGTGATGTCTAAAAAACCTATTGACTCAATGCTTAGAAGATTTTCAGCTGTGATAAGTTCCAAAGGATAATCAAAGAGAATTTTAAATATAAACATCCATTTTTCACTCAAATAACTGTTTACTTTTCTGACGCGTAAAAATTGGCCTAAAAGATTGGCAGTCGTGATAAAGTCCGAAGGACAAAAAATAAAATTTTAAATATAAACATCCATTTTTCACTTTAACAACTGTCTACTTTTTTTTAGACGCGTAAATATTGGTACATTCCAATAAAAAGTCAATTAGTGAAGTAGTTTAAAGAATTTACAAAATGTCAAAACCGAATTCCCTCTCAAACTATTCATTCAGATTGGGGAATTTCAAAACATTTTCATTGGTTTTATTTCATATTTATATTTCGCTTGCCGACCTTGACTTAACATAGAGCTAACATTTCTTTCCCTCTTTTTCTCATTTCCATTCTCTGTACAAGCTGATCCAGCTGTCAAATCGAACTGAACAATTTTCTCATGTGCTCACTGTTAACTTATACACTCAACAGTTACCAATCTGACGTTGTTCGGGTACTACGTTCGATTCGGCTAGTCGGTGCATCGTGATGAGCGTTTGGTTCTAATTTTAAGATATAGTTAGAGAATTTCGTAATTAAAGAGTATTAACATGAGTTCGAAAAACAATAGTAGATTCCCATAGAACTTTAATAATAAAACAACAACAGAAGAATTCTAATTAAAAAAAGAAACGAAAATAGTAATAATAACAAATTTATACTTATCTTCAATAAAAGGTAAAAAGAATGAAAAATAATACATAGATAGGTAAGGAAATGTGTTAATGTTAAACCTATGAACAATTACACTCAGTTTATGTAATGGCCGCAATCGAAGCACGTCCATAGAGAAACTGGCGTTGCGCTCGCTTGCAACTCAATCATCTTGATACATTGTGGCATTTCGGCAATAGCTATACGTGTGGCTTGCAACTCAATCATCTTGATACATTGTGGCATTTCGGCAATAGCTATACGTGTGGTTTCATCCATTTAGTCCAGACCATTCATTCATTTATCGATTGTCGTCTTTACAAAATAATAATTAATTGATATGCGTCAACGCCGTCTGTGATTTTAAGTATTGCACGACGTTCAGTGAATGGTGGTGATTACTCACAAACTAAAGTGAAAGTTAGTGCAAATATTTTTGAGAAATTTAGTTCACAACATGTAAACAATAATAATGTCTATCGTCGCCATGTGTGGATCTGGCGTGCGCAGAGAGAATGCCACAGAGAGAGGTAAAGAATGTACGTTGAATGCCAAATGTATTATCTCAGCTCCAGTGATGCCAATGCTGTGAGAGGAAAAAAGCGACAAGAATTAGTACACAAAGGTGTTAGGATGCATTACCTACAAAGCAGAATCCAATACTGTACTGACTTGGTCGAAAATAATTTTTTAAACATAAACTTTTAAACAACAAAAACAACATGTGGAATTCACATAATATATTGTACATAAGAAAACTTTTGATTTGAGTGAATGTTTGTAAATATTTAATTTCTAAATATTTTCTTGGTAACAAATTGTTCAGACGTCAAAAATTACAGTGATGCATTTAGTAAATCTATGGTCTGGATCCATCTCATACCTACCAATATGTGTAGGGTTTTATTTTCAATCAATGAGCAAAAAATAAAAAAAACAATCCCTTGTATCCTTTTAATTAGATATGGAACAGATAACAATTTCATAAGAACATTGAGAAAGTATTTACTATTTATCCGCAGTAATTTTCAATCATTTAATTTGAATAAATGAAAGAAACTTAGTCCTTGTATAATTATAGTTTTTTTTTTGCAAGTCTTATGCTAGTCAATTAAAACGTAACCTTTCCGTGCTAAATATCAGCCTTGTAATTCAGATGAAGTCGAGATCAGCAATCATTATTATTGAAATACAATATTACAATATTGTTATTAACAAACTAGGGCCTCTGCCCTCTTGATCCATGCCTGAGTGTAAATCAATGTCATAGTGATTTTTGTAATATAAAACAACATAAACAAACTTTTGACAATCTACAGCCGTTTCAACAAAAATCGCTTACATCGCGAAACATAAAAAGTAGTAATATATGAAATTTTGAAGAATGGAATTACAATTATGTTTTATCAAGAGATTTCGTGAATAAATTTATGGTTGTCGCCCTGACATCATACCAGACAATTTCGTTGTTATGTATATTTCACAAGAGACACATGAAAATCCACATTAAATGACATTGAAAAATTGAGTGCTGGTTGTGCATATTCTTAAATTATGTTTACATCACGTATTCCCGTAAACTTCGTTTGAAATCATCCTTATTTTTTATAATGATTCGGTCGCATTGTTATTTCTTTTCACTTTTCTACTAGCTTTTTTAAAACTTATCGCCGTTTAACTTAGCGTCGATATTTATCCTCGTTATTGTATGCATTCTATGCTGGTCTGTTTAAAAAGATTTAAATTTATATACAAAAGCAACGTTGGCATTGGCATTACTGTGCATCATTCATTCAGTCATCAAAAGAGAAACAACTTGTTGGCATGGTCTCATATTTTAATGCGCCAAGGCATTTTTAGAGAAATGTTAAGAAATCAACTTTTATGAGTAATTCACTCATGTTACGCACGCTTTTGTACACATACATCGGTATAGAACTGTTAATTGTCGGATTCTAAACCCTTGAACTTCATATTTAGTTTAAACATTACGGCTTTAGGGAGAATGTTAAAGCAGCTCTGAACCAGTTCTGCAGCGAAAAAATCATTGCCTGCACAGTCGTGGGTTACCCATAGATAGAACATGCTCATATCTTTATATATATAATTCTACTGTACGGGCGTTTTGAACTCCTCCTAAACGGCTGGACCGCTTTGCATAAATTTTTGTATATGCGTCTGGGTGGTGCCCGGGATGGTTTAGATTTACAATTCGGTCCAATTGAACAAAGGGGCGTGGTACCTCCCATACAAACAAAAAATTAAAAATCAATTATTTCTGCTCCTGCTTACGGTATTTGAACAAAATTTGGTGCGTAGGTTTGGTGTACATATCTTAAGTGCTACTGCAAATATGGGCGGGATTAGACAATGGGGCGTGCTACCTCCCATACAAACCATAAATTAAATACCCAATATTTCTGCTCCTGTTCACGGTATTTGGACAAAATTTGGTACATCGGTTTGGTGTACATATCTTAAGTGCTGCTGCAAATATGGGCGGGATTGGACAATGGGGAGTGGCACCTCCTATACAAACCACAAATTAAAAAGCAAGTTGAGTGAACACATTTTAAGTTCTTCAGCAAATATAGGCATTTCTTATTATAATAGACCGATTGGCATGAAACATTTCCAATAAAAATAAAATTTGAAGGCAAAGCAACGTTTGCCGGGTCGGCTAGTAAATATATATATACATATATATATATATATATACGAGTAGTAATTTTTTTTTAATATAACAATATCAGGAAATATAACAATATCACCACATTTAAAAAAAGGGGAACGGAATAACCACAAACGCCAAAATAAAAAATCGCAAATGATATGATCCAATCATGGCTGTCTGAAATCAAAGATATACTCGTATCTTAATATGTGAATTACGTATTATAATTTACTCTCATTTAGATTGTAAAGATTATACTGATATTTTGAAATCCATTCCATCAATTTAAATAGTTATTAAAAAGGAGCGCTCTTATATCCATTTCTTCCCATGAATAGTGCATGTTTATAATACCATCGATATTTTCGGCAATGGTAATTTTAGGCCTCTGTTAGCGAATGTCATTACGGTACAACCTAAACATGAACTTCTCAAAACTGCACTACCACTTTCGATATTTTCAAATTTGCCCCTACGTTAGTCGGAAATAGTTAGGTAATCGTATACGATCGACCGCGACGCTATGTTTAGTACATTCGTTTGCATGGTCGCGGATTTAATTCCGCTTGCAGTCAGCAACCATGGTAAACGTTTCTCAAATTGAGACGTTCGTAATTTTCACTAGACTGTAGGTCCCGTTGAATACGTTTAAAAATATAATTCATGTGGAGTTCACAAAGTATGACAACCCCTCCCATATCTCATTTATGGGATGCAAGGGAATTTGTTTTTATTTATATATAAAATTCATAGAACCAAAACATTTTGTACCGGCAACAAGTTCCCATTTAATTATCACTATCACAGTGATATTTGTTGCGCGTGTTAATGTTAGTTTTTGGCGGTGGTCACCAGGGGTAGTCGACGTCACAGTTTTTGATCGGCGACGGCTTAAGACATTTTTTCATTAGAAAGAAAATATTTGCCCTATTTGCTATTAATGCATACTGTAAAATTTTGTTTAAATTTTCACATTTCCTGCATTGATTGATCTGTAATTCACCAAATGTCAAAAGCGGTGGTGGTTTAGTTACATATTTTTAAGTATCCTAGACCATAAAAAAAACGGTTATTCACCAAAAAGTAGATCAATGAACACTGTTCAATTTTTCAATTTTTTTGAGTATTATAGCAGTGTATAATACAAGTTTTAAAATGGCTCAGTCTAACATGCAATTGCGATCCAATTAAGCCAATTGCATCGGCGGCGGGATCGCTCTGAATTTCTCGTAAAAAATTTTATGTTAAACTGTGGCCATGTCTAATTTGCGACCAATTTCTCTTCCACTACATCCTTCGTCCTTTTAAGCGATTATTTCACCTATTTCGTGTTCTGTCAAACTTTTTCCTCGCGATATGTTTTTTTTTTGATTACTGAATTTTACAACTTCTTCACAAAAATAACAAGGATTTTATCGCTTGCACTTTTAAAAACTGACTACTTGAACTTGGAATTGTGAAACACGCTAAAAATAGAATTATCGCAAGAATAAAAGTACCATTATCTGTACAATTCATAAAGTTTGTGTGCATAACAACAAAAAATTTACCGTTACACAAATAAAGCAAATTTATGGGTGGTCTTATAAACATAAAACGCACCTTAGTTCATTCCCAGAGTGAGTGAATTCCTTTTTGTCCATAAACAACAAACCCCAAATGTCCCGGTGGAACAAGTTTGGAAACTCCAAAGTATTGTTTTGCTGTTTGTTTTGTTTGTCTGTTTCTTCCATTCTTATTCTTGTCCGTTTCGCTTCACAAATTGAGCAAGATTGTATTAGCCAAGACAAAAAGTTAAGCTAGAATATTACTATTTACTTAATTAAGCGAAAAACAAATAAAAAGGCTACTATTTTAACACAAATTAGCATTGACTAAAATAGAAACTGTCAGTTTCATTTTGTTTATAAAAACAAACATTTCCGATTTTGATTTTAGTACCACTGTAATCATTAATATGCAAATTAAGCTTGATTTTGCAACCATTTCCAACAGAGCATATTTTAAACGTTTAATATTTGGGGTTACTGGGTTGAAGTTTGCTAACACATATTTTTTGTATATTATTAATATTTTTAAATATTATACTAATGACACAACATCAATCAGCTTTCGAATTAATTAACATAAAATTGAATACAAAATTTGAAACGGTTGCTGTTTTTTTATCAATTAACGTAAATAATACTCTCCAGCTATAGAAGTTGCGCCCATTGTGAGATTCGATTTCTGCAATATGTGCAAAATGGTCGGAGTTGTTTTCGTTACCTGTTATCTGAAGTGTTATTTATGTAGTGAAAGATTTGACATTTACGAAAATGGATCGTTTAAGAAGGAAGATTATAAAAAAATTTTAAGGGACTGGAAGCGATACAGATGTGGTTAGGCTTACCTATGCATCATCGTAATGTACACACTGCTGAAAATATCGCTTCTATTAGTGGAAGTACAGCGGATAATTCGGATTTCAATTCAGCGCACTGTATCCGTAGGATAATCAATTTTTTTTTTGGCCTGCAATTGCAGATTATGACCTGGACGATGTGTGGTTTCAATAAGACGGTGTCACGAGACACACAACATGAACGATTTTGGCCTTATTGCACAAGAAGTTTACAGAAAACGTAATTTTACCAAGATCTTGCGTTTTGACAACGTCAGACCGTTTTCGGGGAGCTACGTCAAAGACCGTATTTTTGCGTATAATCTCCAAACGGTGGAGCATTTTAAAATCAACAAATGTGCAAAAAAGTGGTCGAAATCTAGCTCAAAAGGATCCACTCCTGTAACCAATATACAGGCGGTCATTTAAATAACATTATATTTCGTAAATAATGGCAGGATCCGAGCATTATAATGAAATAAAAGCTTCATTGAAATCACAGCTTTAAAATTGATAACCCAGTATTAGGAATCAGAGTCTCATATATCGGTTCTAATCGGTCAAATTTAGAAAAATTCTTTCAAGGAAAAAGTGCTACTCACAACAGATCTTGATTACACTGGTGCAGAAATTCAAAATTTTAACTTTGCTTCGAAACTGTTTAAAAATCTCCTCTGGCCATATCGTGCAGTTTGGCTTTTAACCTTCTTGTTCGACGAGTTATGGAGAAAGAATTTCGAAATGTCAAGAGAGAAAATTTTCTCTTGGCCATTATTTGATGATCACCTGTAAATCACATATGCCACGTCATTTGTATGAATTGAATAATACTCGATGATTTGAATCTAATATTATGTAGCAAACAAATGACTCGTTCTACCGAATTTTTGAGAGGCATGCGCCAGCCAAAGCAGCCGACAGTGTAGGTTTTAATATTGCAAGGACTGAATAGAAAAGAACCGAAGAACGCATTTGTGTATAGTTAGTCATTATCGTATAGTTAATCTACTTAATTGTAGGGGTTTGTCTGCGATTGATGCAAATAAAAAATATGGTGACCATTCCTGGTTTTGGATTTGATATACCGATCAGTATTTTAGGCATCACGTACAAAATTGGTTTTTAAAATATTTTGTCAAAATTAAATAAACTGTCCTAGTTATTGAAATTGTAACGAATCACTTCAAAAATAACTACACATGCCAAATAGTACAGGAATAAGAACATTGTAAATTTGGAAAGGATTTGGGCAAAGTAAGATAGAAGCACAACGACGAATTTGACAATCCGACAGGGCGAAAATTATTTGGGACCATACTTGTCATGGTATATAAGCTAAGCTAATATATTTTTTGTCGAATTGCCCTGGGCGATGCAAAAGTGTCTGTGAAGATAAGCAAACATCATTTTGAGCCAATTTGCACCAAACGAGGTTCTAGAGATTATAATTATAATTACTCTCATTGCGCAATATGATTATAACCTTTTCCAACATTTATATGAAGCCAGCTTATTGGTAAACACAGACAAATTATTAGAATTTTCTCATTTGAGACTTCCTGGGCAGCGGATAAAACAGATCTGATATTCTTTTTTAATCGGAAATCTCCGTGCTGAAGTGGTATTATACTCAGTAAAATAATTGGAAAAACCAAATTTATTCGAAGAACAGGACTAACGACGGCCATGTTCGAAATTATGCGATATCAGTATGGAAAATTTTGTTTGATGAATTTCTTGATTAAGGCGCCAATGTAATTGTTTCGCAGCCCTAAAAAGAGGATTTTTCTAAACGAAATGGCTGTCGCAAATAACACTAATTTTGTTAGTAAAGTTAGCCGCTATTATAAATAAATTTTCCTCGTGGGAAAATTTAGCGGCCTTTCCAATTTTTTGTGTCTGTTTGTGTGCAACACTGAAATCTGAGAAGCTTATAATATGTTTGATAACATATTGATAAAATTGTAGAAAACTTTTTATATCACAACTAGCTGACCCGGCAAACGTTGCTTTGCCTTCAAAATGCATTTTGAATTATTAGTAGTTATGTTTGTCACCTACCATTATTTGATTCAATGTTAATGTGGTAAAAAAAATTAATTGCAAAAATCTCATCTCCAACGCCATCTATCATTTCAAATAAAACCTTTTAAACCTTCCGGAATACTCTACCAATAATTCAAGACCAAAATGAGCCAAATCGGTCCAACCGTTCTCGAGCTTTAGCGAGACTAACGCACAGCAATTGATTTATATATATATAGATTTCATTTCACAAGTTTAATAATATATTATCGAAAATGTTACGTTGTAAAAACACCATTTATAACAATTTCATTATTGGAAACCGATAGAAAAATGGACAGGGATTTTATTTAAGACAATATTAGAAAAATTAGCTTCAAATTTCATAGCCATTTCTTTTATTTGGATTTTCATCGTGAAAAGTCAGCATACGGTGTGATGCTTCCCTATGCAGACTACATGATTAAATAATATTTATGACGAGTTTGACATCCATGCCACGACAGCTGTGTAAGTAACAGACATTTTATATGGGCAAATTGTTATAGACCGTTTGGAGATTTTATCTGGTGATACAAAATCTAAAATTTTTCTACCAACCCCTGCAGTTACATCTATAGTTTTTCTCTTAATAAGTACAAAGTTCATCACAATAATGTATCCCTCCCTTACAAGTGGTAACACAGATTCCCCTTTATCCCAGGGTTGAAGGTTTTACGATAAAATCAATGTTGTTATAACTTTAATGTATATATTAAATGTTAATAACGTCAAGTGAATCATTCTCAATTTAAGATAGACATGGCTTTGAACTTCTTGTTTGTTTATTACGCATTCACATCCCTCGAAACTTCCACTAAATTGTAATTTTTGTTTTTGTTCTAATGAAACCTACGCGTAAACATATTCTGTGTCCCATAGTTAACCTCCCCACATTTAACCGTCGACAACTAAACGACATTTAAAGTTTAATATGTTAATTTTTCTTTTCAGTGATTCCTTAACATTCAACCGTGCCATATCGTGCAAGAGAGAGGAGATGATAAGACGTGTCGTTGCATACAGCTTTATAGGCGCCAGTGCCATTGGAACCGCTCTAAGTTTACACACCAACGATTACGATCTTAATTCGTTGGGCATTGTGCGTCTGGGACGTACAGCAGCCGCTGTGGTGGATGTTGCCATCACCTATAAACGCGAATTATTCTATCGAGATTGGGACAAAACATCGGCGGAATACAAGGAAGAGAAGAGTCGAGTGCACAAGATAGCTGCTGGAAAACTCCTGCAGCTGATATGTACCAATAAAGGTGTCTACATCAAGGTGGGTCAACACATTGGCGCCCTCGACTATTTGCTGCCCAAAGAGTTTGTTCAGACTATGAAGGTGTTACACTCGAATGCGCCCCAGAATCCCGTGGAAGATCTGTATAAAGTGATAAGACAAGACTTAAAGAAGAATCCTGAGGACATCTTTGACAATTTCGAAAAAGAACCTCTGGGCACTGCCTCTTTAGCTCAGGTTCATAAAGCCACACTGAAAACCGGTGAGGTGGTGGCGGTTAAAGTACAACACCCCTACGTTAAGGGCAACTCCAGAGTCGACATAAAGAGCATGGAATTTGGAGTTAAAATATTGGCTTTAATATTTCCCGATTTCAAAATCCAGTGGCTGGTGGATGAGTCTAAAAAGAATTTACCCATCGAAATGGATTTCCTTAATGAGGGCAAGAATGCTGAAAAGATCCAGGCTCAGTTCAAGAAATACAAATGGCTTAAGATTCCTCAAATCTACTGGGACTACTGTTCGCCGCGTGTGCTAGTCATGGAATTTCTGGAAGGTGGACAAGTTACTGATGTTGAATACATTAAGAAAAACGGCATAGATCCCTTTACTGTTGCCAACAAAATTGGTCAGCTGTATTCGGAGATGATATTCAATACCGGCTTTGTTCATAGCGATCCTCATCCTGGTAATATTTTGGTGCGTAAACAGCCTGGCAAAGGTGTTGAACTGGTACTTCTGGATCACGGACTGTATGCGAATTTAACAGAAAAATTTCGCTATGATTATTCCAAACTTTGGTTGAGCATTTTGAATGTGGACCGCAAGGGTATGCGGGAATATGCGCACAATTTGGGCATTAAAGGTGACCTGTATGGATTGTTTGTTTGTATGGTCACGGGAAGGCCGTGGGAGACGCTGGCGAAGGGTGTCAATAAAGTGAAATATACCAAAGAAGAGGTAAGTGCTGCATATTCTTCGGATAAATATTAAGGAAAGAGTGAATGCATAATTGGAGCAGGGATCTTTCAAAAGTTACGTCCTAAATAGGAACTTATGGAAAGTTTTGCTTATAAAAGTTTCATATAATATTACATCAATAATAGTAATTGCCAATGCCAGCAGTTCGGTGCAAAAATTCTCACTACACAGGAGTTACTGTTATTCAACCGATGGAATTCGGTGCATCTGCAGCTAATGGAGATCCATGGGAGCAGCGCAATTTCTGTAGCTCTAAGCCACCAGTTGGCATTATGTTAGTCGTACATTGTTTTACCTTTTTGGTATCTTTGCTTACAAGGAAACATGAGGTTACTCGATATTTATTGTTTTGAAATATTGGGCGTTTTGCAAAAAATCGCTATAATGCAAATTTCTTACAACTTTTGAACTATGTGGAATTTTGAAATCGCGCTTAGGCAACAACATACAATAACGTACATGTTCTTATTTATATTAATATTCAGAGATATTACATAATTTTTCAAATATCGTTATTGGTTGGACGTAAATATGCGTCGAAATAAGTACAATAATAATAACGAGTAAATTTCACACTGTTGTAACTTCACTTTAGTCGGGTTTTCGTTGCTACCATGGATATATTTCCGAAGATTAGAATTCCCTGCTCTTTATTATGCATTCATCCAGTTTAATTTCAGAAGAAATTGCATTTTGTTAAATTTTGAGCGTTTTTTTTTCTGGTCCGTAAATCACTATTTGTTCAAAAGACAAGTCTGGTGTGTACGCCGACATAGCGATATTTAATTGCAAGCAAATTGAGAAAACTCATATTAATTTATTTTTTCCATACCCATCCTTCCATTTACAGAAAGATACTTTACAAAACAACACCTCACTCGTACTACCTCATATCTCTGATGTCCTCGAACAGGTCGATCGTCAAATGTTACTGATATTGAAGACCAACGATCTTATACGTGGCATTGAGTCCACGCTGAACACACAAAATCGGATGGCTGCATTTTGGGTCATGTCCAAGTGTTGCGTCCAAACGAGATTTAGTGAAGAGAAATCGCTGTCAACCTCAAAGTCACAAAGCTTAGGTATATTTTTAAGAGAAAAATGGGAAATATTCAAATTGAATGTTTATTATTTATATTTGGGTTTATTAAATTTCGGTTTAATGGCCGCTATTAAAGAGATACTTTGACATTAAAATGTGAACAAAAGATATTGATTTTAGATTTTTTGTATCGAAAAATAGTTAGATAATGACAATTTTATTGTATATATATATGTATTTAATTTTAAATAAATTTTCTTTTTTTGTGATTACTGTCGATCGAATGTGCAGAGTTTTATTCAGGGGAATGGTTATTAACGGCCTAAAATCATAACACGTACAGAATTACGGAGATCATCGTACAATTGCTTTTTATAATTTTAATATAATCCAAGATTTTGTCTATTTATTCAGTATTTCTAGAACGAATTTTATGACCGTAGTAAGATTTGTAAATATACTGCGATGTTTTGCAGCTCATGTTTTTTTACACGCTTCATGTGTGCTACTGGCAAAAATAGATGTTGAGCATATAATTTCTGTGGTATGTGTAGTTTGAGTGAATATTTGTTCAGACATCTCTACTGGTTTTAAGAACACACAGTTACTGATTAAATTTCACAATATCTTTGGACATTAGGTAGTACATTAGATTGTAGCGCATACGCTCCTTTTTTTCAAGAGGATAATTGTGTTGCAAATGGTCCGTAGAAACTTTTTTTAAGAAGCCAACATCGTGCCTACTATTTCGCATTTATTTGGTCAGTGGCCTGATTCAAATCGAAACTCCATTTCTACATTTAACTACATTAAAGCAGAAACAGCTCTGATACCACTACTTATATCGGATTATTATTAGGCGATATTACGTAAGGAAAATATGTGAACAATGAGGATGGTCGTACTGCGAAAATTTTGTAGACTTTTGTTTGTTTTTCGCATGCGATTCAAAGCTTATAATAGTTGGATGTTTGGATACATTATTTTTCGAAACTAAGATGTGGTTTTCTTCACCTACAGCAAAATTTTTGTCAAATTTAAGTATCTGAGTTAAATTTTTTCTAATAGCTTACACTCCACAGATTATCAAACAAATTTTGAAAAGAAAAAATTTTGGAATTTATATAGAATCTTATTGTATATAGCCAGTTTAAAATGGCATCTTTAAAAAGTCTAAATATATTCCTCAAATTTTCATTTATTACAATCTACTTTCGGAAATTCTTGAGTTGAACCTTTACTCGTATTTTTATATCTTGCTAATACTTATTCACAGCTGCATTTCAAAAGATTAATATTATATCGCATTTTTCTTTCAATAATTTTAAAATTGCATTTTATATAATACTTTCAAAACATGTTTGTGTATGGAAAGTATGAGACTCTTACATGATACGAGTATATTTATATGAAAGCACTTTTTTATATGAAAAATTCATTTGAAAACCCCGTTCTATATGAAAAGGTTCTATGCGTGAAGCATACACGAGGACACATTTTATAGTGCTTCAGAAATAAAGTTAAATAAAACACACATAAAGTTATGATTTCGATGAAATCTTCATTTCATTATAATGTTTGGACCTTACCATTATGTACGAAATACAATGTTATGTAAATGAAAGCCTCTGGATACGGCCTAATTCTACAACACTTTCAGACTTTACTGTAAAATTTTGTTTTCAATTAAACTGTGAGCAGCCTTTATTACATACCGATTATCTTATATTTCCAGATTATAAATAAATAATTGTTGATCGAAAATTATATTGTTAACAAAACCGGACAAGAAAAAAAAAGCGGTTTTTATTTTTCGCGTTTGAATTCCCTAATACTAATATGTACATGCATTTAATATTAATGTACATACATAAATGTGGCCTTATCTTCCGGAAAGTTATCAATAACAAATGAGTTTAACGTTTCGTCAGCAGACAAGTAAACGCTATGGTGTCGCTTATTTTGTTGAACCTTCCAGTAGTTTCCACCCTTCTCCCAGTCTCAAGCATACTACACAGTTCAAGAGAAATTTGTACTCCAGTAATGAAAGCATGTTTATGAAGCTTTGGAAACATCCCAATTATTAGCTCAAATAAAGCAGTCCATTAAATCGGCATTTAGCTGATAAATTATTTGAACTTTTTCATTTTTATTCATTATGACATTTTTGTTTTAATGTACTGTTTCAATTCAATGAAATTCCTTGGAAATTAAACGGAAAGTCACCTAAAATGTTCAAAGTTTCTGTGTGTGCGGAGAACTGCCCCTATATACATACCACAGATCATACGGCCACCATAAAGGAGATAAGAAATGCATCGAGTTGAACAAAAGTATCCTGGATTTCCAACATGAAGCCATACTCTACTAATGCACGAATTAGTCTGTAGTCTCTGGAACTCAATAAGTGGAAAAGATCCAAAAACGTGTGTTCTCTTGGATGCCGCCCCCAGGTGTCTCATTTGGTCAAAAGATACATACTTGGTACTTTAAATGCTTCCGTCTAGGCGTTACATTTTCCCTATATGAAATTATATATACCTTCATTCCTTCGGAGAGACGAGTTCTAACTGCCAGTATGATACAAAACGCATAATTACAATTTTCATACTTTTAAATCGTAGTTTATTTCAATTTAGACTTTAAAATTTACTCCCGAATTTAAAGTAGCCAGAAATAAATCTCAAATATGACTTAATTTGTCGATTTTCAATGAACTGTTGATAATGAATATCTCGAGAGAGCAAACCGATCTGTAATTCGTAAACATAATGTCGGTATCTGAGCATTAAAATCTATCACCAAGCGCATTCAAGCTTTGGGAAAACGAAAAAGGCAATATTTAATAGAGCTGTGTAATTTGTGTACCCCCATTTTAGCGGCGTTGTCAATTTGTTGGCAAATTGTGTCTTCTCGTTTTACGATTTCATTTCGCAAGCTTATAAATATATTGCCGAACATATTCTATTCGATTTCAAGCGCTGGAAACCAAAAAAAAAAAAAGGCTGGCAGGCAATGCCGCTTAAGAAAAATTTCTTTGTTAAAAAACATAGTACTATCTAGTCTAGTGGACAAGTTTAACTTAAAGGCTGCTACTGTGCTGGCTTTTCATGATGAAGCTCTATATAAAAAAAATATTCGTGAAACTTGAAGCTATTTTTTCCACCAGACAGTACTAGTAATAGCTTTTTTTCACTAGGAAAATTGTCTTAAGTGATAATACCAACGACTTTTTTTGTTGGTTTCCAAGACTGAAATCAGAATAATGCAATGCCGTTAAATTTTTTCACGACCAAATAATATTTGGAGAAACTTTTCCCCCGTGAAAAGACATTAGATAAAAGAAGTAAAACAGCTGACTTCGAATGTTTCGAATTCTCTCTCCCTTTCCAGACTGGAGGATTTTATTTTTGGGGAAAACTTATTCTCTGTGAATTTATTTCCCTAAGAGTTTTAAGAATTGGGCTGATTTTACGGCGAAAAGCCAGCATTTTTCTATACCTAGCACAGTTATAATGAACTATGTTTACATCGCATACATTTTTCATAAAAATTGATACCTTTACAGCAAACACTTTTAAAACGAATTGTTTCATGACTGCTGACTCTTCATGATGAAACTCCATATATAAAAAAATGGTCGGCAATATGTAGCTAAATTTATTCACCAGACAGTATAGTTATTACAGTTTTCTGGCACAAATTTGGCTAAATTACATACATATAAATAAGCAATCGATTGCACCTGTCAAATCATACTTTTTTACACTTTAAAATTTTTTATTTCAAAATGAAATTGTATTACAAAAAGATATACATATATATACAATTTTAAAAATATATTATATTTGAACTCTTTAGCCATCATATTTAGACATTGGACATTGATCGATTAACATTAAATTGAAAGTGTAAAAGCTGTTCTAACAAGACGGATCGATGGTAATGGAGTGACGTATTTACAAATTGGTTTAATGCACTTAACTCTATTTCAGAAAACTGGCAAATATTTCGTTTGAAAAATTATCCACAAATACGGTTAAATCTGTAAGAAAATAATCTGTTCATGTCTCATCACCTTTACATACATATGAATGCTTCAACAATTACAGCCTAGGGCAGATTAGTAATCGAATATTATTAAATTTATAACAAAAATGGACGTTCACGTTGCGCATGTTTCGCTAGAGGAATTCTTGAACACTTCAAAAATTATGCCAGGAATGTGGTTAAAAATATTCTACTACTAATATCAACGATTTGTAGTTTAAACAAGATATTGGCACATACCAGTCAATAGAAAATGACTTTATTAGTCGCAACCAACTCTCCGTATGAAATCGATTGCGTAACAAAATTGTGCGATTTGACATTGTCAAACTTTTTCTTGGAGATCATTGCATGAAATTCCTTTAATAAAGCATAAAGTTGTGATCAATGAACGATAATTTCTTTCACATATACCTAAATTACCGTACATGAAGCGATAAAGAAATCGCGACTTTTTTTACAAAGGTGTTATTAATTTTTTACAATCGATCAAGCTTAGTGGAATACCGCATATATATATGTATATATAGGTATATATGTATATATTTAATCATTTTTTGTTTACAGACACAAATGCGTCTTTTCAGGAAAATTTTAAGCTTGGCATTAGCCAATTTTTACGTGCATTTTAATAGCAAAGAAATGGTAATTTTGCAATTTGCAATAATGTTCTTTATCTTTTATCGGTATTCGGCATTAACATCATTTCATGACATCATGCAATACAATACTTTTTGCAAATGTCAAATGCAAATTGGCTGGAAGGCTTTAAATTACAAGCCAGAAATAAATAAATAAATAAATGTCGTCAGGAAATGCACTATTTTACAGCCTGTGTAATTGTAATTGAAATTGTGAAATTATATACGATAGGTATAAGACTAATTCTGAGAAATCTAACTCTGCATACAGTATACTAAGTTTTAAATTATTAGGCAAGGTTTCATTCAGTCAAATCGCGATCAGATGCTGACACATGCCCAGTATCAGTTCTTCGTATCGCTCTTGTAAAATTCTGTCAGATAACTAAAAATTGCTATAATCTTACGCAGAGACACTCCCGATTTGAACGCAACTTAGATTGAAACATATTATTTGCTATCTACGGCGATTTGTATCATCATTGTTAATGGGACGCACACTTTGGTCCCTATTCATGATATGAATGAGATCCGAATATGCATATTTGCAAATGAGTTCAGCTAATATTTTCAAATGTAGATTATACGACATATAAACAATATTTTTAAGGGGTCAATTTTTACATACATATAGCTGAATCCATCTATTGTTTGTAACAGCTCATTCAGGCTTCAGGTGAAATTAAATGATTTCCCGTGATTTGTGATATAGACTCATTTATGTTACATCATCATATCAGCTGTGGAGCGAAATCGCATAATATTCAAAAATGACGGCATTCTGAATGAGCTATAAATGTGGTTCCTTTTTTTTCTCTATTGCTTTGAATATTGATAGTTATAAAACCATATTTTAATAATTTAAACTAAAACAAATTAGTATTAGTTTAAAGTCTCAGCGTCTTGTAGACGTTATAGAGGCGAGTTAGCAATACTGCGAATATTACATTATTTACAACTACTACTCAATTCATTTTCTACATCAGAAGTTCTTCTACGTTGTGTAACAAATAGGTTTTAAGCAAAATTTTAAACGAAGAAATTCTCTTTTCAGCCTTTAATAAGGAGGTAAATGATTAAATTCTTGACTTCCTCAGAATTGTATTCGTTGTTTCGTGGTTTCAAACAAACATCTTATTACGATTAGATTGCTACTATTTCTTGTATTGAAGCTGCTTTGATTTCTGGTGAACTTTATATTGAACTTTGCTTCGATGGATTTTAAGAATACAGCTTTAACTTTCGTTATGCTACCAAAAACTGTTAACATATTATATTTTCCAAAATAAAACTGTTTTTTTTTACAAATGCTTATGATTTTATTGTTACCTAAAGCCCACAAAAGTGATGATGAAATTTGAAGTTAAATTTTTTCACCAGACTGTGATTTTAGCGAAGAAAATTTTGTAACACCGACTTTTAAACAGCGGATATAAATTGAATAAGATAATTTTAAATTTTTTGTTTTATTTTAATGTCGAAACTGTAATGTAAAAGTACCCAATTTCGAAAATACGTATTATGAAATAAAAACATGTGTGTGGAAACCACCAGCACAAAAAGTTGACACCGCCGCTTTTTTTGCATGAAGAATCGATGTCTCGTGGAATTTATTCCTCGTGAAAACAATGTAGAACCCACCTCTAAATAACGCATTTCCATCGTAATATGTTCAATAATACGTTTGCGGAATTGTGTATATTTGAATTATGATTTTAATATTGAAATGAAACCTTAAAAAGTTAAAAAATCTCATGAAATGGCAGCTGAAGTCAATTGTTCATATCAGATGTTTCCAACTCAGTTGTTTACAAATTATTGTTTTCGCGAAAAATTTATGCAACCAACTGATTTAAATTGTAGTACAAAAAGTTTTCTTTGTATGAATTTCACATAAAGTCAGCTAAAATACGAGTATTCATAATAACGCTGTGGAAAAAGTTGAAGATTGTAAAACTTGCAGAGAAAATTTGCATCTGACCTATTTTTTCATCTTAGAGTTTATATTTCCAGAGGAAATTTGCCCACTCACATAAAAGATTCAGAAATATAAAATTTTTATGATATTTTTCGAAAATTCGTGCTTGTCGTTTTCGCCAGACATAAAATACGGCAGACATAAAACGAATTATGAACCAAAAAGAGAGGTTTAGGTTTGATGTATACGATGTGTAATCCACTAAATGCAAAATTCCTGTATCAAGTATTTAGCAGAAAACTTATTATATTTCAATTCAAATGCCTCCAATGTTTATTTCAAACAATCCCGCATTAGCTTATGATTAAAAAACATGTGTTCTTTCGGTTGCCCAGTGTTTCGGGAAATTCTTTCCTCGTGAAAAATTACACAAACTCGTTTCTTTGGAAATTAAGTTTTAACAAATTTCTATTGAAAACTGACTAATTTTCATATTTTATATCTTTTCTATTTTCTTTTGAAAAAATTGTCTATTACTTTAACCAATAATAATAATTATTATTTTTTTTTTCCAGACGAAAAGGTTACGCGAAAATTCCCTTTATCTTTATTAGGGAATTTTTAACCATTATTGTGAGACATATATTATTTTGGTCACCGAAATCAATTCAAATGAGAAATATTTTTTTTTGGTTATGAATAACTGTTATAGCAACCAAAAAGAATTTTTTGGTCAACAATAACCATTATCCAAAGAAATTTTTTTTTTTTGGTTATCGGTTAGTTACAAACTTTTCCGTTGGTTAAAAATTGTTCCGTATTTTATTCTTTCTCATCGTAAACTATTGAAATAAATTGCTTGCCCTACGTACCTCTACCCCTTAGAAAGGCATCCATTACATTAAAAATACCTATGGCCTACCCTTTATATGGGTAGCGATAACCAAAAAAAAAATTTCTTTGGATAATGGTTATTGGTAACCAAAAAATTCTTTTTGGTTGCTATAACAGATATTCATAACCAAAAAAAAATATTTCTCATTTGAATTGGTTACGGTGACCAAAATAATATATATCTCACTATAATGGTTATTTTTAACCATTATTTAAATTCGTTAATGTTAATGGTTAAATAAGATGTTTTCATCATTTCTCTTATAACTGTTACGGTCCCTGACTTTAACTCTGTAGATAGTATTTGATGCGTTGAAAACCAAAAACAGGTGGCACCGGCACGAAAATACCGATTATATCGATGATTGAAAATGATAGTTTTCAAGCAGTGGTTTCAGTTTTTGGTTCCTTAAATCCGAAATTACATATTTCAGCACTTTCTGACAGCCCCATTTACCGTTTTCCGAATGAAATATTGATTGTTTCCGGAATATGTGTGCATATATTTCTCCAACTTTCATTTGGTTTCTAAAAACGATTTTTTCCCATATAAAACAAATTGTAAAAGCACCATTTCTCATTAATATTAATAACTTAACTAAAGTTACTATTATAATATTCATAACGTAGAATATTATCATTGTAATATCATTTAATGTTATTATTTGCAAAATTCTATTTCAACATTTAAATTGATCCTATAACTATATTCAGCGCTGTTAAAGTATCTTCTTAGCTCCCAGTATCTTAACCCCTGATACAAATCAGACCATCCATATCAAGGCTAAATTGTTGTTGTTGTTGTGGTCACTGAAAGAAGTTGTGCATTGAATATAGTACACTTACGCCTCGACTCACTAAGTTATTGTTTTTTGACGCTATGTTTTCGCATACGTTGAGTAGAGGTCTTTGTGTATGACTTGCAAAGTAGATTACGGATTACTTTTATGATCCGCCCAAATATGAAAATTTAGAACATATTTGTGACAATGCACTCTTGTATTGTAACATGCATATAGCTCTTGTGATTTTAAAACTCTTGCTTTTTGGACCACGAAACAGACAACATCAACGAGAAGTACATATATCTGAGCAGCTAACAAACGAAAAATGGTGTTTGCTAATTTTCTAAATTAAATAAAGTGTTTCTTTTTTTTATATGTAAACGAACAAATAAATTGGACTTGTTTAAAAGGAAAAATCGAAACAAAACAAATTTAATTATTAATTTACTCTCAATTAATATTTAAATTTCAATCCTAAACATTTGCCCGATAGGGTTACAACTTTCTAAGAGTGTCGTCCCATACGGAACCATATTCATTTAAAAATATGATGGTGTTTGTTCTTCGGGGGAAAAATCAACATTTGTTTCTTCATCTGTTCGAACAATGCATTTTTGTTTTCGTTTTTGGAAAATGTAAAGACGTTTGTCAGGGCTTCAAATTCCTTTCGGAGAATGTCCAGATGGAGTGTAAATATGTAGAATTTTTTTAGGAAATCACACGATCCCAAAATTTTTGTAGTTACAATTTGTTTTGAATTTTTAAATTAAATGTATTTGATTAAAAATAATGAACCCAATGACTTGGTATCCTCACAAAGACTGAAAACTCGTAACTTTTTTGTTGAATGTTTGTACTTGTATTTGTTTTCTTTTCTGAATCTGCATATGTTGCGCTTCCAGAGAACAAAAACATCATTTTAAAACTGTTTCACTGACAAGGCAACATTTTTTTTTATCAGAAATGAAATGATCATAATTATCGTGAACCGAACTATTTTTTTTTTTTATTGAATATGAAGCCGTTTTTGGTTTTATTTGGCAGCCATTTAGACAATGGTTTGAGTCATGTTTAGATTTACAGACAGCAAAAATGGCTCGGTTCGGTATAAATTTGATTTGCAGTCCTAATTTTTGAGATTTCGTTACTTTTTGTTCAAATTTTTTTTGCCAATTGGCATCATATATAAACGACAATAATATTGCCTTTAAATAATGGATTTAATGAGAGACTTTTAATGGTACCAAATTTACCTCTTCTACTCCGGGCAGCAGCTGCTTGACGTAATCGCTCATTGCGCCTGATTATAGCAATCTGTTAAAAAAAAACTCAGATCAATTAAGGTCCAGCATAAAAGTACCGTCAGCTCTAGAAAAAACAACAAACCCTAATGGCTACTATTGCCGCAATCAATAACACCAACAAAATGCAGTAGTAAATATAGGAGTAATAGTAATAAACCGGTGGTGAAGGGGTCGAATAACACCCGAAGCAAATATTAGGACTATACGGCGTTGGGATGGCCCACACCGGTATATATGGCGTGCCATTCCATGATGTGATATTATACCATGATGTTGTGGTATTCCATGATGTCACACTCGGCGATGTGTAGTTTTGGAGGCTCGATGTCGTTGTCATTACATTTAGCGTAGTTGGCACCGTGGTGGTGTTAACATGGATAGTTGGTGGAGTATTGACGTTCGTTAACATTTTTTACTTTTCTATTAAAACGGTCCTTTCTTCTCCGGTAGAAAAGGAAATTTTAATTTTACACTCACAACGCTTATGTCCCTACGAGGTTATCACTGAGACTAATCAAAACAAACTACTTGGGCTCGCTTTTGTCCAAGGCAATTTCATACTACATAGACGTACATATGTATGGATATGTGGGTGCAATAGATAAAAACAAATCATGTATAAATACTAAGTAGAAATTAAGACATCGATTTATTGTTATCTACTTGTTGACTACGGCGTGTGTAATTATTTATCTATTTTGTTAAATTTTATTTTGTCATATCATTTGTATGTACGTATGTAATTACAAATTGTATCAAGTGACAATTTACAAGATAGGAGGCGGACGGACGGACATACGTACGATTCATTCAAGTATAGCGCAAAAGCACCTTTCAAATTAATAGGAACTTCCCTCCTTTGACAAATTGAAAAAAAAAAAAAACGATGCATGACAACACATTTGTTTGGCCTCAAGGGAATACACTTTCCAGTAGTGCGATTAGCTATCGAAATTGAAAGAGAATGCAGTGGTCAAAATTGATCTAGCACAGTGTTTCTCAACATTGCTGTCATTGTATTCAACAATTGCTAAAGCCCATAGAAAAAGCAAGTGAACAAATAGATATGTTAAAGAAATTATTAAAAGAATTTAAAGTTCATACTCATAATTAGTGAAATGTGTTCATGCTTTTCAAAGATCAAGCTTTTCTGAAAAAAATATATATATTATTTGGGGAAGATTATGAATACTACACAAAACATTAATAGGCACATGGCAATGACAGTCTTTCTTCCCGACAGTCAGGAAAAAATCCTTTGCATACAATATTTTTAGAACCAATCATTTATTTTCACAAAAATTAAACCTTGATATTTCGCAAGAAATTGGTTAATTTCATGAGTCTATTATTTGCAATCTACAATTGCTAATAGGCTTCCTAAAATTCAGTTATAGCCATTGAATATATCGACAGGAAATCGATAGAATCGAAATTCATAACAACAATTTTGACATATTTCGCACTTCTTTTTTTCATTAACTCCAACCAAAGATTGTTAAATTTGTATAAAAAACATTATCCAAATCTTTCAAATAGGTTCGTCCTCTTCAAGCACAGCAAAAAAAAAACCGCCTATTTTTCCAATAGTTAACTTTAGTAATATGTATTTCTCGTTGTATAAATGTGATCGTTGAATAAATGTTAAGCTAGATGATTACTTGATTTGAGCTCGCGTCAAAACTGGACGATAAAGGCGAAAATGAAAGCCAGATATCTGGAAATGTGAATAGTGGTTATAGTCCTGGTTACTATAACAGTCCTGTAGTATACGATAGCCAAGAGTGCGCAATTTTAGTTTCGCCGATTCCATTCCAGTAATTCTAATGTCAAAGATGCATCAAGCTCTGGAAGGCCAATTGTAGACAATGTCGACCGCCGCGTAAGCAGTGTTCGGATTGCTCGGGAACATTTGAATGAAATTGGATACAAAAAGGTCACTGTATGGATGCCGCACAGGCATCCATTTGTTAACTCTGCTGAATTACAACGAAATCGAATTACAACGTAAAGCGAAAATGACCATGGCCGAATAGCGTCGAGCCGGCGCAAGCAGTGGCCAAGCCAAGATTGACGATCAAGACAATTTAGCTGTGATTTTTTGTGTGGTTGGCACAACAAGGGGAGTGGAATTGTGTTCCACTAAGAAGCCTGATTGACAGGTTCTTATACATCCACCTTATAGCGCGGACCTGGGACCAAATGTTTACCAACTGTTCTGGTGTATGGCAAACGATTTTACTGTTGAAAGTTTTGCTTTAAGAAGCTCAAGAAGCTGGAATTACATTCAAAATGATACCAAGTTGCCGAAGAAAATGGTGCATATTTGCAAAATGAAGCCATCTACGTCTACGTCTTGTGCAATATTTTTAAAACCAGGAATTTATTTTCGCAAACATTTTAGCAATAAATATTTATTGTATTATAGCAAAGCAGAAATAGTAATACTACGTTTAATTCCAATTATTATTCCACAGAAGCAGTAAAACAAAAACAATGTTCATGTTACCTGTGAATTTGGATTCAAATATGGTAAAAAAGTGTTGCAGAAAAACACAAATAATTTTGTATCATTTGGATTATACCAGAATTTAATTTTCTATAATGGTTGAGGATGGAATAGGGAATATGTGACGCAAAAAACTAATACGTTGGACCAAGACATTCAAAATATCTTTATCCATTTAAAAGAATTATTGATATTTAGCGACAAAGTCATTTTTGCTAACTTTTTCCCATTATTTTTTAATAGGCGTGCAAAAAGTCCGCATTATCCATTGAATAGAATATGAAATCAATAAAAGCGAAACTTAACAAAAAAAAGGTCAACTAAGACTTATTTATAAGGCATAAGGCATACTCGCATATTTATAACATTATAGTTTTGCAAACCAATCGAAGAAGTGTATACGATATTTATGTCATCAAATGTGACATATGATATTTTATGATTTATTGAAGTTATAGAGCAAAAAGCGAATCTAAGAAAGTCGGATAATTTATATGATAGATGCAAGAAGGGATGGGTCGCCTCGGTCTATTTTCAACCTCCGGGTACGATCTGGAAAAATATTGGAAAGTGCTAAACTTTAAGAAGTTTTGTAATAATTTACGTTATTGTTATATTTATCGTATCTACTATCCAGCTAGACGAAATGATACCATTTAATGGGAATAAAAATCATGAAACACATTTGGGTAACATTTATTTGGTATCTATATATAAAAATCAATTGCTGTGCGTTAGTCTCGCTAAAGCTCGAGAACGGTTGGACCGATTTGGCTCATTTTCGTCTTAAATTATTGGTAGAGTATTTCGGAAGGTTTAAAAGGTTTTATTTGAAGTGATAGATGGCGTTGGAGATGAGATTTTTGCAATTAATTTTTTTTACCACATTAACATTTTGAAGGCAAAACAACGTTTGCCGGGTCAGCTAGTTTTAAATATTTCTTTCAGATTGTTTATTTTTCCGTAAGAAATGGTATGATTTTATAATAGAAAATACTAATTTATAATATTTATTTATATATTTATAAATACAAATTATATTATAATTTATAATAGACTGCAGAGCTACACCGAAAAGTGATAAGAACTTAAATTTCAATAACATCATAGGTGTTAACATCATAGGCCTAAACTGTTGTAGTTGATGCGAATTAGTTGTTATTTAATTATATATGTAAATTAACTAAAAGAGTAACAACGATTTGGTAGTAAATAACAATTAATCCGCCAACAATGTCTGCCATAAAAGCAAATGCAACATGATTACAAATGCCTCAACTTTGTGTTTGAGAAACACCAAAATGTTTGCTAACACCGAACTTCAGTCTGATGCACTTACATATGCCATCAGCCATCGTCCTTTTAATAATTTCAATATTGTTTAACACTTTTTATAACCGAGTTTCCAATTAAAATTACTTTGTCTTGTCTCATTCATTTATGGTTTACTCATAAAAGGAAAATATATCTTTTGTTCTTACACATTCCTCAAAACGAAAAAATAACGTAATTCTCAAAAACGCAGAAAGCTGCGTTCTTCATTTAAGTTGCTGCAGTGCCACTGTCGCTTGCGATTCTTATCGCTCTGATATAAAATCTTTCATAAGAATCTATGCACACAATTGTTTTAAGTTTAGATTCGTTCTGTCGTGTTGCATTTATGTACGAGTAAATAGACCTTAAAGGTGTTAAACTCACCAAATACAATTTAAAATTTCACTTACCCGCTCCTTGGTGCTCCAAATGCTTCAATTGACGTTCGATTAGCATGTTTCGCCATGTCAAAATGATTATCTGAGTAATAAAATAAAAATACGTAAAAATTAGAATGATTTGGAACGTTGTACACGTATAAGAGAACCAGACGCGGGGGCTTTAATTTGACCGAAAAATATATATTTTATTATTTAATTGAAAGTGGTGTTCAATAGCGGTGTACTGTACTGTAATTAAATGTTCCCAAATAATTTTGTAAGTTTTGCTAAACAGAATCATAATATAAAAATCCATTTAAAAAACAAAACATCTAATTCATAAAATATTTTGAATGATTTTACTAAATTTTGCGGCCATATTTTAGAATTTTAATTTTCATTTCAGAGTTGCTTTCGTGTACCCCACACAAAGAACCTAAACAATGTTGTATTTTTGAGAAGTATCGATTAGCTTACTTTGCAGTAGCCCCAAAAAACAGGTAAAATCGAGTAGATGATATAGAAATACTCAATAGAGAATTTGTTGAGAGTGGCAATTCTTACAGACTGTTTAAATGGATTGTATGCCATTAAGGATAATGGAAGAAGGAATTTTTTGGTGGATAGAATTGTGGAGGTGGCTTCGGGTATTCCTGGTGGAGTTGAGGTTCATTTCATTCCCAGTCATGCGAGCATGAAATGAAGCGGCAGACCAGGCTGCCAGAAACGGAAAAGAAATTGGTACGGCATGGGATTTAGAGCAGCTCGCATTTGTATACGATCTTTCGAGACACTACAAAATCCACTAGGCTTAACAACTGTAAGCTATCTTCTGCGTCATGTAAATCGCTTAACCGTATTTTGAGCAACCACTGTTATTGTAATTCGACTTTGGAAGGATTTAATTTGAAACCTTCTGTGGTATGTGAGGCGTGTGGAAAAGAGACGGGGTCCCATGTTATCTTCCACTTGGGTAAGTACGGCTAGATTAGGGGTATGTATCCGGAAATTAGTTCCTCCTCATCTGTGGAACAGTTTGTAGAAGTTTTTGGGTTGGCCAAGCTTGGCAGTACGAGTATATCAGAATTTTTGGTTTTATGTGGTCTTACCTTGTAGAAAAAAAGAAAAACAAATACTCAATAAAATAAATGTTGTTGAATTCAGTAATTAACTATGACGCCCACTCAAATTTAATTTAACAGAATAAATAACTCCCATTTTATTATATTTTAATACCGAATTTTTAGCAAAATTTATTGTGGCAGGAGTTCCTTTGTTCATCTGTGGAACTGAATTCAACACATTAAGACCTTACCAGATTACAAATTCCAAAATTTTTACTTGGCTCATTGCTGACAATTAATGTTAAGAAAGCACCATAATAAGATATTTTGAAAGTAACTTATATCTACAAACGTTCTGAAAAATAGATATAATATCCTATTAGACGACCAGATTTTGGTCAAACTTCGCAGAAATGAACACATTTCTCACTTAGCCTTTCAATAACTCCCATAAAAATGAGAGTTTAATCACATTACAGCACCCTATTAAAATACACTTTTTGGATTTGTAACAAATTTTCCATGTATATTTCAATAAAAAGATATATTTTCATGTATATTTGTTTTATATATGTTAAATTATAGCTGTTCCATAATTTGAGAACATAACACAAAAATAAATGCTGCAAGCACGAAGTTGCGACTGAATTTAAAAACTAATCGTTTTTCCTTGTTAATTTCTTTAAAAATTTCAGCATCTATTTTTTATTTTACAAAATAATATTTCAAACTAACAAAAAAATTAAAACAAATATAAATCTTCCAAATTAAAAATTTCCGCACTGCACAAAATATTTAATTTCCGTTTTTTTTATTTCCAAGGTAATTATCTAAACTATTACAAAAACAAAAAGAAACCAATAAGTTTTCATATTTTTATTTGCTTAACTAAATTTTGATTTTTTTCGACTTCCTTTTGGTTTGTATTTCACTATTTTCAAAATGCTGCTCTAATCTATTAGAAAGGTTAATAAAATTTCATTTTTTCTTCAGATTTTTGTTCCTTTCTCCATTATTTATTGAAACAATTTTGGCTGTTATATTTCGAATTTGTGATAAAGACGCACTTTTTTTAAATTGGAAATTCTCCTTTCGAAATAACAAAAACAATTTTGTTGAAAAAATAATTTTTGCGAATTATTTGTACGCCACCATCCAAATGCGAATTTCTGTTCCACAATTTCCGCCCAAATCTCCTACAAAAACCAAAAAAAAAAAAAAAAAATCACATGTCCTAGTTCTTAATATGTAATATTTAACAGGATCTTGGTCATTACTTCTATATTTATTCAAGGGACGAAGTACTCTATTGCAGGAACCCATAATGTGGAGGACCATGCGTCAGCTCCTGAACACAATTTGTCTCATTGAATACTTGGTCAATGATTGTAATATAAGTGCCTAGTATTCCATTTCCATAGAAGTATATGTATTATCGTAATGTCAGTCTTTTACTCATTGTACTTTATCAGCGTGGCTTTAACTTTACAACTGAACCTATATTTACAATACAGCAAATTCTGGAGAAAACCCAGTGAAAAGATCAGATTTTATGAAGCTCCGACCGACCTTTTCATTCCTGTGAAGCGTATTCGTCTTTACTGTGTAATACTGACCGACTCGAAGCGAAAAACTTATATTTATAAAGAAGAAGAAACGATCGCTCACGGCATGTTGTTATAGAGTAGAAAGAAAATAAACGAGAAGGAATTAGGTGGCAGTGTTGCCATAAAAAAAAAACAAGTTGGTACACATTTTTATAAGTATTTTCTAACATTAAAATGATTTTTGTGAAATGGTGATGGTATTGGAAGAATTAATCAAGATAAGCACAAAAAGCTTACATTTTGTCCGCACACTTATACTTATATCAAGAAAAAAAAAACTCATTTAAAATTGTGTGAAATTCTGCTCTGGCAATGTTGAAAGTTTAGATTTTCTATCTGCCCGCCGGAATTATAATTGAGGAGAAATCTTTCGGCTACATGAGACAATAGTTTTCTCTTGTTTATATGTAAATATAAGCTCTTTGGTACTAATCGAATATTTGATCTTTGAAGTCCGGAGAGAGTTCGTTTCTCTATTCTGCTCTGTGGTACTGACGCAAAACATGTGATGAAAATGTAATAGTATCGCATGATGTAAGAGAACGCTATCAAGAGTGCAGGAAGTAGGCGAACCTTTATTTTGCAGCAGCTGAATTGAGGATGTTATCGGGAGGAAATCCGAAAATTCATCTACCCATGGGGCGTATAAGTATGCTCATAGTACAAATAGCATTTTCTTCTAAAAAAAATATGTAGTATATATTACCTTTGGCCACATTTGAAAATATGGAGTCCAATTTTACTGAAATGTGCAAATCGCTTTGAAAAATATTTCTTTCGTCAAATCCTTCCATCTTTCTTTTCATTCTGAACGGGGAAATGATTATCGCTAAACTTATTATTTTTGTCTTCCTTTTTTTTTTTTGAGCCATTACTTGTTTAACATCTCAATTACTTAATTAAGTAAATCTTAAAAAAAAAAATACTTGAAGTTACTAATTTTTACCATTTAATCTGTTATTAAATTCTGCGGTATATTATGGAGTAGCTCTAAATTCCAATTAAAGTTATAATTCCATATTTTGGACGAAAAACATATATAGTGAAAAATTCTAATAAGTGAAGTGGATCATCATATTGTAAATCGTATTTTTCTGGTATTAAGATACACAAACTTTTTTACAACATTAGTATTGTAAAGTTGTATAATGCATTTGTTATTGAATTATGGAGAAGATACGTTGTAATATTGCAATTTAATCAAATCGGCCTTAAGGCTTAAAATTACAATCCTGAAAAAATAAATTAAATTAAATTAAAATTCATTTTCGAAAAACATAAAATAACTCTTAACACTGAGCCATACCATACTTTTTGTTTAAAATATTGTATACTCATTGAAAGGGTGTAATTCGTCGTTTTATTTTTTTATATTAGTAACTATATATACATACATATATATATGTATATAACACATAGCGTTCTAATGAGCCTGGCCATGCCCAAGAGTCTCATTGTGCCAAAATGCTTTGGTGAACACTTAAAGTTTAAATTGTGATTCTAGTGAAATTATACTTCTCACTTATACTTACTCGCAATATGAAGAGGATGAAGGGAAACGATACTAAAACTATGAAAATAACACTGACGTCCTTCATTATTAAAGGTTTTTAAGTTAAATTTTAGACATGAATTGTATTAAAATATCCGACTCCGCATATTAATTAACTAAAGATTTCATTTCAATTAACCATTTCTGCGGGGGTTTCTACACTTTAGCATTGAGGGTATAAACGTCGTTAGTATTTGAAAGCAAATATTTATTTCTTAATTTATTATTATTCTTTATTTTGCAAGGTATAATGCTGAAAAGCGTTAAAAATGACACAACTCTGATACACTCCCCGTACGCTTGTTTATTCTGTTTTAAATTTTTTTTTATTATTATTTTATTAGTACTTAAACGTTCATTGCATTCCGCGATTTTGTGCGTCGCGCAGTCTTTCTTGAAGAATACTGCAACGCTGAAGAGAATCAAACAAATTCTATTAAAGTCCGTTCATTCATTCAGAGTTTCATACAAAGAAATATTTTTATCTTCGCCACAAACGCTCACAGAAAATGATCCGTCACAAAAGCGGGTGTGTTGTAGCGTCTTTCCATTAGGCGAAACCATAGTTTTCATATTATGTTTGACAAACCATGCGATTTGCTTCATGTGTTTCCATATATCGGTTAATTTGTATGCCTCCTAAGGGAGGCAGCAATGCAGGACATTTTTATTCGGAAAATTAATTTCAATATTTAATTTTAAATTTAGTACAATTGAACGAAATATGTATAAAATGCACAAAATAGGGGGGCTGTATTTGGTTTATATGGGAGCAACCAGAAGAAGGTAGACGATGTCGCCCTTTTTTATTCTCAGAACTAAATTTATCAAGTGTATGAAGTATTTTAATTCAATGGAACTGGATTTGTACTGAAGTACAACTGCTTTAAAGATATGAATTATCTAAAGGGGCAGGGAAACGTCCTCCGTTTTCATTATCAGAACTAAGTTTGACAAGTGAAAGATGCTAAGAGTATTAATTTAAACCGGTCATTTTAATAGAAGGTGTCAGAAGGGGTGAGCAACGACATCTATTTTCATTGTAAGAACTAACATTTGACAGTAGTATGAAACTCCTTGAAAGTTATGAATCTAAAAAAGTATAGATTAAATCAGTCATTTGTACGGAAATTACCACACTAATCGTTCAGTTTTTTCAAACTTTGAAGAGCATTATAAATCAATTCAATGACAGTCAACGAATTAGGTGTTACAGAAAATAGAATTTCGGTGGTAAGTACTCAGTTACAAAAAAAAAAAAAAAAATTAAAATTTGCCAAAATATTAGGCTGCGCAAAGTTTTAAGAAGTTTCATAAAGATTTATGACAGTTATCGTGTCCGGTAAGACAGACGGACATTGCTCAATCGACTCAAAAAACTTGAAACACATTTGATCAAGAGATACTTGGTATTTTAAATGCTTCCGGGTGTTAAATTTTTGGACGTATTAAATAATATATACTTTCATTCATTCGAGTGAACAAAAAGTAACAGAAACATTTTTGTTTTTCGATATAAAGAATTCTTTGCACTGGAATAGCTCCGCATACAGTTTTTCAAAATATTGTTATTGCTGCGTTTACATAAATAGTTATCTTTTAACTAATCTCAATAATGACTTGTGCATTCACACCGATTTAATTTCAACAAATTTTTTGTACCCTTCATCATATGTTGGGCTTACACTGAGTTTATTATCCCCACTGTAACAACTTGAAGTACCCATCTGTGACTAAAGCAATCAAAAAACTGTTCAATTTTGCGTGTGTATCGAAAACAGGCATTTTCTAAAGCCCCATTTAATGAAATACCGGTTCAAAAATGTTTTGTAGATTAATTGTAATGGTTCCATTCCATTAGATATGATATGTAATGCAAATGATTTGATATGCAAAAGGGACTTAAGTGGAGCTAGGACAAAGTCGAGTTTATTTGTTATTGTTATCACACTTAATTCATTTTATGCCCAGTTACTATTCCAAAATTTTATGTAGGCCATAAGTTACAGCAATTCTTCAAAATAGCGATTTTTGAAAAATTTCATATTCTACATATTGATATAAGTAAGATTATGTTCTTTGTTTTTATTGCTCATGTCCTTAAGACACATTTTGTCGTCTTTGCGCGATTTCAAAATTCAGTATATTTCAAAAGTTATACCAAATTTTCGTAATAGCGGTTTAAGAACAAAAAACCCGTATTATCTTAAAACCACAAATTCCGAATTAAATCTTGACCCCTTTTTTTCTTTGATATTGCCGTCAGATAGTTTGCTGTCTATCTTTTATTCATTATCGCTAAAATTATTTTTCTTCATTTTTATATTTTGAGCCATTACTTGTATAGCTTCTCTATTACTTAGTTAAGTAAATCTTAAAAAATTTACTTGAAGTTCTGATTTTTACCACTTAATCTGTTATTAAATTCTGCGTTATATTATGGAGTAGCTCTAAATTCCAATTAAAGTTATAATTCCATATTTTGGACGAAAAACATATATAGTGAAAAATTCTAATAAGTGAAGTGGATCGTCATATTGTAAATCGTATTTTTCTGGTATTAAGATACACAAACTTTTTTACAACATTAGTATTGTAAAGTTATATAATGCATTTGTTATTGAATTATGGAGAAGATACGTTGTAATATTGTAATTTAATCAAATCGGCCTTAAGGCTTAAAATTACAATCCTGAATAAATAAATTAAATTAAATTAAAAAGATAAATCGTTTTCCTTCCAATATCCAATAATCACGCTCACCATTGAAATATACGACATGGAATGTTTTTTTTTTCGTCATTGAATGTTGTTTTTATTTAAGGAGTAAATGCTAAAATTGTTGCATTGAGTCCCCATCAAATGATCTGTATCGTCATTCCTTCGGTTCAGGATATAAAAGAGACGGACATACAATTTTTTACTCAATATGTTATATTATATTATTATATGTCATATTATTTATCTTCTATCTTCTATATCTTCTATCTTCTATCTATCTATCTTCTATCTTCTATCTTCTATATATATAAAAATAATTATCATTGTGTTAGTAATTGATGTTCTCTGGAATGCGTGAACCGATTTTGTTTCTGCAAAGTGCATATTAAAGCTGAAGTTAATACCAAGGTTTTTATGTATGAACGCTTTCTGTATTTGTATTGGTTCATGAATTACAGTCATTTTAGTGACTGTATTTAGTCATAAAATTTAGTGATAAAAAAGTTAGCTCAATGAATTATTATGCATATCGTCTTATGGTCCGTTAAAATGATACTAACCATATTTTTCATTGTCGTAGACTTTTCCATCAATTTGTTGTTGATATGTACGCTAAAATTGAAAGTGAACGACTAAATTTCATACAGTTTAATCAGAAGAAATTACGTTCGGAGGAGTATATTCATTTGCGTGATGCTATAAATAATGACGGCAATGTTAATGATATTGGGAAAATGACCATTTTGCCTTCAACGTACACAGGCAGCCCACGTCATATGCATGAGTAGGCGCAGGATGCAATGACGGTCGACCAGATTTATTTATAACATTTACGTGTAATCCGAAATGGAGATAATTTATTTGTTGGCCAAATTCCAGTTGACCGCCATGATATCACTGCCCGTGTTTTTAAGCAAAAATGAAAGCGCTTATGGATTTTATCGTGAAATCTGAAGTGTTTGGTGAAGTCAAGTGCTGGATGTATTCTCTGGAGTGGCAAAAGCGTGGTTTGCCACACGCTCACATATTAATATGGTTACAGAATAAAATCACACCGGATGAAGTTGACAATGTGATATGTGCTGAAATTCCAGATCAAATAAGTGATCCTGAATTATATGGTGTTGTTGTGCAAAATATGATACACGGTCCATGTGGAGCATTCAATATTAACTCACCATGTATGCTTGATGGAAAATGCAGTAAACTTTATCCAAGAGCTTTGGTTTCGGATACAATCACTGGAAATGATGGTTACCCATTATATCGTCGTCGATCAACTCAAGATAATGGTAGATCAATTACCATAAGAGTAAAAAAAAACAAAATGTTGTCGTCGGTAACCGTTAGGTTGTGCCCTATTCACCTTTATTGCCGAAAGTATTCAAAGCTCATATTAATGTCGAATACTGCAATTCTGTCAAGTCCATTAAATACATTTGCAAGTATGTAAATAAAGGTAGTGATATGGGCGTGTATGGATCAACTGATTCAAATAGAAATGACGAAATACATCTGTATCAAATGGGGCGTTACATTAGCAGTAATAAAGCGATTTGGCGTATTTTTTCATTTCAAATTCACGAGAGATATCCAGTTGTTGTTCATTTAGCTGTTCATCTTGAAAGTGGCTAACGTGTGCATTTCACTACCGAAAATGCTGCACAGAGAGCTCTATCATCATCTCATACAACTCTAACTGCATTTTTTAAATTGTGTGAAGTTGATGCTTTTGCCAGAACATTATTGTACACAGAAGTGCCAACGTATTTTACCTGGAATGTATCAAAAAAGGAGTTCCAACAGCGTAAGAAAGGAAAACGTGTTGATGAACATCATTCAAGTAATGCTTTGGGGCGTATTTATACTGTTCACCCAAATAATGCTGAGTGTTTTTGTTTACGTTTGCTGTTAATAAACGTACGTGGTTCAACATCATTTCGACACTTAAGGACAGTCAATGGCGTTCTGTGTACGACATATCGACAAGCGTGTCAACAGCTCAATTTATTGGAAAACGATATTCATTGGGAACAAACACTTGCAGACGCAGCAGTTGTTGCTCATCCTTATCAAATTCGAGCTTTGTTTGCAATTATTTTGTCTACCTGTTTTCCATCGAATCCATCTGAACTGTGGACAAAATTTCAAGACTGCCTATCGGAAAATATACTGTTTCGAGTGCGTCAAGAAAATCGTAATCCGGGAATGGATTTCACGCCAGAAATTTACAATGAAGCGTTGATTTGCATTGAAGATTTCTGTTTGTCGATTGCTAATAAGCTACGATACTATTATGCAAGCTGTCAATAGTGAAGCCGGTGGATTTTATTTTCTGGATGCACCAGGAGGCACCGGAAAAACTTATTTAATTTCATTGTTGTTGGCAACGATACGTTCCCAGAATCAAATTGCATTGGCATTGGCGTCTTCTGGCATTGCAGCCACTTTGTTAGATGGTGGCCGGACCGCACATTCTGCTTTAAAATTGCCATTGAATTACCAAGTTAATGAATCACCGACATGCAACGTTTCAAAAACATCTGCAACGGCAAAATTATTGAAAAGTTGCGGTATCATTATTTGTGATGAATGCACTATGGCGAATAAGAAATCTGTCGAAGCTTTGGAAAGAACAATGAAAGATCTCCGAGGTAATTCAGAGTTGTTTGGTGGTGCGTTGATTTTATTGTCAGGTGATTTTAGGCAAACATTACCAGTCATTCCTAGATCAACAGCAGCCGATCAAATTAACGCTTGCTTAAAGTCTTCATATTTATGGAAATTTGTTAAAACATTAAAACTTACTACCAACGTTCGTGTTCGGTTGCAGAATGATCCATTTGCTGAGAAGTTCTCTAACCAGTTGCTGAAAATTGGGAATGGTGCAATTCCTGTTGATGACACTGGATAGATAACATTGCCAAATGATTTTTGCCGTTTCGTACAGTCAAAAGAGGAATTGAAAGCGTTTTCACTAACATTGCACAATAATATACATGCCATGCGTGGTTGAGTGACAGAGCAATTTTAGCCGCAAAGAACAAAGATGTTAGTGAATTAAACATGGCTATACAATCAAAGATTCCTGGCGAATTGGTGTCGTACAAGTCTGTCGATACTGTTACCAATGAAGAACATGTTGTGAATTATCCAACAAAATTTTTGAATTCGTTGGGCTTACCAGGATTGCTTCCGCATAATCTTCAATTGAAAGTTGGAGCAACTATTATAATGCTCCGCAATATCAATCAACCCCGTTTGTGTAATGGTACAAGACTTTCTATTAAAAGGTTGATGGCTTATGTAATTGAAGCTACTATTTTAACTGGAAAATTCAACGGCGCAGATGTATTCATTCCACGCATCCCAATGATTCCCTCTGATCTACCATTTGAATTTAAACGACTTCACTTTCCTGTTCGACTTGCGTTTGCGGTTACCATTAATAAGGCGCAAGGCCAATCCTTAGGAATTTGTGGAGTGAATTTAGAGTCTTCTCACATGGACAGTTGTATGTAGCCTGTTCGCGCGTTGGCAAACCATCGCTTTTGTATATTTACACCGAAAATGGAAAAACAACAAATATTGTTTACCACAAAGCATTACAATAAAAATAATTTATCACTGATTTAAATGAATTCGAATTTATATTTTTATTTTCTTTCTTGAACTACGAATTGTGCCGAAACAACAACTTTGAAGGCAAAACGAAGTTTGCCGGGTCCACTAGTACTTTTATAAATTTTATATTTAATTTTTATTATGATGAATTGTTGCATATTGTAATTTACTTATAATTGGCCGGAAGGCTTTAAATTACAAGCCAGAAATAATTAAATAAATAAATAAATACTGCACATTGGGAAAAAGTTAAACTATTCTTCGTACATAAAATACTATTTAAGATTCCATTTGAATTGTTCAACAATTACTCGCGTATATCAATCAAAAAATATAAATAAAAATTGCTGTGGCTGTAAATTTGTTGTGCTTTGCTTATTTTGTATGATTCAACGGAAGTTATTGTATTTTTGCCAGAGGTAGTGTCAAGAGTTATGAAATTATTATTTTTTCAATTCTTCTTCGCACGTAATTACTCATAGAATCCTTCTCATGCTCCGATGAAAATAACTTATTAACTTAGTTTAAGTACCATCCTCAGAACATGAAATTATAACATATAGACCGATTTGTATCCTCAAATATATATATAGCTTCAACAAAACAGAATTTGTATTTTTTTTTCGTATTAGAAGAAAATAACATTTTGTTTATCAGCCTATTTTTAACCTACTTTATGATACTCAACAACTAGATTAATTTTAGCGAGCAAATCTTAGGCACGGGCATACACTTAATTCAAAATTAAACCGAATAACATAAAACCGGAATTTGGATCCTTCTACGGTGACTGAAATCTATACACTTTTTTCGTTGATTTTACAACCTAATCAAAATTGAATTACGTCCTAATAAAACAATTTGATTTTCATTCAGTTTCTTATCACCGAAACCTTGCTGGAAACAATTATGATCCTTAATATTTTTAGGCAATTTTTGTCATTTGGAAAAGTTAGTTGCCCCAAAAAATGAAAAAAATGCAATATCACCGAAAAAAATTTCGTAGTTGATTTTCAATAATATCAATTAACTATTCTAGTTACTGGCAACTACATTATTAGTTGCTACCAAACTTTTTATGGCGGAATAGTAAAAAAATTGTTTGTCGTTTTAAAATGTGAAAACAGAAATCAAATAATTTCAATAGCAGATTAACTCTTTGGAGGTTAGTGGAAATGCCATGCAGGATGTCTGGAAAGAAAGTTTATAGTTGTTTAGGTTATTGTGAGAATGCAGCAAATCTAATGGGTGCGGAAGATAGCCTGACTTCTGGAAATTCTGTCACTACGGAGCGTTTCTCGAAAACGGATCTCACCAGGGAGGATTTCACAAAAACGTTGTTTCGAAATTTTCGGCTCCAAGCTTTCCTATCATTCGAAAGTGGGTCCAAAAGTTTGAAAAGACCGGTACAGGACATCAAGAACGGTAGAAAATGCGGAGGGCGTTAATTAACCTGTTCGTGACCATTCGAAATTCTAATTCGAAAGCGCGCAAGCGTTTGAAATACGCGCAGATCTTCACAAGACCTAAAGCTGCACCCCTCCAAAATATAATTGGTGCAAGAAATAAAGCTCCAGGATGACAGTCAGAGGATTAACTTCGCAAACCACGAAATTGAGTTTTCCAACGTCTACCAACATTTCGTTTTCGGGTGAAATTCGTATTCACCTTAATGTTCTCCTGTTACAAGGGTGTAACGAATTCGAAACGAAAGCATAAGAACCGCTTCATTTGCCTAAAGTGATCATACTAGCCGAGATGTTGTCGCAAGGAGTTATCGAATCTTACTTTTTTGTGGATGAAAAGGCAAGTGGAGCTGCAAAGAATTCAGAGCGTTATGTGGGGATATTAGACAACTTCTTGTTAGCAGCAGGACAGAGCAAAGTTGTGCACATTTAATATGTCTTTGTTGAAACTTGACTTAAGTTGGCCTCCACGCAATTTTGATTTAACGCCTATAGACTTTTTCCTGTGGCACTTCCCTGGAAGTCCCTGTGTGGACATTCCTGGCATGTTGGAAAGAAAGTATTTCTCAAGAAATGACAGACATTATGGAGTTTAGGGTTTATATTTGAACCATATTATTTTTAAGAAATAAATCCCTAAATTGTGTATATTTTTTCGATAAATAACAGCAGATAAGATCGGCTTAAAATATTTTTTTTAGATGAATTTGTTTTTTTTTATACAGTTTTGTTTTCATTTTCAGACAAATTAGAATATCCAAAATCTGATGTGAATATTTTACAAAAAAAATCGATTTTTTATACCTGAAAGTTCTACACTTTCTATACCACACAAGTCTCTTCAGAAATACTTTTCTACATAAAAATGTTTTTATTACCAAAATGTTTTCCAGCGACTGGCACCATGTGTTAAATTTTGAAAGAGGTTTTCGAAGAAATAAATTTCTTAAAGATATGTATTGTATAGAAAAGTTAATTGGAAAACAGTTTTAAAATACAAAAGTATTAAAAAAAAAATATTTTAATAGTAGAAAATTTTTGCACAGGAAAGCGTCTGTAAGGATGCTATTTATATTGAATAATGCTTTCGAAAATATCCTCCACGTAGACAATAATTTTTTTCTAAAAAATCCTTCCCTTTTACACAAAAATTTCAAGAGATATTTGTATGAAATTTGTTTTCCAATTTTTTTGAAATAATTTGACCCAACATAAAACAATTTTTTCTAACATATTTCAGCATGGAAAACTTATTCATGTAAAAAAATCTTTTAAGAAACAACGTGAGTCTTTCTATTAATGTTTTCGAAATGTCTTGTGATAGATTTTTCTTTTTCAAAAATGTGTTTTGCGAAGCGCTTTTGTTAAAAAGAAAGTACTTTCATATAAACAATTTTATGGGGAGACGCGTTCGCGTAGAAACGTGTCTTAAAATATACTTTTATCATGCAGAGAAGTTTTATTGAATACTCTTTTCATACAGAAAAGTGTTATGGGTCACACTTTTTATGCAGAAAAATGTCATGAAAGACATTTTACATGTAGAAAAGTTTCATATAAGACATTGTTTTATACAGAAAAGTGTCATGGGAGACATTTTTCATACAGAATAGTATCATGGAAGACATTTTTCATACAGAACAATGATGGAGGATACCACTCATATAGAAAAAAGTTATGGAATATACATTGAAGATGGTGCCAAAGGGCAATTTCCTTTCCTTTCCTTCACTTTTGTTGCAGAAAATTGTCATAAAATAAGCATTTCAAATATAAAAGAGCCATAGAAAACACTATTTTCCATACAGGTAATTTACTCGGAAGACATACGAGTATTTTCATTTAGATTGATATCTTAAAACACGTCTTTTAAATAGAAGCTTTCTTGGAATACATTTTCGCAGTAAAAATCCGCCTTTTCTATACAAACAGTGTCCTATAAAGCTCGCTTCTATATGAAAAGTATCTTGCAAGACTCGTCTTCATATGTAGAGCGTCTTTCAATACACTTCCTCATAGGAAGTTTTTTATCCAATCACCTCTTCACACGGAAAAATACTTCATCTTAAAATATAATCTTGCTTGAGCTATTAAACTGATTTTATAAAAATTTTTCATAGTTTCATAGATATTTTTTAAAGACGTTTTTAAAACTCAAAAACAAAAACCAAACATGAGTTTTATTTTCTCAATCAAAGGAATATAAGGGAAAAATTACAAAATGTTAACATTAGTTTAAATAAACTCAAACCATAAAGATAATCAAAAACGTGCGTAACTTCATTTATTAAATAATATTTCCAAGAGAAAACAGCAATATCGAAGAACCAAAACAGAAATTTCAGCCGGTTGAAGTCATTTACATACATCTTTATTCAACATCCCTTTGCGTTGTTGCCAAAGTGTGGAGCGCCAGATGGTGCACATTAAATCGGCAGCTCAATTAAACAGGTGAATTAATGCTCTCTATTGTATTTATTAAAACTGAATGAAAGACATGAATCCAGGAATTTATGGCTTACTTACTAAAAAATGCGGGGTTACCTGACAATTTTTCTACAAGTTACCAACGACGTTAACTAAAATCTGCGGCAATAAGATCTATTTCCATTTTCAGGTACAACCGAACCAAATTTGAGTAAATTTAGCGTAACCGTATAGATGTTATGAACTTAAGAATACATGGATTAAATGAATGGGTAATACAAAAGGAACCATGGTTAGTTAGCCGGTCGATGTTTACAAATTTTACTAAGAATTATAGAGTGCAACAATGGAAAGTCTATGTGTTAGAAGGTACCTGGCAATACTATACATTTCCATTCTAAACATTTCCTTAGCAAACCCTTAACTTATGCCAAATATGACAGAATTTGATGCAACAGAGTAGTAGACATAAACTGATGAATATTAGATCATTTGCGGAAGGGGTGGGCCTATGTAGCACATTTATAGGTATAATCTTCGGCTGCGATCTGACGAAATATTGAGGTTTGCCAAGTTTTCATATAGATATACTATGACTGTGTTTAACAGCCAGCCAGACGGACAGAGCTCAACATATCAGCAGAAATCAATCTTGATTTTTATTTTTTTTAATAAAAGTCAGCCAAGATTATTATTTTTGATTTGTAAAATAAAAACCAGTCATGATTATTATATTTGATTTTTAAAAATAAAAATTATTTGTAATTATTATAATTAATTTTGATAATAAAAATAATAATTATTTTTCATTAATATAAAAAGATCAAAAAATAATTATTTAAAATGGTTGATATAAATATTATTAGGTACGCAGCCAAGTTCCCGCTGTTTGTCAACAGATGGCGCCAGCAGTAAGTGCCAGTTGATTCTGCCATAACCTAAACGTCTTGAGCTAAGCTTAGTCATATGGTAAGCATACCGCCTTGACACAATAGTGATTTTCTTTTGTCGTCATATTCTTTTGGTAGTGTGAATATGTGTATGATTTCGTGCCAAATAATCATAATATGCGGGAAGTATTGATTTTCTTTTTTCAATTGAAGAAAATACCGGCTGAAGCTCATCGAGAGCTTCAAAACCTTTACGGAGACGCTGCTTTAAGTGAAACAACGTGTCGAGATTAGTTCCATCGCTTTAAAGACGGTGATTTTGATGTTGATGACCGTTCGCGTGAATGAAAACGAAAAACTTTTAAAAACACTAAATTGGCGGCATTGTTTGATGGGCATCCGTGTCAAACGCAGGTAGAGCTTGCTTCAGTATTAGGAGTTACCCACCAAGCCATTTCCAAGTTATTGCATGCGTTGGAAATGATTCAAATGCAAGGAACTTGGGTTCGTTATGAGTTGAAGCGGAGCGTCGTTTTTTCGCCAGTGAACAACTGTCTCAGCGACAAAAAAGGAAGGGGTTTCTTCGTCATATTGTAACGGGTGATGAAAAATGAATTCATTAAAGCAATCCAAAGAAAAGGAAGTCATGGAGGCTGCCCGGTCATGCTTCTGCGTCGTCGCCTAGGCAGAATATTTACGCCGCGAATTTTATGCTCTGTATTTGGCGGGAGCAGGACGGTGTTATTCATTACGAGCTGTGGAAACCAAGCGAAACCATCACTGGGCATCGCTATCGACTTCAATTAATGCGATTGACCCGATCTCTGCGCGATAAATGCCCACAATGCACGGATAGGCACGACAAAGTGATTCTTCAACATGAGAACGCTCGACCTCACGTGGCCAAGACCATTAAGACTTACCTGGAAACGTTGAAATGGGAGGTGTTACATCCATCCGCCATATTTCCCTGATATTGCGCCGTCTGATTATCACTTGTTCCATTCGATGGCACACGGTCAAACTGCCCAGCAGTTCCACTCATATGACGACATCAAGAAATGGCTATATTCGTGGATAGCTTCAAAAGCTGAACAGTTTAACCGTGACGGAATTCAAACTGCCAGAAAGATGGAAGAATTAATAGCTATCGATGGGCAATACTTTCAATGAATCACATGTAAACATGTTTTCATAATAAAGTTGCATTTTTGTAAAAAACTTAGTTGTGCTAATCGGTAAGGTCTCTGGTTTGTTTAATTTAGTTTTTTTGTTCACATGCGAAGATTGCCGAAAATAAAAGGATTTAAAACCATGAATCTTGCACCGTCAATCCTTGGATTGCTACCAGAAATTGTTTTTCACACAAAAATGTGATCTAAATTAATTATTTTTCATTGAAACCGGGAAAAATCACAAAATACAATTACATACAAAGTTTAAAAATATTTTTGTAGTATGTGGCAATTCCATTTACTTGTCGTAAACAAAAACATCTGTTAGTCTAAATGCCGCTATGTTTGTAAACAAAACATTTAATGCGGTCGGAAGCGCCACAATTGAAGTGATAATTAATAGATAATTTGCGAAATGTATGTTGAATTGAGTTCAAGTTTCAAGTTAATATGTAATGTAAGTATGCAAACACATATTCGAAGACTACGTTACGTGAGATAACTTGCTTTACCTTAAGCAAAAAAATTTTGAGATTAACTTGTTAAATTATTTTAAGTTTACTAACTTCTCAAAGGAAATTTTATGTCCTTAGAATAGTACAGAATATTGAGTAGTTTCTTCACATTGCCTTTCAGAAGTTAAATTTTTTTAGGAAAATATGCTCAAAAGCCTTTTGAAAACAAGGCTGACATGAAATTTCAATCAAAATCAATTGTTGAAATATAGGGTTTTTGAGAGAAATCAGTTTTGCTAAAAAGTGGAGTCACATGTTCGGAAGAGCGGCCAAGTTGCCTTACAATTGGCATAGGTTACCATGCACGTCAGCCGTCCTGTCAGCACGCGAGACAGAAACGTCTTAAAGCTCCCTAAAGCGAATTTTACTGGTGTTATTCTATGTATTACAGATTTTTCCTATCTAATGACGTAATGAATATCGCACTATAAGTAGCCTGTGTGTAGAATCACATGTGAAACTATTTGAATCTGTAGAGTGATAACAATAACATACACTCATATATATAGATGATTCATATATATATGAATCATCTTCTTGATGTAACTAATTTATCCCAAAATTTTCAGGAGCTGAAAGAAAGAACCGAGCACAATACTCCAAGGAGCGATTTCGATCTTACAGAACTGTTAAAAACCCTGAATACCAATGAGAAGGTATTATTAACACATCATCAGAAATTTATCACATGTTCTAGTAATACAGCAGTTTCTAGATTCTTGTAGCTAAGTATTTTTGTAAATTACCATGGAACATTGGAAGCTTGGCTGTTATGAGGATATTGCATGAATTGCGAGTGCTTACGGCTACTGAATTCATTATAAGGTAAAGTAGAAATTTAAAAATATGATTCAACTGTTACATATTTCAATCTTGTAGTTGTGAAAACTCTGAAGATGTTCAGTTGATTTTGAATGATTTTTTGGAGGCGGAATTTGAGTTAATTACAAATCTTTATGTTAATTCAACGTTTGGTAAGCCATCTTTGCTTTTAATTTTCTGCAGTTTGATTTCACCACAAAAAGGGGAGATTTTTAAGAATCGGAATTAGGGGAAAGAATATTTAAATACCTTGGAAAAAATTCAATTATCAATCCCTGAATATCATGGTGGTCTAACTACCAGATTTCGAGTTACCAACAAATATCAATTTTTTGTGTTACTGAAATATTGATAATTGAAAATAAAATGCGACTTTCATTTAAGAGGATGTTGTTTGCAGAGGATGTTGTTTTATATATATTTTTAATATTCTATTGGTACAATATTTCAAGATTCCGTATACTCTGTACGATTGAATGATGTGCTGGAGAAATGTTTAGAGAATCTATTCAAAGATTTAATCGCCAAGCCGGAGCTTAACGGCTTGAACCATTTGAAATACATGCAAGAACATTTGCCAGGTAAGTTAGCTCCGTGTTTTTTTTTTCTTTTCTTAACTAAAAACCTTTGATTTGTTAGATGAAATTTTGCTGAAAATAATACATAAACATTTGGCCCAAGCCTTGAAACTACATCAAAGCAGCGTGAATGATGTTTTTCGTCTCTTCTCAACATGGATTAACGAAGGTGTAAATGATTTAAGGTTCCCTAAGGACCTATACGAGAAGGTATTTATATATTTCTTATGATTCGTAGAATGTTTTAAGGAGAGCTCTTGAATTGAATTTAGTGATAATATAGTGAAAGATACGTTTGCTTTAAGTAGGAGTCTTAAAATAAAATTTTCTATAAAAAGTGTCTTGAGCTATAGATTTTTGTAAGAGTCAAAATGTCTCATCTACTATAAAGAAAAGTTTTGAGACATAGTTTGCATAGAAATAAATTAAAAAAAACTGTCTTGCGAGATATATTTTGTACAAAATGGTTCTTGGGACAGACTCGATTCTTGTAGAAAGAGGCATCATTATGTACACGGAATCTGGTGAGAACTGCATACATTTTCTATAAAGAGGCGTCTTGAGAGAAACATTTTCTGCAAAAAAAAAAAACGATATTTAAAAAAGGAGATATATTTTCCCCAGAAAAGAGACACATTTTCTATAGAAAATGGATCTCTTTTGTATTGAAGCGTCTTGGGAGAAATATTTTCTATAGAAGTGTCCTGGAGATAGATTATCTTTAGAAAAGGGTATGGGGCAACACATTTGTTAATAAAAAGTATATTGGGAAACACGTTTTCTATGGAAAAGGGTATTGATAGAAACATTATCCATTTTTTTAAACAAGTCTGGAAGATAAATTTTCTATAGAAAAGGTTTTTAGGAGACACATTTTAAAGAGAGGGTCGTGGGAGCCACATTTTCCATAGGAAAACCCCTTGGTTGGCACAACGCATTTTGTTTATAAAAAAATGTCTTGAAATACACATTTTCTATAGGAAAGTGCCTTACAAGACGATTTCTGAACGACAGATTTCTATAGAAAAGTATGTTATCTGAATTGTATTCGAGCTACGATTTCGAGAGAAAACGAGCCCAATTCTGTTCGGCAAAATGTATTGCGGCAAGTTTTGTGTTAACTCGATTCGAAAGTAACCATTAATGGCAGTCTGTAGTGCCACCAATGGGTGTCAGTGGTGTTCTTTCCTCACTCTTAATGCAATGACCACAACCACAAGTACAAGTACAATACAAACCAAGTTTATACATTTAAGCGGTTGCATTCCATGACAATCGGTCAGCACGGCACACGACTTTAATTAAAATGTTAAACGATTTTTTAAAATCTTCAAAGGTATGTTCAGTTTTTATGCTACTGATCCAATTCTTTCAATTTGTACCACTTTCGAGTTTTAATGTCATGGCTAGATATGCGCTTTTCAATGGAATTGTGTAGTCTTTATAATCACGCCAAGTATTGGAGTGGTCACTCAAAAATGGTTACAGTCGGGATGTTATCTTTATACATCTATTACTATTACCATTAGCTTGCTTTTAAATTTACGAATAAAGGATAAAATTGTTTAAAAACTTTAAAAATTGTGAACATTATCAGATTTGGCTTCAGTAATTATTTTTCTTTAACAGTTTTGCCCAATTGTGGCATCAGTAATGATGTACCAATTTATCGCCATATAAAAGCGCACCGAAATCGTCACCGCAATAAATCAATTTTGCTATTTTTTTTTTTCATTGAAAATACTTGGTTCTCAATAATTACGTCCACGATTAGCTCTAAAAAACGTAGAATTTGCAAATGTTCTAAAGAGAATTTTTGAAAATTTCGTCTCATATGAAAACCATTCTACTCCATTGGCTTTGACCACATTTTTTCCGGATTTCTGGTCACAGTGTTTAATTTTCATTGGATAGACATTCTTGCGGGAAATTGTTTGTTTTATTTATTATGGTTAAATTATTCACTTCTCTTCCACTGTATATTACAATTAATCAGATTCAGAATCAAGATTAATCTATAACAGTATAAATTCATTTCGTTTACATTAACATTTCAAGCTATTGTCGTCACACATCGAAGACTCAATAAATTTCATAATGAAGCAATCATCAATGGAAAACTTTAGAGAATGGAAATTCTATTTGATTTTACTACAGGCTATATGTAGTGGAAACAACGAAAAAGCTGGGCCTTTTGTAAGAAGTAAGTAGCTTTATTTAAACTTAACAACCAAATATTTCTTAGAATATAAACAACTTTCAGAATATCTAAAACTACGTCTTAAACAATGCGCCACCGTTCCCTGCAAACGTTCTATGATGCATCTCCTATTCACTGCTCGAGCCTCTAATGCCGTCACCATGGATGTTGCCAAGAATTTGGATTTATATGCTGACTGGTATAAGAACAACATAGGTGAAATGAAAATTTTCCTCAAAGCCGATGAATTCCAAAATGTGCTTAATTTACTGGAGCAATGTATAGTTTATGAAATGGAAATTGATTATTTAGAGGTAGGAAGTTTTGACAATATCAAATGCCAAAGGCAAACATTTTTCTAAATATGGACTATAATTTACAGATACATGCAGCTATATCTATATCACCTCCTGTCTTATGTGGTAAATTAGTTCAATCTTACAAAATTAAATGTAAACAACGACTACAGCAGATTAGAAAGGGTTCTATGGAAGTGGAGAATATTAATGAAAGCATTGTCATAGAAGATAGCAATTAAGTGATTTTCACATTATATAGTATGTACAAATAATAATTCCACCCAGTTTAAAACTAAATTAAATCTCTTAAATTTAAAGCTTCTGAGCCCTGGTTCCGCCAGCTATGGGCTTATAACGTTCATCCCAAAGTGTAACGCCATCACAGGCGCATATCTTTTTGAAGTTCTGCAGGATGCCGGCCGAACGCGCTATAATACCGCAAGCGATCCTATAAAATGCAAATATAAAGTGAGGTGTTCCTCATTGAAAAATTTCAACGCATGCCTTTCTCCGGAGTTACCATCTATGTGACTTTGTTTATTGCCTCCTCTACCCAAATCATCCGGGTCCTGTGTTATTACCACCGAACGTCCTATAACATCAAACACTTCCAATAAGGGATCCATGAAGCGAAATGTTGCTCTACCACTGTCATCAGCTCGGATATTTCCCAAATCTCCCGCGTGCCTATGCTCAGCATCATCGTCCCGAGAACCATGAGGTGAGCCACGAGGATTATAATGTTCTCCCACAGACGCACAACCCTGCGAAACGTCGCCGCTCTCGTGCACATGTATCCCATGTAAGCCCGGTGTCAAACCATCCACTACACCGTCTACTATGAGTCCAGGTTTATCTTTTTGTATAGCTGTAAATCGTACAACACCTTGGATGGGACAACGATCCACGTCACTGCCGGTTGTGTTAATAATCGAAACAGCCGACTGGCCGCCAAAGCCCGCCAGAACGGCTTTGTGTCCAGTTTCTTCAATTTTTTCCTGCAACCTAAACCAAGGCTCCTTTGTATGTATAATAACTCGCCCCTGTTCCTTGTCAATCTCTAATTGGCCTGCGTCCCTTAGGGCTTCTCGAACTTTCGTCTCCCAGTGCGCATCACTTTTTTGTACGGCAAATTCAACCTGAGCCGGCAAAATCAAGTAAACAATTTTTATGATTTATGGTCTCCCGGTAGTGAAGCGCTTACCTTTATTTCGCTCATTATTTTGTAGTTCGAAGGGCAGATTGAAGAAAAAGCTTTCTATAAATTCCCTGAATTTCCCAGAAAATACTTAGTGTGTATGAGGAACCAAAGTTTGAAACAAATCGCAGCATTTTAAAGCAGACAATATTCTAAGGTACGAACAGATGATTCTCATTACGTGCTGTGTTCAGTTACCATAATGGAAATTAACCCATTGCGATTTACGGCAATTTCGTATTGGAGGAAATGCCCAGAACAGAGAAACAAGCCGACTGCGACTATATGCGACAAGATATGCGACACGACGTCTCCGAAATACTTTGCGCCTATGTCAGCTCAGCCGATTCGACGGGCTGGAAATAGCTGTGAGTTTATAGGTTGAAATTAGGTTGAATTGAAACCGGTTATATGGAAACATTCGATGTTTTTACTTGCTTACATTAAGACAAGTAATTTTTCATAGATACTTACGAAAATATACAAAATACAAAAATATCTCAAAAAACACTTGTTACTTGTTAAGTAATAAACCAAGAGGTGTCTTCGTAGATGATTCACATATAGAAAGGTGTAAAAAAATCATTTTTGGAGGAACTTTTTGAATAGAAAAGTGTCTATAATTGACATTTCACGATCGTTATTAACGCTGGTCGCTACGGCTGCAATATTTTCTTCGGTACGCACTTTTTTGAGCCGAAATTTTTAGATAACAGCGCGAATTGTTGATTCAGCAGGTTGCTTACGATGCCCAAATGATGGTCGTATCAAACGATGCACATTTGTCACAGAGTCCCGAATTTTGATAATAAATTTCAACGATTTGCAATCGTTGCTCGTTTGTACACTTTTCATACTGTACACTTTTCATTTTGACAGATGACGTTTGGACGTCATTAACTACCAGTGATGCCACCTGAAAAACTTAAATCTTAAAAAATCACACTACAAACAGATAACTTAAATTCGAGAGGGAATAAATTTCAAATCTTCCCGAAATTTGAATAATTCAATAAACCTCCAAAGTGGTGTTGCTTTGAAAAACGCATTTAAGGAGAATCAATAAAATCAACGGACAATAGACGTGTCGAAATTTTTGTTGATTGTACCCTTTATACTTAAAGAAAACGCGATTTCCTTACAGATGAATTTTAATAATTTTTATGGGATACAAGGAATTACGCACATATGTATGTATATACTGCTAACTACGAGACGGAGGGAACAAGCCGATTCATTTCGGGTTATAGAATTTTAAAATACGATTCATATTATTTAAATGCTGTAAGAAAAACAACAATGTTGCACAAACATGATTTTTGAAACAGAGTTTTGCTTCTATGCGTGACATAAATTCATCAAGAACTCAAGCTTTATGCACATTAACCAATATCATCGCACAAATAAATGTATCCGTGGACTTATCTCCAATCTCAAGGCGAGCCAGATATTCTCCTTCAAGGCCGCGCATAGGAAGATTCAAAGATGATCCCGCTGAGACGTCGAGTTCTATACGTTGCTATTTTTTGCATTAAAAAAAGAAAATAAATTAAACAAAACTTCTCTTTGATATCTAACAAGATCTATTAACGTCTACTTACACCTTCTGTAAGGGGGCATTTTAATTGCTCCATTGGCGAATTTTCCCAATACGGATGCCAAACTTCCGAGTCATCAAACGCCGATTTGCACACATCCGTTCGCTTTGAAGTATATATGGTGGGTTGCCATGTACCTCTTTCCTTTTTAAACGACTCTACGACTGCCTGGGTGTTAAATGTAACAATTGCATAATGTTAAACGTTGTTTGCTTTATGATCCTACATTACTAATTCAGAGCAAAATTGTATTAGTGAGTGCGAAAGCTTAAGCTCTGTTGTACAGTTAAAACCATTTCTTAGCTTCCTGTAGCCATTTACAAAAATTTCTCGGGGGAATACATCCACAGGGATTTTTGTTTTTAAAGAATATATTCTTGTTTTTAATTATTACATATTTTTTCAGAAGTGCAATATATTTCATGTAAAGACAAATGGAAGAACCCGAAATTTTGAACTATCTGCTAGGATTTAAAAAGAAATCCATGCGAGTTACAAGCTTATTTAAAAACATTAAGCAACTGTCATTTTTGGGGGAAGTACCGATCTTTCCTGGAACCAAACTTTGAAAGTTACATTAGTTGCATATAGTTTGTCAAAAAGGACGGAAAATGAATTTTCGAAATCTAGAGGGTCAGTTATGAGTTTTATATGCAATTTAACCGATAAGCTTTAGGATGGCAACTTTTAACTGAGCTAAAACTGAAAAAAATCTTGTAAAATTCGATCAAATGTCAATGTAATGCAAACCGTTTTCTGTGAATATCAGACGGTAAATAAATAATATTATTTATATATCATGTAACGTTGTAGATAGCAAATTTCATAGTAGATGGTTCATGCCAATCTCTCCAAATGCATGGCAAAACCTTTCTAGCAGTCAATCCTGCCTTAGCCACCGATTGCGCCGTTTCACTACGAATCGCTCATGATCGTTTTCGCTTGACGTAAATGATCCACTTTTCATTACCAGTCATCACATAGTGCTTCATTCCATAGATAAAAGTTAAGTTCCTTCCAAAATTACCTTTTTTTGATCAAGTTTTTAAGCCAATTGAATGAAACCATAAAGTTGTTTATGGATTTAACTTTTTCTACGCTGCCGGAGGGCGCCAAATATATAGAATTTAGGTGGAAATTTTTGAACATAAAAACCAGACACTTCAGAAATGGGTCGATTTCGTTGCGATTTAGCAGCGATTCACGGACGGGAATTCGATCTATGACGATTTGTTTTTTGCGTTAGTTCATACACAGAGTTCATACTTAGCCTTATTCAAGTTATTCAAACGGTTTTTTGTACAATGTTTAGGTTCCGGGGAATCGATCTTTGACGCGAGTTCAAATAACACTGAGTCAAGCAGCCATAAAACTATCTGAGTAGTTTTTTGAGGTGTGAAATCTTAGCTTTCTAACGCTAGCTAGAGTAACCCCTGCGCACTTATACAACGCGAGATACGTACTGCTAAAGCCATCTATTGGAAAAGTTAGGGTTTTATTTTTACTATAACTTATATAAGATGCAAGAAAAAGGGGTTTTTCGTTACGCCCACTTATCTGGTGACGATTCGGTGCATCGTTAAGAACGCGGTGCAATGCAATGCATGCTACTAAAGCCATCTGTTGGAAAAATAAGGGATGTTTTTTACTACACCTTCTATAATGTACAAGAGAATGTTTTTTTTTTTTTTGTTGGCTTGCCGAACATTTTTGTTATTAACATTTGTGTTGCCGTCCTATTTTGTTACTGCCCACTTTTTAACTTTTCAGTGTGCAAAAGTCAGCAAAAAATATGTGCATAGTTTCCCAACTCAACTTAAGTTTATGCTCTTCATGTCTGCAGTTACTGTTTTATGTTTAAGAACTTACCGGTGTTTCATCGGGAATAGCTTGGAGTACAGTGAACGATCCTTTAACTATTAAATCTCCATCTTCGGTTTGTCGGATGGTTATATCACTTATATCGAATACTGTATCTATAAAGTTATCAGGGTAATCGTCACATTTCTGGAAAACGGCTTCATCTACGTATTCCATATCGTAGGGAAATTGACCATGAGTTACCTGAAAATAATCAATATATCGTATTTTTGAATTGTGCAAAAGTTGATAAAGTTTTAAATTTAGAGCAAAAATTTCAAAACGATGTCATTTCGTTACATTTTCGTTTCTATATAATATGCCAAGGGAATTTTGTGGCTTTAAATAATTTTATGTGAGGCAAAATGCAACTGATTTACCACTCCACTTTGCACAGTGTTGGTAAACGAAAAAAAAAACGGGAAATGCCACTCCTTAATAGCTTGACCGATTTTGACTAAATTTTACACAGGCATTTTTGAAGTGAGCTTATGTTCGGAGATTCAGCACTCCAGATGTAAACAGAGCCGCACAGTGGGGGTACAAAGTATAATATTTCGGGTTTACACAGTTTTTACATGATTGTAAAAAACATGTTTACATGTTTCGGTTATCTCCTATAGTTTAAGAGACACGTGATGTAGAAACTTATTTTTTAAAATATTTTTCCTCTGAACTTGTACAGTTTCTTGCCAATTTCAAAGCAAACAGAAGTAAAAGAAACCGCTATAATAATTTCTTTATGTTAAAAATGCAAAAGTCTCAACTCGAAATTTTGTGAAGAATAACGTATTTCCCAAAAATTTTAGGCGAAAGCACTATCACTCTTTCGCCGATTGCAAAAATTGTTGCTCAAGGATGTGTAAAAGCTTTATATTATTCTGAAATAGAATATTTTTTTTGCCGAAACTGTATTTCTAGACGTTACAATGGCCATTACAGATTATTCCAAATGTATGACATTTTGGAACCAAAAAATCGACTTCAACGGAAAATAATTGAAGTCCGAGTTATTATTTAGTTATTTAAAAGTAAATGTATAACTGCATTTGTGTAGAACAAGTGTGCCAATCTTGGTCACCAGTTATTCATAAACAACAAAGATATAAAACAATTTGTCAAAAATTCAATTTTTGTGCATTCTTGGTGTTTGTCTTGGAAGAAGAATTTTATAGACAAAGTAGAACAGAGTCATTCTTTTATTCTAGTTAACGTATATAATTAACATTATAATTGGAACGCCGAACATAAACTTCGCAATATTTCAAATATGTTTATGGGATATTTCATCAACCGCTAAACAATGGCATAATACTTGATCCTTTTTCCGTTTACACCCGCTGTGCATTGATCAAAGTAAGGTTTCGTAACGAAAAATGACAGCATTGCCAACCTTCTTCATACAAATTGGCCGATTTCCCTAAATTCAATATTTCCTCTGCAATTTCTAATTTTGGAAGGCTGTAATGTCCTAGATTCTTGCACTATATTTTGACTGATAGTTTTCTGTAAGCCCTGAGAAAAAATTTTCATATAATTGAGCGTCTTCTGGTATCTCCCATACAAATTAGCGATTTAACCCATATAGTTTTAGCTTCATATCTTTCTAGTAGTTATACTGAATTCAGTCAAATTTGGCACATATTTGGTGAAGTAAGTTCTGAAAATGAAAACGGAGGGCATTGTTACGCCCTTTCTGGTATCTCATATACAAATTGACCGATTTACCGAAATTTATTATAATTTTTTCGCTCTAATACCTAATTTGTAGACTGCAGTTACTTAAAAATTTGGCAGTTATATTGTGTTATAACGCTTCGTTAAATTTAAAAAAAAAATCAAGCCACGCCATTTCAGGTTACTCCTACATAAATTACATATCGTATTTTTGACTATATGTTTCAATTACACTAAATTAATAATAATAATTTAATAATTTTTATTTAAATTAATTTAATTAATTAATGTAATAATTTAGCATTCACCAAGCGTTTAGCAAACTTAGTTCTCTGAATCAAAATGACAGAATATTTTTAACGAATCTCGCGACGGCTTTACTGTTTTAATTTTTTGTTAAGATTTATAAAAAAAAAAATTGTGAAAAATTTTACTTTTCAAAATTGGCATATATAGAGTTATCCATTTAGTGGTTTCAAACCCACTGATCAGACAAGACTGTGAGCTGTTAAATACCTGTCATCTGAAGTGTTATTTATTTAGTGAAACGTTTGGCATTAACGCATATGGATCGTTTAACAACCGAAGATCGCGTAAAAATAGTTAAAACTTACTACAAAAGAGTTGATTCAAACGTGGGCTTTCAATCGGACACAATTTTCTTCAAGGATGAAGCTCATTTCTTACTCGTTGGTTACGTCAACAAGCAAAATTGCCACTTATGGGGCTCGGAGAGCCCAGTAGTGATTGTGGAAAAGCCATCCGGAAAAAGTGATTGTTTGAAAAATGAAAATTATGCGAGAGAATTTACTGCTGCAACCAATCCAGAGGTAGTTTTTTAAATAACATTATATTTCGTATAGAATGGCAAGGTCCAAGTTTTATAAGGAAACTAAAGTTTCATCGAAATCATAGCTTTATGTGTGTTTTATTGAACTTTACTTTTGAAACCAAAAAATGTATAACCTTAATTTCAAGAAAACCCAAAATATTTCAAATTTATAAATGGATAATTTATTAATTGGATTCTGAAGTCGGCAGCATAAATTAATTTTAGTATACTCGTATACCGAATTAGCTGGTGATTTCAAGCCGGCAATTTCAAATTGAAAATATTTCTAAGCATCTGGTTGGAGTAACGATGGAGTTCGGACTCAGCGACAAGCCAATCTTCAGATCCCTTTGTGACTGCTGCTTTCTCAAAAAATCTCTGTTACGGGAAATTGTTATAACTTTTGCGATATATGAAATTTTATAACGTGATTAGATAGCAGTACGTGTAATAACGACATAAATAATAATAATGAAAGACATGTCCTGACTTATATCAACATTTAGAGACGTTATATAATTTTTGAAAAATCGCTATTTGGAAAAATTGCTGCAAATTGTGAATTTTATCCGAATTTAGAATGGGGATTGCACGTTAATACGAGTATGTGCCAAAATCAAAACTATAATGGTAAGAAGCAAAACCGACTTTGTCTTAATTCCACTTCCGCGTCGTTTTTCCCTGCGAGCACAGATATACATACGTATATCTACTTGTAAGCAGATTATACATAAGCCTAGCTTTTGATTCATTGAACGTTTTCCATTGCCATTAACATTTGATGGAGTTCGAAATACATTACCCTTGTGGGTGATTACTGAATTAACTATTACTCTAACCAAGTATATAAAAACTTTATATTAGTTCTTCTGTACACTATCAAGAGCCATCATTAATGTAAACGTTGTAAAAACAAACTACACTCTGTGAAAAAAAAAACAATTTTTTTTTATATAATAAAATCTCAATTTAATTGAGTTTTTCAATTTTCTTTTGAAAACTTAATAATTGTAGTTTTAAATATGGATGAAATTCCTTCCAGCATATTTGATGTAACTTGAATTTCTATATTATGCACTCGAAACAAATGAGGCTTCAGCGGTATAAAATTTAGATCTTAAAATGACTGACAGTCGATGGATATGTAAAAAAGTAGCAGACTTTTTTCTTTTTTCGGGTAATCTTATCTTATGAAAAAAAAGAAAAAAAAAGAAATCTGCAGGAATGAACAACAGTCGATTTCTCATGACAAGCCAATTTCTGGCTAACAAAAAATGAAGACGAAGGTCTAAATGAAGACATTTTTTGGTAAGATATTCAGCATGCATTGTCGGATTAGTGCGAAGCACGATGTTTGCAATTCGCTGCTTAGTAGTCAAAACATTTGATAATGAGTTGTAAAATACAAGGTTTAGCACGTTAACACAATTAAACAAAAATATGTTGGATGTTTACCGCTAAGGGCGCGCCCTCTGTCCCATCTATCTGGTGTATTGAAGTTTTTGCTGCGTACCATCGTACAGCTTGGTTTTTATCAATCGTATACGAAGTCATTATGGATGCGTATAGAAACTTCGTGCATCTGATTTATAATGCATATACGAGTATCCTTCGCGAATATCCTTCAACATTCAAAAACAACTTCATACTTACCACAATCAACGTCAACACTTTTAATAATATGTTTACAATCTGCATTGGTGTAATTACAAAAATAAACTGTGTTCGTGCTAACCAGGTTTAAATTGTTTTATATATATCGCATATTTTTAATATACTCGTATCACATAGCATGCAATTAAATACTAAGCAGGTATTAACATTAGATAGTTGCTAATTTCATCACGACATTAGCAATTTACATTTTGCATTTGTTCGCAACAATGTTATAAAACCAATCTGGAAATTTATCAAATTCCTTCAATTTATGAACAAGGTCGATCAACTACTAAGAAATTCTGATATGATCTGTTTTCCTTTGCTGTTTAAAGTTTAGGTGGGCTATATACCAATCATACTGCCGGCTAGGGCACTTTGCTCAGAGCAGAATGAGGAAGAGAGAACGCTCAGAGAGAAGGTGTGAGAGAGAAAAAGAGGCAGCCCAAGATCAAAATGTGATCTGAAGAATTCCTTGTTTTTGTACAACTAAACACATGCCCAATCGCTGAGAATGGCGTTGAATTGACATTTCACGATCGTTATTAACATTTTTTTCGGTACGCACTCTACGCATGCGCATGTCCAACAAAGTGAATTTGGTGCGAAATCTGGAGATAACAGCTCGAATTGTTGATTCAGCAAGTCGATTATGACGACCATAAAATGGTCGTATCAAACGATGTACATTTGTCACAGAGCACGAATTTTAATAATAAATTTCAACGATTTGCTATCGTTTGTTAGTCTTTCCATGATGAAATGGCAGAGTATACTGTACACTTTTCACTTTGACAGATGACGTTTGGGCGCCATTACCAACCAGTGCTGCCAATTTGAAAAATATAAATCTTAAAAAATCACCCTATATTTTGCCTGCAGAATTCGATTTATGTTAGTTGCAAACTCTGTAAAAACTTTATGAGGAACCAAAAACGTTTACGAAAATATCCAAAATCCATTTGCGTTTTTATAAAAGTTTGCAATCGCGCCGGAAAGGGAGTCGTATTGCTGGATTCTGATCAAAAACGATCAGAATTAAAGCGCAATAAAAGAACAAAATTATAACTTACCGGTGTCTTACAGGGGGATTATTGATTTTTGCCGTAAGGGGAGTGGCAATGCGGAATAAATTAACTAAGCTTATGATGTTTGATAAATTATATAGAATTTAGTTTAATTGAATGAGAATGAGTCTGAACATAAAAATATAGGGGTTAAATTTGTGTGGGAGGTACCAAAAAGGGAGTGGCTATCCGGTAGATATTTTGAAGATCAATATAAGTTAACAGAAATGTAATTTGCTGCCGTCTATGAGTTACGTATTAAAGGGCAAATATTAAATTTCGAAAAGTTTTTAATCTCAGAACTAGATTAACCGATCGCAAGATGTGTGTCAAATTTGACTGAAGTCCGTGCAATCGATCTTGGTTAATTGATTGACCTTTTCAAATTTACTGACAATTACCGACAAATACGATGGAATACGATGTTGGTAACCGGTGTCAACGAATTAAGAGCTGCAGTGACGATGGAATTAATGAAAATATATCATTTTGTATGACAAATATCGGAATAAATAGGCTATTTACAATGCCCGACAACAAGTTTTAAGTTTCAAGAAGTTTCATAAAGATTACGATGGTTACCAGATATACGGAAATCGCTCGATCGGGTTTAAAAGTCATAAAACGCATTTGGTTAAAACATACTTAGCATGTTAAACTCCTCCCTGTGGATGTTATATTTTTGGCGCTATCAAATGATCGTTCTTTCATTCCCTCCTTCGCGTGAAGGTATAAAATGTTAAACGATAAAAATCGGTAATTTTTCTACTTTTCGAAACAAAATCATCAATCGTCAAAGTATCGAAATCGCAAAAATGACGAGATATCATTATTTTACTACAAACAGATACTTGTATGAGAAACGAGGGATATTTGCGACAAAAAGTCATATCGTTTGCCACAGAACTGCGTCGAGGGCATACCCGTTTCAACAGCATTTAGTTCCAGCACGATGGAACAATTGCACACATGGCCAGACCGCTTGTGGCGGAGCTGCGACGGTCTCCAAGGTCATCTGACCTGACCGCACCAGACCTTTTTTATCTGGTCATGTTAAGCAAAATGTGTACAAAACGTAACCAAGGAATTTGACTGAGTTGAAGCAGTCCATTAAAACAATAATTGAGTCGATCTCTACTTCAACCCTTCAATCCGCAATGAATAATTTTCTGAGCATGGAGGTAATTTACGGTCTATCATCTTCAAAACCAATTAGTTATATAAAATAAAATTAAATTTTCTACACAATAAAACAAACATAAATGAAATATATTGACTAAAAAACAAAGCTATTTGAATTTCTTATTGTATCACAATTGGTGCGCCACGCTGTAGCTGTACTAAGAAATATCAAGCAATTCTCTATAATTTGCTACTGCATTGAGAAGAATCAGTAACTGTCTTAACTGTAACCCTGAAAAATCCTAATAAAACACAAGAATATTAATGTTGTTGGAAATTACATTTATTGACTTTAGAATATGTAAAAGAACTCCTTCACGCTTTATGCACCTGAGCCTCAATCTGTATGCACATAAAAATATCGTCCGATTTATCTCCGATTTCAATGCGAACAAGATATTCTCCCTCCACTCCACGCATTGCCACATTAATCGAAGAGTCTGCACTTACGTTGACATCAATAATTTGCTAAAAAAAAAACTATTTAGAATTTCTGGCAATATTATTAAAGGCGTTGGTGGTTACTTACGCCCTTTGTGAATGGACATATTTGCTGCTCTTTCGGTGTGTTCTCAAAAATTTGATACCACATTTCACTGCTATCGAAGCTGGTTTTGCACACATCTTCTCTATGAAACGTATAGAGGGTGGGTTGCCAGTTTCCTCTTGCCTTTTTGAATGTCTCCACTTTCGCCTGAATGGGAGAAAAACAGAAATACATTTCAAATTTGGTGGTGCATTTATATACAATCGCGCTGCTTATAAACCTTTGCCATTGGGATCTTTGACGGTATTAAACTCGGGTTAAGTAAGACACGATTATAAAAGGACAATCTCATGCCTTTTTCGGAAGTACTTACGGGCGTATTATCGGTAATTGTCTTTAATAAAGTAATATTGCCGTTAACCAATAAAAAGCCGCCATCTGATAATCGGTAATTTAGATTGGTTCTGTCAAATGCCAGATCAATAAAGTTGTCCGGGTAATCGTCACATTTCGTGTAGATAGTTTCCTCTGCATATTCAATAATATATCGATACTGTCCATGAGTGATCTGAAAACAATAATGCCGTTTTATTTATCATCGTCTTAATAGATGATTAATCGACTTTCCGCTTAATTTTTTGCCGTAGCCTATTACCAAATGTTGGACTTGCCGACTGGGATCAATAATTATCAATCGAGGTGAATGAAATGAACAAGAAGCAGAATGAACACGATTGATTTATCAAGGAAAATGTGTGTATATTTACGAGTATGTCTATAACATAATTTGCGAATGGGGCAATTATAAACAGAACCCTTTGCAGAATTTATCAAGTAGTTTACAACTACCGATCTTCGGGCAAGTATTTATCTAGTAAAGAAATTGGCCATCCGGCTGATGGTAGCTAAAATGGGAAGGCGACTAATTTCTGTAGGCAATTTCTTAGGCAATTAAGGGCTTTTCTAAATAGGGTGGAAGTAGTAAGAAAAAGGTCCATATATGCTCTTATGTATGAAATGACCGCCGCGATTTTTTACTGTAGCTCGGATCCAGCTGATCTGCGGATCTGTCGCATAAATCCGGCTGAATTTCAGCGATGGGTTGGGTTACGTTAACTTCGAGTGCATTGATTTTTTACGGATTACATGCAACTTCAGAAAAACCGGCAATAAAAAGTCTAACGGGATTAAATCGCACGAGCTTTGTTTCCAATTCTTGGCACCTCCGCAAGAGTTAACCATACCCGAATCATTCATTCAGAATGCCCGTCATACGGTAAGACGTTCGCCACCTTGCTGGGACCACAACTCATCCATATCCAAGTCGTTTAATTAGGGCAAAAGAAGTAGTTTATCATTGATTTGTACTGCTCACCGTTGACGGTGAACGCGTCACAAACGTTTTTTTTTTTCAAGGAAATACGACCTAATGTTGCCGCCGGCTCAAAATTCGCATCAAACCCCCCGTGGGTTGGGGTTGTGAGAGTTTTATTTTATAACATAGCTATTCACCCAAAAATGTTCCTTGATATGCTAAAGATGATTTTTCGGTCAAAGTTTGAGGTCACCTTCCAAATGCTGCGAAGGCCTATCAGCGTTACCTATGGTCATTAACTTTAAGCTCCCGGATGTGTTGGATCTTGTAAGGATATAGTCCTAAGTTCGGACCCAAAATTCACCAAATCGATATCTGGGATTGTCTAACTTCTTGTGACGCACGGGTGTTGGCTGTTTATTCACTAATATGGTCATCCTGAATTTGGCCAGCAAACATTGGAGAGTCGACATTGAAGGGGCAACGTGTCTGCTGTAAAATGCGCGCAACGCGAACGACGTTTGCACTAACGAAAACTCATTTTGATAATAAAGTTTCAGTTGCATTAGATATAGTTAGTATCGATCCCCCTGTTTGGAAACCCCGTTTATTATTAAAGCTCAAATCTTATACAAGCTTAGTGGTCGTTGGAAGTTCCAATAGAATCGCATTCTGCGGCCTGATAATCCGTTCATTTTAAATAAATGGAAATTTAAATGAAAATTGAAAAATGGATCCCGAAAATTTTGACGATCCCCGTAAATGTTGTAAGAACCATGATTTAATGATAAGCAACTGCAATTTTTTTTATCACGCTGATATATACAAACGCCCCAATTAGAGGACAGATGAGGAGAACAAATATTCTTTCTGTGAGAGCCTAGAAGAAGCACTCGACTGCTGGCCTAGCCATTATATTCAAATTGTTTTGGGAGATTCTAATGCTAAAATACGGAGAGAAGATGTTCTTAAATCAATAGCTGAAAAACCATCTCAAAAAACGGATTCCGACTGATTTCTTTCGCTGCAGCGCATAATATATCAGTAACTGGAAAGATATTTCCTCATAAGGATATCCACAAAGCAATGTGGCTGGAAGACATGCTTATAGTGTAATGGACATTTATGTGATCCGTGGTGCCGACATAGACTCGTATCAATATTTGGTTACAATTAAGGAATGCTCTAGATTTTGCAGAATGAAAAACGAACATTACCAAACACAAAAAAGCTAGACGTCGCTATCAAGCATAGCCGTGAAGTAGGCCTGGGCAACTCCAACAAACTCTTTCAACTACTGCAAATAACACCTGTAATCCCGATGTTCCTGAAGCACAAAGGTTATATATTGAAAATTGTATGGCAACTGCATACCCCATACCCGTACCTGGGTGTGGCAAACCCTGGTATGATAAAGAATGTTCCATAATCTGAGATAAATGATGCTGCATACATGGTAACGCTGCAATCAATTGTAACGCGTGCCGTTAGGGAACGGGCCAAGAAAAAATGTAACAAGTCATGCCGACATTTTAGGCGGAAAAACGGTTATGGAAAGTGAGTAAGTGCGGATTTAGAACGGTATAATGGATAAAGGAAATTTCTACTAAAAGTAATGGTTATGGTACTGGGGTTCTCTCTTAAAAGGACAGGGACGGAAGTCCTATCATAGATACACAGAGTGTGATTCTATTTTATACACAGAGCATTTCCATAAGCTATTAGTTCTGGATAGTAACATAAGCGTGGGACGATGGCATAGACTGGCCAGCACCGAGCAAATACGAGGTCAGAATAGTGGTATTAAGGTCTACAAACAACAAAGCGGCCTTGAAGACAGGAATGTTTAAGGCCGGCGACGATGAACGATGTATTAGCTTCTAAATGTGATTTTTCTCAGGGAATGTCCGATGACTGAAGTTTAAGTTTATTATATCGTGTGTTCAAAAAAGCTAATTCTAATGTATGTATTAACTGTCGCAGTGTTTCTAAGATGTTACTGCGGTCTTCTCAATCATTAAGAAGGAATTAATAACATTAGGTCTGATGTTAAACGAAGGTAAAACGGAGTTATTTGTTTCAAAGAGCAAAGAATTTCGTTTGGGGCTCTGTATGAAGGTTGTCCACCGTAACTTTGGAATAGTGGATGAATTCAACTCTCTCGCTCCGTTATGTATAAAACTAAACATGTTACTAAGAACTAATCAAGTTGTCAAAACAATGCAATATTCCAATGTTAGCGAATGATCCTGTTGATACGGATAGTCTAAAAATGTACATCGGAGAATCGTCAAAAATTGGCATAAATACGTTTGGTAGGTCCACTGAAAATGGAACAATCTAGAAAACACACCAGACAACCCATTTTGACCACTGAGAAAGATATTAAAAACACTTACACAAAGACAGATATTGTATGTGTATCTGTATGCTAAGTATAGGCTTCTATACCATTTAACCGAACGTGATGAAATTTTTCCTGCTTATTTCCAGGCTATTTGGAATAGATTTTGGGGTAATTCTGATATGGTACGAGTGCAAATGTAATATTTAACCCTCACATAAGAGTACTTGAACCTCTCCAGAATCTATGCGGGTCATCTAAGGAATATTAATCTGATGAGCCTAACACAAAGATATACAGATAATGTTTGTTTGCACGTTTCTCATAGGTTATTGTAATAATAATTTGTCAGGGCGTCTGGAATAGTTTTTGGAATGATTGCATTTCTGTACAAGAAGAAATAACGAAAGAAATAAGTTGTATTTGTACTCCACATATCGTGGCACAATGGAACTATTACTCCTACCTCTCCAGATATTCAAGGAATAGTTTCCCAAGGTTTCACGATAACCGGGCAGACGACATGAATGTCTATGCGTAACATACAAATATACAACGTTAAGTTATATGTTTTTCGTATAGAATTTTATACCGGTTATTGTAATGAAACTTTAGTAGGTTGTTTCTTGTCTAAATGCATTGGCTTCAGGACTCGTAATGTTACTGCGACCTGTAGCGTGCACATTTATCAAAAATACAATAACAAATAGATGAACTGATATGGTTAAATATATGTAGAAATTTATTCTGAGTTCTTTCTATTGTGTCAAGCTCATATAGTTTCAAATGTTACAAACAATAGCACTAAATCTATGTATATACCCTGTACCACATGTCGTAAAAATGCGCATTTAAAACCCCATTTTTATATATCAAATATCTGGAAAACTTGGTGTGACAGAGAAATTGAGCTTATGGATTTCCACTTATTTATTCTAACAATCAATAATATTCATACTATGTGGCCAGCGAAATAGATATTCCTAAACTAACACAATAAACATACAGTAAATTTAGAATTATTTGCATATTTCCTAAAGACTCTTGAACGACATTTATTTTGAATTTTTATTCTAAAACGCTTTCAATAACTGATGTTGAAGAGCTGGAAAATTTTTTAATGAAAGAGTATTGTTATTTATGAGCGATATAATAAATATTACAAATAATAGATGTTTTCAGAGTGATATATTCTACTAAAAAATTACATGGAATTGGATTTTTAAATAAAAATCGTTAAACGTAACACCCAAAAATTTTGACAAAAATCGCTCAGATAAAAAAGGCGCTAAGTTCTCATGGAGATGTAATAAAAATATAATGATAACTTGGAAACGAAGCGCTCAATCATGAAGATATCACCAAGCAATGACATTCGTATGACATCGACGAATTTTCATTCCAAGTTTTCGAATGGTAGACGAACAGCAGTTTTTTAAATTTTTGATTTTTTCCACCTATTTTTTACCAATAGCTAAAATGATGTCCATTGCGCCATTGGATGGTTCACTAACACAGAACTTAACCTTGCTTCAATTTATCGATTTTTTTCATTTTGTCGATTTTTTGAAAATGCTATGTAAAACGCATCGCTTAGTGCAAACCTCTAAAAAAATGTCAAATTTGTTACCTTCATAATTGAGTCCTTCGTTTCCGAGTTACAGCCATATTTATATTTTGTATTTTTTTATTCCTTTTTTTTGGTGAAAATATTGTCTGAATACCTTAGAAACTGATGATGTTATTCTCATTTTGAGATATCACTATTTTTCTAATTTTTTGAAATTTTGAAACAAACATGAGCTACAGATGAGTTACTCATGAGTAATGTGCGGCTGACTCGCTCTGGATTCCAAAAATATTAAATGTTTGACTAATAAGCTCAAGCAGATTTGTCTTGTTCAATAGGGTTTGATGTCATTTTGGCTCAAGTCCATGCTATTTACTTTTTGTTAGCTGTATAAACACAATTGCAATAGTTTTTAGAATAACATCAGAGAAACGAACTCACTCATTTCAGATTCTCTCTGCAGATAATGCTCTTTGTGAGTAAGCTAAATGTGTACAACGTTTGAGGGAAAGATTTATATTACGCTTGAAATCATGCAATGGTGTTATCATAGAGATCATTGTTATTGTTTTTATATAGCTAATAAAGGGTGAATATCATGAACTTGAATCAAAATTACTTTATCAAACAAGAAAAACGCACTTGAGCCTGGTAATTGAACATTTCATTTTTTGGAGCTCAGAGAAAGTTGGTTTCTGTAGAGTATTTAACTTCTATAGTAGCTACCTATGGCGGCAACATATTCTTTTTATGTGACGACTGGAATAGACAGCCTTATCTATTATACGGAAAATAATTCCAAGTGCTTCGATCTTCTGCGCTTCTCCTCCAATTCGTCATACCAAGCTTCGCTAGTGTTTCAAAATCCTGGTCCTTCCAACATGGTCGCCCTCTTCTGCGCCGTCCATCGAGCATTTGGGTCCATCCGCATAACATGACCCAGCCAACGCAATCGCTGTATATTAATGCGTTTGACTACGTCGATGTCGGCATATAGCTCATACAGCTCATTGTTCACGCGACGCCGGTAGACGATGATGGGTCCATATATTTTCCGGAGTATTTTCTTTTCGAAAACTACCAGTACTGATTCATCCGCTTGCGTCATAACCCAGGATTCTGCTCCATATAACAAGACGGATAGAACCAACGTCTGGTACAGTCGGATTTTTGTTTGTCGATAGAGGGCTTTATCATTGAATCGCTTGTTTAACCCATAGGCGGCAACACGTTCCCTGTGAGTAATGAGTTGTGTTCGTGGATAGTTATCATAGAAGTTAAATTACCTAGAGGTACTCTCCGCAGGCTCAAACAAACTAAATGTCTCCAATGCTTGAGGGGAAGATTTATGTTACAATAGGGTTATTATATAGGCCATATTTATTGATTTCATATGGCTAATAAACGGTAAATACCATGGAAATGTTATGAAATCCTACCAAATAAGAAAAATCTGGTTGTGCCTACTAGTCGAACATTTTATCTTTAGGAGCCTAAATCAAGATGGTTACTCTATTTAATTTAAGTTCTATGATAGTTATTCACAGCCGTGCTTAGCATGTGTATGAAGTTCTTCATTTCCAATGGATAAGGATTGGTATTATCCAGGCTTTTCACAGAGTCCACGGGGGTTTAACATGCGAGACTCATGTCCACGGTATGCTTATCATACTGGGCATATTACAATGTGATTGCCAACGGCCCCCTGGCATAGCCAAGTTGACTTAGGCTATCTAGGAATAAGAGCTGACAATTTTGGGAGCAAGCTACCGCAATTGTCAGCCCTTCCTTCCAGCCAGAAGATACCAAATTGATTATGCTAGTAAGGAACATAATCCCCATTGGCGGATGTGAAGTCTATCCTACCACCCCTGCTATTTATGGCTCTGTAGCGCCCAGTTGTGTAATGCAACTCCAAATTCGAACACAAAGCCTCTGCCTGCGATTTTGGTTTCAACCAATAACCCGCATGAGGGTCCCTCTAGGGGTCTAACACCAAATGATCAGACGGAAACTCTGTCTCGGGGTCTGCTGATCCCCACGCTACCGGCAAAACTCATCCTGCGCAGCAAAGCTGCTACCATAATGCGATTTATACACCACACTTCTCGGGATTAGTCGCACTGCAGCACAAAGAGTACAGACTGAAAATTTTTACATACCCGCGAGTGCGGAGACCCCAGGTAGGTGGAAATGTCGATAATATATTGTAAGGATGCAGTGTCCTCACCGGTAGGAGACGGCGAAAACTTCAAACCCGTGCCGCTCGGCGATGGTGAACGCCAACCACAGCATATAGGCATAGGATAATCCGTGATTGCCCGTACTCCCCGAGGGATCAAAAAGACACAGATGACGGGGCAGGAACTTAAAACTTGCCAGTGTGAATCCCTATCACCCCCGGTACCAGACAAGGCCTATGGTTAGGCCCAATTTCAACCTTTTGCGGTTCAGCGAATGGTGCCCCTGCAACGAGCAGCTGCTGCCGCCTATTGAGCTGAACAATTTTGTATGATACGCACAGTCTCGCAGCCGCTCAATTTTTCTCCAAACTGCCTTGAAAAGACCGGCAGACCCGCTGCCTGCGCCTATGTCACAGTAGCCCTACGCCGAGCAAGCCTGGAAGCTGGCTTTTCGCAGTAGAATTCGTGAAATTTATGTTACAAAAGGATAAAATATAACAACTTTACGAACATGTTATTGAGCAAATTATTGCCGTAAAAACATAAGCTGTTCCGATTTCAGTATAAGAAGCCAACAAAAATGGTTGGCGTTGCCACTTAACAAAATGTTCATCGCGAAAAAACGTAGTGTTGTGTGGTGGAAACATTCAGCTTCATTCCACGACCATTTTTTTTCATGGAGTTTCACTGCGAAAAATAAGCACAGCACCATCCCTAAGCACGCAATATTGCCCCGTTTATAAAATATTGTGATTACGGTTATTAATCTAAAAAAGACAATAAATAATCGCGTTATGTATTAACATAAGCCCGGGAAAGTTGACAATTGTACGAATTCGTGTGTGTGCTTTATATAAAAATTAATCGACGACCATTAAACTGGCTTGTTTTTTGACTGCATGTTTCCGCTTAACATTCCCTTCGATTTCCAAATGCAGCTGTGCACTTACCGCAAAAAAGGATAACGTTGTTAGTAATATAGTTTCAATGTGCATTGTTTTAATTAAGCAATTAAACTGATGCCGAATACAATAACGCCGTAATTTTTATATAAACTGAATATCGCATGAAATAAGAGCATTAACACCTAAAATTTATTTATTGCATGCATTTGGCAGAATCAATTGATGGCGAACATGATTGTGAAAACACGTGAACTGTTTTATGACAATAATAAATTTAACTACTTTTCTGGTACGAAGTTACTATTTTTATTTTTATTTTTATTACCTTAAATTAAAGCAATACTCGTTTATTACAATTACGTATATGGCAATTGAAGTTAATTTACAAAGTACTCGTATGTTACCACTACACCGAATAGAAAACCCCATGGAAAGTACTCTGCTACCTACAATTCTTACGTCTACTGATTTATCAGCACACAGTTTAGCAACAATCTAAACTTCAGAAAGCCTCGTATCGGCTATGTATAGCAATAGCAAAAATTTCTAGATTTACTATGCGGTTCTGGTTTGTTGCAGACAGGTACCACACATTGATATCTCCGATATCTTGTTACCGCTACACGCCTATGCTTAATTTATGGCAACCAGAGTGTTCAAAACCGAAATAGAAAATCGGCCAACCAGTTTTTTGAAAATCGCTACTTTCGAAAAACCGGCTCAGCTAATTTGTTCGCTTCGGTGAATCGGTTTGGGAGAATATGTAAGAATGTTTTAAAATAGATCTGTTTTGTATAAAATTCAAATTCAAAATTTGTAAAATTAATAGGAATTTCAATCCAAATCTGATCAGCATAATAAATTTCATGATCTTAGACTACTAGTTTTCTAGATTAGCATAATTACAACATATAGTTGTTGATCATTTTCGCGAATTTTATAATAAGGCTATGATTTCATAGGCTGATGCTGTTAGTATTCGAATAATTGTTTCACTTTCGCAGATACCTGGCAAAAAAAAATTGAAAGTTCTACAAAAGGGAAAACACTTTCATTAAAGACAAAGTAGCAACACATGCCGAACTGTTATCTCCAGCAGAAAAGCTTCCAGACTGCTTCCAGACTGCTTCCAATAATGCAAAAGTATATACTTTTTAAAATTAGTAATAACAACGTCAATTTTGGAAAACGATTTACTTGGTTTAACGCTTTACTTTCAATGGGAAGTTCTCATGAATTTTCAATACGATAAGCTAAATATTGCACCTAATACTCGTACGTAACTCAAGAAATTTGAAAAAAACCGTTTTTTTTTATCACACCTCGTATGTTTAATATTCCGTTCGACATAATAGATTTTATTTATTTTAGGAAACACCAAATATTGAAAACATATGACAAAGTAATAAAATTTACTGCTTAAGCTGCAAAAATAATAATTTATTACACCTTAATAAAAATTCAGTGTAGCTGATGTACACGATGTCACTACAACATGCTTTCCGTATTTTATCGGGTTTTTCGGAAAGTTCGTTCGGTTTTTAAAAGAAATTTATTTACAAATTTATATACAAGAAAACAATTATTGTAATCTAATATAAAAACCCTTCCGCTTTTTTTATAATAACTTCTTCCAACCTCTCTGGGAGCTCTTTAATTCCTCTCTCATAAAACTCGCGTGGTTTTTCTGAAAAAAAAACGTTCAATTCGATTTTTCACCTCCTTGTCGTTATGGAAATTCGAAATCCTCAGACTGCGAAATAGGTGATAGTCGAACGGGCCGTGGTCTGAGGAGTACGGTGGGTGGGGTAAAACTTCCCATCTAAGCTCTGACAGTTTTTGACGGGTTCGCAGGGCAGTGTGAGGGCGGGTGTTGTTATGGTGGAAGATGACATCTCCCCGATTAATGAGCCTCGGCTGTTTTTCTTTTAATACCGCCTTCAATTTATCTAATTGTACAGTATAGCAGGCCCCATCAATCGTTTGATTCGTTGGGAGAAGCTTAAAAAAGACTACTCCTTTGGCATCCCACCAAATTGGCAACATTACCTTCCTGGCGTGAAGGGCCGCTGTAGAGGTGGATTGAAGTGGTTCATTTTGGTTTCCCTCATTACCTTTTCTGCGTTGCATTGTTGTAGACTACCCATTTTTCATTCCCTGTGTGCCTTGTTATTTCTTATCCTTAGGTTATCGCAGACGCCAACGCGATTCAGGCGGTTGGTCTCGGTGATGGAGTGAGGTATCCACACATCGAGGTTGCTCACAAATTCGAGCTCTTTTATGACCCCGTGAACGGTTGATATTGATTTCTTGATTATTTCAGCTATTTCCTTAACTGTTGCACGGGGATTAACAATAATTAAATTTCTCATCTCCTTGGAAACAATTTCTTTTGGTCGTCCTGATCTGGGAGCGTGCGTTACGGAAAAGTCGACCGTAGAAAATCGTTTAAACCATTTCTGGCAAGTTTTTCATAAACAGACTTTGTTGCCTAAAATGTTCTTTTCCGGTCATATTTTTTACAGCGGAACCGAGGTTTCACAGGGATTAACAATACACGTAATTATATCTCTCACCTCCTTGAAGGCAACTTCTTTTGCTCCTCCTAATCTGGAAGCGTCCGTTACGGTCCGCTTTCTTCAAAAACAGACTTTATTTTTCGGCTGACTTCAACAGCCGTTTTTCATTTTCGAGAATAATACAGCATAATTTTTTCCACTTTTTAAAACTTTTTTACAACGCTACGTCCACCCACGACTAGAACGAGAACACAAGTAAACAATAGTAAACAGTTTAGCGAAGGGGAGGAAGGAAGTTATGATAATGTTTAAAGGAACTCCACGTCATGGGAAGTGACGTATGGTGAACTAATGAATTAACCGAACAAACTTTCTGAATAAGCCGATACTTACTATGTGTGGAGTCTATCAGGCATCGAAACGTATATTTTACTATTTTTCTCTTATTTTCCGCCAGCTGCAATGGCCCATCAATAGCTCTCCAAGGAAAGCCAGAAAACCACTCGTTGCTCCTGCAGCCACAGTAATCCAAATCCAAAACATATCGTTGACCTTCAATACACTAGTGGCTTCCCGCATTCTAGCTTGAGGCACAGAGATGTTTTTTAGTTTTATCATATCGAGAAATGCACTATTTTTCCAAGCTTCCTTTAGTCCTGCGGCATGTACCCTGTGGATGATATAATCCAATGGTTCTTTGTATGGCGAATATTTTTGAATCAGGAAGCACCATGGAATAAAATCAATGAACGTTAACTGTTTGGGAACACAAAAAGCGTTGTCACTGTGGAAACTCTGTCGTCGTTCATATAGGCTCCAACGACCCGATGTTACAAGGTAACCGTACTTTGTATCCGAGCTCAAAATACTCTGCTCCATCAATGTCATGTTGGAAGTGGGCGTCAAGGAGTCCTTGAAAAGATGCGTTATAGCCCGTAAGTTCTTTAATTCATTAACATGTAAAAGGATTTTTAAGGGCGACTGTTGCAAATGTTCGAATGTTTCTATCTGACGTTGACGGGGAGATGCGGTGAACATAGTTTTCATATTCGACGAGAATTGCGTAGCGAAATTGAGGCCAGCGAAAAATATTAGCAAGTAAACAAATTTCAATCCCATTAAATTGGTAATTTTCATGGGAGACGATTGACCCAAAATGCCGGGCCAGACCTTATCGCTGAGTATGAAATTCAGAGGCTGTACCACTCCTTCGAAATAGAATTCTACCAGGGAATGAACAACAGACAAAAGCAGTGAGCAAAAGGCGACACAGCCGAAGAAATAGCCACTCAACAGAATGCCATATATCTCAGAGACAGTCAGGTGGCGGGCACAGGGCACCATTACCATAATTTTTCCCACTTCGTAAAAATCCGACATCTGCAACCACTTCAAAGGAAACCCATTGCCCGTGTCTAGGGTCATAGGTATGTCCAGCTTATTCTCATAGACCAAGCGATGTATGTGTGATTGATGAATGACATCCCCGACTTTGAAGGTGTGGTACATTTTCAAAGTAGCGTTAAATTGTTCCGCAAATAGAAAAACCAATCTAGGCGTGTAACCGTTTATGTGGATGTTTCCCTCGGCGTCCTCGTATACAAATGACTGAGGCATCGTTTGATCGGTGAGTGTTGTTAAAACGGCTTTCTGCATATTCCGCCAGTGAGCGGGGAAATATTCCATTCCATTACTCATCCCCGTTGACCATAAATCCCAGTGGTATCTGGGATATGGTTTCAGTTGGAACATTTGCTGTCAAAACACTTTGTAAGTTGTGAAAAAGTTAAGATGTACGGAAGTCATTTTATATTCTTCACACTGTTTTAAGAAAACGTCCAGATATTCGTCTTGATCCACAATATTCACAGCAATTGCTAAAATTCTGGTCTGCCGCAGATAAGCTAAAGTCTTAGCCGTTGTATTAAGCAAACTTTTGTCCAACTCGCCGAAGGTCAACACAATTGTTAGAATCTCCGAATTGAATTGTTGCTTAAAGAAGAAACCATTGTTGTCTTGGGTCAGAATCAGTTTGGGTATTGAAAATTTATAAATTTGGTCCAGTATTGGATCATCCACATAGCGCTGTTGCACTATCAATAACGAGTAAAACGAACGCTCCCTTCGAATAGCCATTAACATTTGCTCTATCACAGTATAATCATAAGAATTCCATGTCTCGGCTAGAAACGTCGGTGAGCCGCATTGGCACTGCATCAAATTACTCAAAATAAGAGTTGTGACAACATACTTGAATGACTGCATTGCAACTGATTTGACGCCAGGCATAAAATAAGTTTTCAACTCAGTTTTCAGTTCTTCGACAAAAAATTAACTAAATACAATGCATTCACAATAAGGTGTACCAGATAAAAGCAGAGAACGTTTTGAAAAACTTATAAAAATCCGAAATAAATAAAAGCAATGAAGTAATACACAGTTAAAGATTGATTTTCCTTTTAGCTTATCGAAAAATCTTACTTCTTGTGTTCCAGTTCTTATACTGGTAAATACAGGTGGCGTACAGTGGGGGTAAATGAAAAAACAAGCGAAAAGTGTTATGTCATTCCTTAATGATTTGACTGATTTTGAAGAAATTTCATGAAACTGACCAGAAAGGACAACTTAATATTTTGTTCCATGTTGTTTTTGTTTTACGAAATTATCAAGTTTTACGACTTCCGATGCGGCAAGTTTAATTTTACAACTCTGTCCTGTATTTTCTGCCAAATTCGTTTTTTTTTTCATTTATTAATTCAACAAAATAACTTAAATTTAAAAACAAAAATACTAAAATAAATGGTGAAGCCAAACATTAAGATAAAATATTTTTATAGAGTGATTATCTGCGAAGATGACCACTTATAGGCGCAAATTTACAGTCGTATAAATTTCCCTTTATAAGTAATTTATAATTCGTTACATTTTCTTAATACAGAAAAAGGAGAATGGAGAATCTTATTAAAATAATTATCATTTCTCATGTAGCACAAAAGTGCGTTACCTCCAATGTTTGTTGAAAATAATTTTTAAACATTTGTTTTGAAGAATTTGCATTTTTCGTAAGTGGATCTTTGCCATATAGTCGAAGCGAACACACTTGCGAATAAGATTTTTATTTTTAAGGTTTAGACTCGATCGTCTGTTTAAAATGGCCATTTTTAAACATGCCCTAAATGAATGCAGTTCCTTCTCGCAAGATAATTGAATATGTTTCAGGAAGGAGAGTTTTGTTTTTTGTTTTCATCTACATATAAAATCACCCCAAGATATTTGACATCATTCCTATGGTGTTGCCTTCAAAGTATATTGGTCTCTTCGGGATTCTTTTCAGAGATTTGTTGAAAGCGACAATTATGCTTTGGGTTTTGTGAACGTTCACAAGACTATTTTCCATTTTCTTTAAGAGACCGTTTGTTAACTCGTGTCGTCTGTATAATAAGCAATGTCAACTTCTCTAGGAGGTTTGAAATCCAAAGTATAGATCGAGTACAAAATTGGTGATAAAATTGATCCTTAAAGTAGTTCTGCCAGAATACTTTTGAACGACGCGATACTCTGCCCAACCGAAACCGCAAATTCCCTGTTGTCTAGAAAGTCGTCGATAATTTTACACAAATACTTGTACTTTGGCACATCTGCTACAACAAATTTAAAAAGTAGACCGTGATGTCACAAAGTATCGAATGCTCTCTCAACATCAAGTAATACAGGGTGTCCGTCGGGAAGGTATACTCCTTTGTTTGTTTATAATTTTTGATTAAATGAAAGAGGATGAATCTTATATTAATAAATGTTTTATCTAATGTCGGCAATTATGCATGGAATACAATATCAGATAAATGTCCGCTTCTGTTAGCCTCACAAATGCCAACCCTTTTGAGCATATTTATCATTACATTCTCACACATTTCACGCGATATTTTATTAATTTCATCACGAATATATTGTTTGAGTTGCTCAAGCGTTTCTGGTTTGTTTGCATAAACCTTGCTTTTCAGATATCCCCACAAAAAGAAGTCCGGAGCAGTCAAATCAGGCGACCGTGGAGGCCAATCAACATCTGCATTTCTTGAAATAAATTGTTGCGGAAAGAGGTTTCGCAGTAATTCCATTGTAATCCTGGCTGTATGCGATGTGGCACCGTCTTGTTGATACCACATGTTAATCCGGCCCAAAGCATGTACTTGTGGCGTTAAAAAGTTGCCAATCATAACACGATATCGCTCCCCATTGACAGTTACTGTTACGCCGTTTTCAGTTTCAAAGAAGTAAAGTCCAATGATAGTCCTGACCAAATTCCCCAGAACCGACCATTCTGTTTATTCACAAATCCATTGAAATGAAAATGTGTCTCGTCACTCATTATGATTTTTTCAGAAAAATTGGGGTTGTCATGGGATCCTCTTGTGTCAACTGAATTTTAAATGTAAACAAATGCAAATCCTTGTGCAAAATTGTGACCAAAGTTGTTCTTTGAAGACCAAGCTCCTGAGCACGGCTCGACCTCAATTCGAATTGAGGTTGATGGATTGTTTTGAACACTTTCTTCAGCAGCAGTAATGTTTTCAGCCAATCTTGTAGTACGTTGTGGTCCTGGCTTGCCCCTATCAGCTACAGACCCCCTTTCTTCGAAATCATTCACTACACGATAAATAGTGCTTCTTGTTGGCACGTAGTTTCTCCCAAAAATTTCACGTAACTTTTGCATCGTCACAGTACATAAAAAAATTATTGGAAATCACATATTTCTCAAGCAGTATGATTTAACCGGCACATACTTTCTGCACATTTTCTCAGGAGTTAATCGGTGACGCAAAAATTTTTGTAACCAAATCAGGTACCTTACTTTACACCACCATTGTTCAGTTCCGGTTATATCTGAAATACTGAATGTCCGAACATAAGCTTACAGAGTGAAATTTCATCAAAATCAATCAAAACGTTAAGGAGTGGCATAATACATTTCAGTTTTTTTGTTTGCTTGCGCCCACTGTGCGACTTTCAACATAAGTGGTGTTCACGTTTTTGTGAGAGTATGTATTCGAATAAATCGATATTAAATTGAATAAAGTCTGAACAGAAAAGTATGTACTTTTACCAAAGACGTTTTCCCTTCGGGGGGGGGTGGAGTCACTGCTCTGCCTCTTGATTGAGGAAGCTTGATTGAGATTCCATTAATTTAATCAAATTTTTGTACGGTTGTCGTGTGACTGAAAAGTTTAGCACGTACATAATTTTGTTATTTGGCCGTTGCTCATAGGAAGCAAGTCTGTTAACAGACAAAAAAAGTTGGTAAATATTTTCTGTAGTTTTCAACATAAGCTATTTATAGCTCAATACACTTTTTCCACCGATATTCAATAATTTCTATATCCTTTTCATAGCAAGAAATGACAAACTCCTTTAATAACCATCAACCGCAGACTCCAGTTCTTCATTGTTGGCATATATTTCAAAACCGAGCTATTTCTTCAAGTTTGCAAATAGAAAATAGTCCGAGGGAGCTAAATCTAGCGAATAAGCTGCACGACGAAGCAATTCAAATTTTAATTCATTATATTTGGCCATCGCAGTAGTGGATGTGTGAACTGGAGCATTGCCTTGTTGAAACAACACTTTCTTTTTCGCCAAATGCGTTCTTTTTTCCATAATTTGATTACCTAAATGCTGCAATAAATTAGCATTTTTTTTTCCTTCCTGATGATAATCAATAAAAATAATCCCATGTGCACATCAAAAAAAAAAAAAAAATACAGACGTCATGGCTTTGCCTGCAAATGGAATCGTCTTCCCCTTCTTTGGACACCATTCTCCCAATCCAGCCCTCTGCTTTGACTGTTCCTTTGTTTCAGGTGTGAAGTGGTGGATTCATGTCTCATGAATAGTTATAAATCGACTCAAAAAATTCGGCTTTACTGTGGTGGAACGCCGCCAAACACTCTATCGAAACATATTCACGACGCTGTTTTTGCTCTATTGAAAGCAAACGCGGCACTCATCTTGAGCACAGCTCTCTCATCCTCAAATCTTCGTTGAATATACGATGTATAAAACTTTTTGAAATGCTTATCATTTCAGCTAGCTCACGCACATTCAGCCGACGATCTTCCAATACCATTTTGTGGATATTCTTAACCGTTTTTGCGATGGACACCTCAATTGATTGATCACTACGGTGTTCGTCTTCGCCTCGTTGAAACTCTGCTTTCCAATACTTTATAGTCGTAAACGAAGGAGAAAACTCCCCCAGAGTAGAATTTAGCTCGGCTTTAATATTGGTTGGACTGAGAACTTTCAAATAGAAATATTGAATTACTTAAAGGTGACGAATTTTTTTCATGTTCACAAATACGCTGAGATCGTCTACTTTTGATGGCTCAAATAAAAATACGAAACAATGTGGAATTTAAAACTTATGTGTTCTAAGCTTGCCTCTATTCACCAAAATATTTTCTTTAAAACTACTGGCACCATCTATACGTCAGGTCGTTCTAGTTTTGGGACAGCTCTCGTAACTATTCGACTTCGAAATTCATAATGAAGTGTTGAATTTTTATTTTATTGTGGGTTCCTGATAACTTCAAATGTTAAAAAATTTTAAACATTTTGTCAAAACAACTGAAAGAATCGTTGTTTTAAAATTATAAATTGTAAAAAGTTTTCACAATAAATGTAAATTGTTATGAAAGAAAGGTTTACATAACAATTTATAAATACCTCTGCCCTGTTGACTCTCGATTCTAAAAACCATTGTATGTCTAACATACTGAAAAGTTGAATAGATGAAGGAGACAGATTTTTTTTTTTATTTTGTCACTCATGAGGATTGCATGTTGGGGTGTAAGTTTATATAAAATAAACATTGCGATGTATTCCAAAAATCACTGAATCAGTAACTTCAGTAATAAAAAAAGGTTGCTTTTATCAAATCGATCCAATTTCGTTTCATATAACATATTGGATTAGATTATGTGGAATTGAACCTATAACATTGAAGTTCGACGTGCATTCAGAAATATTAATGTTTAAATTTGAGATATTTCCAATTTTTTTTTGTAATGCATTTAAAGTTCTAAAGCGTAATTTAGAAACTTTTACATTTTAAATACATTTTTAGGCAACTAAAGGGTGTCCAAACAAGAACGCAAGATTTAAATGACAAAAACTGGCTATCATTTCACGATACCGAACACCATTGACTGTTTGCGCTTGACATGCCTCATTTTCATAAAAAAAAAGGTCCAATGATTCTTTCAGCCCAAAATCTACACCATACAGTGACACGTTGAGGATGCATTTGCTTCTCGTGAATCTCTCGAGGATTTTCCTCAACCCAAATGCGACAATTTTGCCTATTGACGAAGCTATCAAGATGGAAATGGGGCTCGTCACTGAACATGATTTTATCGGCAAAATTAGCATTTTCATGTTGTTTCTCCAATACCCAATTAACGAACTCCCTTCGCTGTCCATGGTTAGCTGGCTTCAATTAGCTAGTCAGTATGAAGATGCAAATCTTTCGTCAAAATTCGCTGCATAGTGGATTTGGAGGCACCAATTTGCTGAGCTCGGTGTCGAATTGAGATGGATGGAGTTTGAGCGACATCATCACGTACAGCTGCGACATTTTCGGTCGATCGACCTGGTCGAGGGCGCGTTGTTGTCTTTACATCACTAGCAGACCCAATTTTTGCCAATTTATACATTAATCTCTTTACAGTTGACTCTTTTGGAGCATTATTATGACCCCAAATTGCTCGCAATTTGCGAACTGTAGCCGGAAGACTTTCACTATTTTGGTAAAACAATTTCACAATGAGAAAGCGTTGTTCATTCGTGTAGCGCTCCATTTTTACTAACCTCGTACCTTCCACTAGCAAAAAATAACAATTGTTCAAATGTCAAACAATGACACTTCGAATGGCGCCAAATTTGAATCTGGCGTTCTTGTTGGGACACCCTTTATTAAAGAATAAGCAACTTGCAAGCTAGCTGCCTGAGTTGGGAGATAATTCGATTTGTAATAAACTAAGTAAAAAGCCAACGTGTTGCTTAATGCTAAATCGGCCCAATTGGTAAATATTGCAAACGATATTAAGCCACAAAAATCGTTATTTTGTTGTATTTTTGGATGCATCGACAAAACGACAAAAAATAGTGAAATTTGGCAGCCATGCATAAGGAATCTGTGATGCGGACGTAAGAAGAAACTTGAATATCATATCTATTAAAGTCCTTTCGAATAAGTTTAATAGTGTGTGGAGTGCCGGGAATGATATGGTACATCGCAACGTTCTTATGAAATGTCCGCGGAATTAAAGCTACATAAAAAATTAAAATTATAATCTTTTGAAATCCCTGATCCATCTTTTCTTTAGACGTTACCAAAGAAGGCGTGGTTAATTGATCGATTTTTTAAATTTTATTAAACATTATAAGCATTTAAAAACTAAAAACTTAGGCAATTGAAGGCTGCGAATTAGGGATTGCATTGGAAAAATGCTGTCAATTTGTGTAGGAGCTACCAGGAGTGGTGTGGCGGTGCCCCATGTTTTTCGTTCTCAGGATTTAGGTCACCAAACGCATGAAGTGTGCCCAATTTTACTGAATGCAGCTGGTGAGAGATGTGGAGTAGAGAGTATATGGGTTAAATCGACCATTTGTATGTTATCATTTGTGGTTACTTGAAAGAGTTTTCTCAAATAAATCCCCGGTTACAATCTGGCAAAATATTAGACTGTGCAAAGTTTTAAGAAATTTCGAAAGGATTTATGGCAATTATTGTGTTCACTAGCCAGCCAACCAGACAAACGGACATTGCTCGATCACCTCCTCCTGGCAAAAGAAAGCATTTTTCACGTGAAGGATCTCAGTTTGAGGCTTCGCGAAGCGTAATCCATTTCAATTTGAATATAAAATTCAAATATTTGTTTCTGGCACACCCTTGTTTGGCTTATTTCAACTGTTCTCACAGTTCGAATTAAACCAAACCTCTATTTCACACATTTCATGTCCTTGATATGAGAATATATCTCATGGTGAAAAGTATGATTGAAAATCTGCTATTATTTTATTCTGCCCTTTGATTAGGGGTTTGATACATGTACATATATTCTATTCTACTTCATTTTATGGCAGCTCTGGAGGAGAAATCATCTGCGCCTTTAGAGTCCCCTAGAAGACATTGGCAATGCAATAGTGTTCCCACTCTGAAAACTGTTGTTCGCCGTTATTATAGCATTATGGTGCTAAATACGGAGTTGGGAAATTATAATTTTAACTATAACACTATTATTTTATTGGTTATTTATAGTACGTCTCACATGCTATAATACTATAATTAGATTTATCTATGCCACAAACCCATTGTTCTAAATATATAACGTTATAATATATCTGCATTGTAAACAGAATTATAGCAATTGGGAACAGACCTTTAAAACTATAATTATAACTATAATACTATAAAATTATTGACAATTTATAGGTTTAAGGTATATAGCATAGAGTAGTTTGCTACAACGCTATAATCAAATTTACTGACGTCACAAACCAATGTTCTCTAAGAATATAACGTTATAGAGTATCTGTCATTGTAGAATTATAGTATTCAAGCACGGAGTCATAAAACCATAATTGTACTATAAACTTATTGATATTCATAACAAAAGTAATAGCACATAGCAGTTTCCTATAATACTATAATCAAAATTATCTACGCCACAAACCTCTCTAGTCGAGATATACACATATGGTCAAAATAATAAGTACACCCTATATTTTTTTTTTTAAGGAATTTAGACGAAAATTTATTTAAATTAAAAAAAGCAATTACTAATTTCTTTTGTTATAACATTAGAAATAAAATAAATAATAAAACAATAACAAAAAATAAAAATTAAATTCAGTATTTTTCAATAACCTTATGTATAATAACCAAAAACCATGTAAAGTGCAACAATTGCAACAACAACTATTACTTCAGTCCATGCGCTGTAATCTCTGAGAGCTCATATGACGGAATTGGTAGTGAGAGAAAAGCTGGACAAAATAATAAGTAATAAGTTCTGCTAAATTTGCTGAGTGTCGTTAAAAGCCGCTACATCTACCTTTATTTTCAATTATTATGTTGATTCTTTTTGGCATGCTGGCAATAAGCTTTCTGCAGGTTTGTACTGGTATTTCATACCAAATTTTTTGAACAAAATTCCATAACTGATTATTATTTTTAAGAACCTCCTTTCCATTTCTTTGTTTCAACTCTCCCCAAAGATTTTTGATTGGATTTAAGTCCGGTGATTAACTTGGCCAGTCAAGAAGGGCAACATTATTATCGTGGAACCAATACTTCACCAACTTTGAAGTATGCTACGGATCGTTATCCTGCTGGAATGACCATCTAAGAGGCCGTGCTTCTTTGTAAATTGAACATGGAATTCCTTACCCTTAGAGTGTCACATCAAGGACACAGTCGTTTCCAAATACATTAAGTTTTGTTTTATCGCTCCACAAAATGTTTCTCCATTTTCTTTCACCGTCTTCTTTGTATCAAATTGAAATGACTTCTTGCAAACGCCAATCTAGCCTTTAAATTTTTTCGAACAAAAGAACTCTTCTGGCTATCCGTCCTGGTAAATGTGCTTCTTGTAATGTACAACGAAACGTTCGTGATGAAATTATATTTCCAATTTCTGCTAAAATCGCTCTTGAAGACACAAACGGGTCCTTCTTTACAAGTGTTACTATATGGATATCTGTTGTTTTTGAAGTTTTTTTTGGGTTTTCCAAGAGTTTTGACGGGCTTTTTAGGCTTTAAAGCATTTCGTACGAAAAATAGCGACTGGTTCATAGTTTCTGCTATAGAACGAAGACTTTGGCCGCTTTCTCTTAGTCTTTAAACAATATTCCTCTCCTCCGGAGAACAAAGACTTTTGCGACCCACGGCTGATTTTTTTACAATATATTTTGTTATGAATAATGATAAACAACGGTAAAATAATGAGCCTTTCCAAAAAGACTACAGTAGACTGTGAAAATATTAAAGAATTGAGCAATGTATTTATTATTTTGACCAAGTATTGAAATCCCACCTGAACAAAACTAACTCACAATAAAAACAACGGGGAAGTCCCGGTTTCATTTCTACTTTTAAAGGCATTATTATATTAAAGTTATTTGAATAAAAAAGAACTGCCATGTTTACTTTCCGTTAAAGTAACTAAAAGTAAACATAAAGCCAAAATAAGCAGGTGTACTTATTTTTTCGACCATATGTGCTTAACGTTATAGTAATGCATCTGCTATTATAGTATTTAAGTACGGATTTATAAATTTATTATTGAAACTATAATGCTGTAAAATTATTGATTATTTATAGCAATACTTTATTATCTATATCAATAGCAGTTCCTTGGTCATAAACCTATCTGTTCCAAAAATATAACGTTATTATAGTATTTTTAAGGCGTTATAGCATTATTGCGCCACTTCATGCCAAGGCTAGAGTTTCGTATCTCGGTCGGGAATCATAAATTTGTCCTAAATACTTTTGAAAATGGCCACCGTATTCGGAGTAACTTGAATTAACTTTATTTAATAGAATTTCGAATTCTGCTAACATATTTGTTTTTGAAATAATGGGAGTAATATAGATTTGGCGATTGAAAACTTAACATGATAGTGGGTATGAGTATGATTGAAAATCTAGTACTATTTTCTTCTTATACTGCTGTGTTGCGCATTTAATACATATTATGTTTTAATTTATTCTGCGGCAGCTATGGAGGAGAATTAATCCGCGTTTTCAGAGCACCCTAGAAAACATTTGGCAGTGTTACAGTGTTTCCACTCCGAAAACTGTTAGTCCCCTGTTATTGTAGTACTTTGATGCGTAAGTACAGAGTTCTATGCTATAATTTTAACTATAATACAATAAAATTATTAACCATTTATAGCAATACTTTATAATGAGCAATATTATGCTATAAAACTATAATGAAATTTATCCACGCCACAAACCGATAGGTTCTAAAAAATGTAACGTTATAATAATATATCAAAATTATATTATAGTATTTAAGTACGGAGCCATAAAACCATAATTTCAGTTATAATGCTATAAAATTACGAACCTTTTATTTCAAAAACTTATAGCACGAGGGAGTTTTCTATAATACTATAATCACAATCACCTACGCCACAAACCTCTTTGGTCTAAAAATCAGCTGTCATTGTAGTATTACAGATTTTAAGTACAGAGCTATAAATCTTTAATTTCATCTACAACACTATAAAATTATTCATAATTTATAGCAGTACCTTATATTAAATAGCAATTTTTATCAATAGCAGTTTCTCTGCTATAAACCTGTCTGCTCTAAAAACATAACGTTTTTATAGTCTGTTTAAGGCGTTATAGCATATTTGCGCCACAGTATGCCAAGGGTAGATGTTCGTACCTCCGTCGGGAATTATAAATTTGTCACAAAATACTTTCGTAAATGGCTGTCCTATTCGGATTAATATCAAAATTATGTTACTTAACGGAATGTCGAATTCAGTTTACATTTCTTTAGAAATAATGGGAGTAATATAAATTTGGTAATTGAAAACTTAACAAATATATAAAATAGAAACCGTAAATTCGTAGTGAGTCATTCTTGATGCATTCTATATATGCTGAATCATAGACATAGAGCTTAAATTACTACAGAAAAATAATCTCTTTCTGGGATCCAAAAGATGAAGTATTTAAGCAGATTTTTCCTGTGTGATAGCATTTATCAGCCATATGAAATCTGTAGCAATGGTCTCACTATAACCCCATTGCGTGCTTTCTTTCCCCCAAACATTAGAGACATTTGCTAGAGCCTACGGAGAGCATCTTAGGGGAGCAAGTTTGCCTCTTCTATAATTTCCGCTCTATGATCACAGAGGAAAATACTACAGAGAAGCGAACTCTCTCACCTCAGATAGTCTCCTTAGGCTTAAGCAAACGAAAAAATATGTACACCTGTTTATTTTTACTTTATGTTTAATTTTAGTTACTTTAACGGAAGACAAACATGGCAATTCTTGTTTATTTAAATAACTTTAATATGATAATGCCTTTAAAAATTAGGAAAATTTTAATTTCGGAAAATCGGTATATTTGTATGGGAGGTGCCAGAAAGGTCAGGCAATACGATCCATTTTAATTTTGAGACCCTACTTTAGCAAATCGTTAACGCGTGCCAAGTATGGCGGATTTAGTGTAAGTGTATAAATGATATGAACCTAAGAATACATAGGTTTATTTGGTCATTTGTATGGGAATGTCGCTAATAGGACAATTTCTTGGAATTTTTCCAAGCGTCATAAAATAATGTAATCGAAAAAATGTAAGTTACTCCAATAAATGAATTTGGAGGTACAGGAGAAAACTAAGTTTCGGAAATTCGATCAATTAGTATAGAAGGTTGTCAGTGGGAAGAATCCATTTACAATCCTCGTCTACGATCTTGCGAAATTAAAAATACTTGGCACATTTGATGATTCTTTCCACAAACTACCTTATAATAGACATATTTCAGTTCGATTATAAACATTTAAAATATCGGCTAATATAATGACATATTTATGCTAGGCTCAGACTTGTTTAAAAATCAAAATGGAAGATGTTGCTTAAGAAAAGCAAAAACAAAGAAGAAATCCCTTTGACTATGTGACAAAGCTGGTTGTTTGAGATAAATAATGATCAAACCAATTACAAAACCGGTGGAAGTGCCGATTTGATTCTCCAAAGGCACTAACGCCTTTCCCATTTGCTTCAAATTTACCCACAATTTCATTTGTAGATCCAGAAAACCGGTATAGATTTCTCTCATACTCTTATAGCTTTCTATACTGTACACGGCCCAGCAGTCAATTATCGAAAGCATTGTTTGCTAATATGGAAAGTGTCCTTTATGGAAAATAAAAAAAATAAGCAGTGTTATAACCCTGTTAGCTATAAACTTATTACGCTAACATCCTTGTTGCTTTCACTGCCACTATTCGGATTATATGAATTTAAAAGACCAAAGATAGCAGTTAAGCATTCGTAAATTAAATTGTCCAAAATTAATACAAAAAAGGAATTCATTTTATTACAACTTTATGTAAATCTACATCCATATACAAAAATGTTTCTATAAATATTATTTCAAATGATTGTTTTTAAAAAACCAAGAGCTACATAGAGCTAAAAATAACAATTTTAAATTTTTTTCCAAAAAATGAAAAAATATATTCAGTTATCTAAAATACTTTTAAAATGTTGCAACAATAACATGTTATTGAATGAGATGAGAGTTTTATTGAAATCATTTTCATGGAGTTCCAATATATCGACGAAGCACAAAACATCCTGATCAGCTTCGCTGATGCTTGTGATTGCTTCGTTCAATTTCTCCACCGATGTACGAAAATTTTGTGTAAAGTTTTCTAAAACAATTTCGTATGAGTCATGAAACTTAAATGTCAGTTGCTCGTATGAGGCTAAAGATAAGTAACGTAAAATGGATACTGCATAGTGAGTTAAAAAGGGCATGTTTATAAATTTAATAGTAGTGGGTTTTAGTTTCAAAATGCTCTCAATAAACGACTTGAAGAATAATTCTTGATGTTTGGCAAAATGCGAAGGATGTGTAACGAAATTATCAAAGTTTAATACAAATTCGGCGCTGCTAAATTCAACGCGGGGATTATTGTGCCATAGGGAATCGCCAGCGTATAAATCGTTTAGTTGGGTACGGATTACTAACAAATGGACGCTAGCGAATAAAGTGCTATGTAAAATTTCCAAAGTCTTTCCTCTATAGAGTTTTAAATCTGATAACGAATTAGTGCCACAGTTTTTGAATTCTCTTACTGTTTGCTCACTGTCGTAGGGATTAGTCAACATTCTCTCCAGATCATTTAAATGCTTTCGCAACTTAAATACTTGTTCTTCCCTGGTTATCCCTTTTAACATTTCTCTTTCTGAGTGGGATCCGTGATACATTTGCATTTTATAGCTTTTTCCAATTTTGCCCTGATATTTGTAGAGAATTTTCAACTCTTCCGGTATTGTCTTGACTTTGTACCGTCGGAAATATTCATCGCATACATAAGTTCGCAACGCCTGCAATCGCTTGATGGAATATTTACTGAGTTTAATTTTGTAAGACATTATATTGGATTCGATTGCATTTATTTGGTAGTTCATAAAGAGCCGGCACATTATTTCATGTTTCATAAGGAAATCATTGGGCAAAGAGTTCCTGGGGAACAATGGTCCCAATACGCCACTGTCTATGGATAGCTTTTCACGCATTTTCTCTAAAATTTTAGATAAATTCTTGCTACCCCTTTGGTAATTTAAACACACCACATACACCTCGGAGTTGCCGCGCTTTGAAGTGCAGGGCTTGTAGACGTGGACCTTCTCGAAGGCACAATTCAATAAATACATTTTGCAAATAGACGATGCCTCGTAAAGGGTGAACATTTTCACAACAAACGAACCACCTTCTGCCAAAATCTCCAGCGCCGTTATAATTTCCGCAAAGTGTAGCATAGCCACCTTTTCCTCTTGACAATCGGGTGCATCAATGCAGTCGATGGATCCATCTGCGGTTATTAAATGCACTTCACCCAAACGCTCGAGGCACTGTTGCTTCATATGGAGTAGATTGTCATTGTCGATGATATTTCCGGTGAAGTCCTTGTGGAAAAGCCAATTCTTTAGAGTGTATAGCATAAAACGGTCATCCATAATCATTTTCTTGACAGGATTGCCTTCGTAGTATGGATTTAAGGTGGTCGCTAACCAGAGCCATTCGACCTGGAATGCAAAACAGGGATAATTTATAAACACGTCATTTTATAGGGGAGAGCTAAAACATTAATTAATACAAAAGTGTTATTTAGATTTTATCAATTATTGCTTAACATTGTTAAGAGAAATTGTTTAATAGTCATAATTTCTGCAATCATCAGCGCTTATTGTACGGACTGCTGCTGTGACTTTATATGCAATTGGTGCTGCTTTTGCTGTCAACTGTTATTTTATCATCACAACACTATTGCTTTTCGCTTTCGAGATATAAGTTGCTGCAGTCGGCAGCGCATTAAATTACAATTTTTGTAGGTTTGCTGTTTAATTTCTTATTCCCTACCAGTTACGTAGCCTAAGTTTAAAGCGGCATTTTAAATGTAGAAATAATTAAGTAACCCTAAACCCATTTATTTGGAGAATATCTGGAGGGGCTAATGCTAAATTATGGCTATCAGAATGGGCGTTGTGGACGTAGAATAATTCCATTCCTATGAAGGCGGGTATAAATGTGCGTGTTAATTTCTACTCTGTTTGTCCCAAAGTTACAACTTCGTGGGATTTCAAATTTAACTATAAAGCCTATTTGTTCTGTGCTAAAAGGGTTTATCTATAAAGAGGCTTGTTTTCTAGGATCTTGGGCAAACCATAAAGATTTCTATAGAAAAATTATATATATTCATAGTGACTGACTCCTAGAACCAACTAATGTTTAATAGCATTGCCTTGCTAGTCGTAGTTGACCCTATAATATTGGGGCTATTGAATCCATTCCAACTCACCTCATCCCTGTCATATTTGCTGTACAGGAAATGATTCAATGCTGCTATAAATGCTCCCGGTGCCTCACACAAATGCAGCGAATTCATGCGAGGTCCCTTGGCCAAGGAGGGAAAACGGCCCAAACACTCGAAAAGTTTACACCAACCGATCGTTACAAATTCCGCTTTTATGTCCGACTTCAAGCGCCATGGAATCTCATCGGAAGGATCTTTGCGGCGTGTGTGCTGTGACCAATCCTCAATCACAAAATCATTAAGTTTGCATTTCACTTCATTTAGTCGAATTTTCAACTGCAGCATATTGTCCAGTTGATAGTAGTCGGAGAACAGAACATCAGCCGAAGGTAAAGACCAAGGGGACGCAGCACCCGAAGGTTTTTGATAGACGAAACACTTGTCGAACATTTGCATTACTTCGTCATGGAGGTTGTTTCTCTGCTCCTCCTGGCGATGATTCTGATAGAAATATGGGTGTTGATGATGAGAGCTGTCTTTGTGTTGGCTACCGGCATTACTCGGCGAGGATGCACCAAATACTTTGGGAGGCGACGAATTGTGCAGGCCACATCCCTGTCTTAGGCCTTCAGGTGGAGCCAAACGTCGCACCTGGTTAACATCCATTACGGGGGAAAATATTTCAATCAAAAAACATAACAGTTTCAACAAACAGATTATTTATTGTTTAATTCCGGCAAAAACAAAAATGAACTGCGCAGTTGACAAAAGAAGCCAATAAGAATTTTGCATTCAACCCATGGGTCAGGAGTTGCCATATGGGGACACTGTTGTGTAGGTATTGCCATGCCACACAGATGCCACATTTCAGACGCCATGTTTGAATAAGATATTCATGTGGCAATCGTGTAAATCCAAAATGAAACCGTTAATTTAAATGTGAAAATGGCTGCGAATGCAAGATTAGGAATTGATAATAAGGCTAACGCAAAGCTGACTTGTATAATTGTTCATCAATTACATCAAAACTTTTGTTACCTCAATTTGTAAAGATATGGAAAGAAATGTATAGTAAGTGAATTAAAGAAATCCACAATAAAGAAATCCATAGTTAATTTTCAATGAAATAAATTAACTCTTCTAATTACTAACAACTACTTTGTTAGTGTATATCAAGTTTGCTATAGATGAAATTGTAAACAAACTTTGATGTTGTTTTGAAATTGTCATGATGGAAATGTACATGAAGTAATTTGAAACGGAGATCAATTCTTTGGAGGTAAAGGGAAATGTAATATATATATAATATATAATATATATAAACCGGCCAATTTGTGTAGAATGGGGTGGATATATCTGTGGTCACAACCCATAACAGCCTAAGTCTGTTTTTCAATATTTTCAGTACAGGAGTTTAAAGTTTTGAATCTTCACTGAAAATCAGGAGAAGGTGTTTTTTGGAAAACTTTGCTATAGATTCCAAGGAAACGAATTTCTTTACTTAGTTGTTTACAAAAAATAGTTGTTTATTCTCGTAGTCAAAAGATATTATCGAAAAAGACACTTAGGCTCTTATGAATTGTTGAACGAAAGAAAGTCAAAAAGTTCAAGTTGAGGTAGGCTATTATTACAGATTAAATTAAATTTTTTTTGTTTGGAGAAAGAACAAAATATCACATAATATCACATCAAATACGGCTGAAGAAGAAATTCATAATATTTAAATAAATTTAATAGTTTAAGGAAAGCTAAATTTCAAGTGGAAGTGTATTGGAAAATAATTTTCATATGGAGAAATTTCTTGGAAAACACTTCTGAAATAAAAAAAAACTCTTGAAAGAAATTTTTCATATAAAGGAGTCCCTCGGAAGACACTTTTTTATGAAAAAGAGCTGTGGACGACGACGAATCGTTGTAATACGCGTTTTTAGTGATACTTTTCTTAATGCGAAGTGCTTTTAGTGCCCCTTTTCTTCCTCAAGAGTGATTTTCCTTCATTTTTTCACTTTATAAATAAAAAAACTGTTAAAAGAAATTTTCCATATAAAGGAGACCCTCGGAAGACACGCTTTTTTTTATAAAAAAGAGCTACGGAATACACTTTCCATACGACGAATCGTTGTGATACGCGTTTTTAATGATACTTTTCTTAATGCGAAGTGCTTTTAGTGACGCTTTTCTTCATCGGGAATGATTTTCGTTCACTTTTTCTTGAAAAGCGACACATTTCTTAAAAACTATCCAAAACAATTTTCATCATGAGAAACATCTTCTACATGCGTCTTTCATGACACGTCTCTACATGAAAAGTGCCTTCCGTACTATATGAAATTTACATTCCATTGCATTTTTTTATGCGAAAAATCTCTCCTATGCATAAAAGCATAAAATCGTTTTTTGTAATACTCTTGCGTGCTGAGAAGTGTCTTTCATGATAATTTTATTGCTATATGAAATTTGTTTTGTAATCAAGAACACAGCAAAAAATCTAAATATTTTCCCGTAAATTACTATTTCTTTGTTCCAATTTAGAATTATTGTGTTTTTGGATTGAGACATGTGTTTCTAAATTATTTCGGAAATATTCAATTTAATAGGGGCCCTTATGGAACAAATGATATTCTATCATGCTGCCTTGAATCAGTGTTTAAGAAGTGATTCCGTGGTCGACTTGTAATAAGTTCAATCCAGTTCATTATAAAATACGAACAATTTTGAAATTATTAACATCTTGTATCATCAGTAGAAGTTGTTTAAGTTTGCATCAACCATCACATGACAATAAAATAAACCGTTCTTAACTTCACTATATCAAAAGTTTCTGCCAAAATATTAAAAAAAAAAAAGTTTTTCTATTAAACTTGGCAAAAAGATCACTACAAATATGGAATATGGCTTCCAACAGACTTTTGTAAATGTAAGAAAAGTTTCAATGGGATACTTTTCACATTGAGAAGTGTCATGAAACACATTTTTCACAAAAAATGTTTAATGAAAAATACCTTTCATACAGAACAGTAAGAGGAAAAAAAAAAACAAACACATCCCATAAACGAGATATGGGAGAGCTTCTCACATTCAACGAACTAACACGCTTTCTATTTTTAGATTCACTCAACAAGAACCAAAGTTCAACGATGATTTAAAAAACATTTATCAGACTTGTCCATTACTCGAAGTGTTCGTGGCCGCCACTATTATAAAAAACATTTTTCATATCAAAAAGTATCATGAGAGACAGTTTTTATATAGAAAAGAATCATGAAAGACATTTTTCATATAGAAAATTGTCATGAAAGATATTTTCCATAAAGAAACGTGTAATGGAATATACTTTTCATATAAAAAGTGTCATGCATGAAATTTTTCATACAAAAAAGTGTTATGAAACCAAACTTTTGTATACAAAAGTGTCATGAAAGCCATCTTGCATGTAGAAAAGTATTATTAAAGACACTTTTACATAGAAAATTGTCATGACTGACATTTTTCGTATAGAAAAGTGTCATGGAAGATATTTTTTTTATATAGAAAAGTGTCGTCAAAGACATTTTTCATATAAAAAAGTGTCATAAAAGAAATTTTTCATATAGAAAAGTGTCACGAAAGACATTTTTCATGTAGAAAAGTGTCACGAAAGATATTTTTCATACAGAAAAGAGTAACGAAAAACATTTTTCATATAGAAAAGTGCCATGAAAGACATGTTTCATATGGAAGACACTTTTCGTGCAGAAAAGTTTCATAAAAGTCAAAATTTGTATAAAAAGGCATCATGAAAGACATTTTTCATATAGAAAAGTGTCATAAATGACATTTTTGATATAGAAAAGTGTCATGAAAGACATTTTTCATATGGAAGACACTTTTCGTACAGAAAAGTTTCATAAAAGTCAAATTTGGTATGAAAAGGCATAATGAAATACATTTTCATGTAGAAAAGTGTCATGAAAGACATTTTTTATATAGAATAGCATGATGAAACACATTCTTCATATGGAAGACACTTTTCATATAGAGTTTTATTAAAGTCAAATTTTGCATGAAAAGGTGTCATAAACGCCATTGTTCATATAGAAAAGTGTCGTAAAAGACACTTTTTACGTAGAACAGTGTCATGAAAGACAAATTTTGTGTAGAAAGGTGTTGTGAATGATACTTTTTTAAATGGAAAAATGTCATGAAAAGCCTTTTTTGGATATTTGGCAACAAATGAAGTTATTTTGCAAAAATGTACCTATAAATTGTATGCTACATTTGTTTTCAAATATACCGACAGAAAATAAATAAAAACTAAACCCAAAAAATTTAATTTTATAATACTAAACAATTGTTTTTTTTACTGTCCACAATCAAATTTCAAAAAAAAAAGAAAAAAAAAAACATGATCATCGATCATTCATGAACACACTTGGCAAATTTTAACCATCCCGTGTAAATTAGCATGCATCAGACACTTAGTAAAGTTAGTTTTGAGAATGAAAATGGACTGCATTGTCAGGTCTCTTTGGGTACCACACAAACTATTTGGTCTATTTAGTTGTAAACAGTGGCCCTTCTATAATACAAGGGTCGTTCCAAAACTAGTCGACCTAATAAAGAAGACACAAAACAGTTGTCAAAAATTTTCTATATTTTTTCAACATAAACTCCTTTTAGTTCGATACACTTTTTCCAGTGATATTCAATATCTTCTATACCCTGTTTATAGTAAAAACTGTCAAACTTCTTGAAATAGCCATCAACCGCAGGCTCCACCTCTTAGTTGTTGGCAAATTTTTTACCACCAAGCCGCTTTTTTTGCAGTTTAGAAATAGTTCGAGGGAGTTAAATCTGGGGAATAAGTTGCGTAATGAAGCAATTCAAACTTTAGTTTATTAAATTTGGCCGTCGCCAATTTTTTTTTTGCCAAATGCGGCCTTTTTTTCCATAATTTCACCAACTGAACGCTGCAATAAATTAATTTAATATTCGTTATTGATGGTTTTCCTTTTTTGAAGATAATCAGTGAAAATAATTCCATGCGCATCCTAAAAAACAGATTATATGACCTTGCCTGTAGATGGAACTGACTTTTCCTTTTTTGGGTACGATTCTCTAACTCCAGTCCACTGCGTTGAGTGTTCTTTTGCTTTAAGTGTGAAGTGGTTGACCCATGCCTTATCTATGGTTATAAATGGACGATCCATGGTTATAATTCGACTTTATTTAGGTGAAACATTGCTAAACACTCTACTGAAACATCTTCACGACGCTGTTTTTGCTCTGTTGCAAGCAAGCGCGGCACCCATCTTGTGTAGAGTTTTCTCATCTTCAAATCCTCGGTCAATGTACAATGTATAGCACATTTTGAAACGCCTATCATTTCAGCTAGCTCACGCACCTTTAGCCGACGATTATCCAATACCATTTTGGGAATTTTCGTAACCGAGTTTGGCCTGGAAACTTCAATTGGTAGATCACAACGGTGTTCATCTCGGCAGTTTGTACGGCCTCTTTTAAACCCTGCTACCCAATATTTTACTAACGTAAACGAAGAAGCAGACTTTCCCAGAGTAGAATCTAGTTCTGCTCTGCTGGACTGAGAGCTTCCAAATTGAAATATTGAATTACATAACGGTGACCAATTTTTTCTATGTTTACAAATTCACTGAGATCGTTTAATATTGATGGTTCATATAAAAATACTAAACAACATGGTGGCCTGAATCTTAAAACATATGTTTTATAAGGTTGTTACATTTTACTAAGATAATTTTTTTCAAACTACTGGCACCATCTATACTTCAAGTCGGCTAGTTTTAGGACCGCCTTCGTACTTAAGTGTAGGACGTTTGAAGCCTATAATTTTGATATTTGAATTTGAATCTCGGATCATGTGAACGATAACAGGGTGTGTGAACCTTCGCGCCACGGTTGTTCATATTTGAACTATAAAATTTAATTTGATATCTTGCTGTGCTTTAATTCAGAGTATTCTTGAATGCGAAGTCAGTGATTTATCATGCCCCTTCTGGTACCGCTGATATTTTTGCACCAACACAAAAGGCCGTTGGGCGTTGCAAGTTTGTTCAACTAACCAAAATTTCTGTACTAGATCTCGCATCTCGTTTCATAGTATACATACAACCCAATCCCTATGGGCACGGTTTGTCACTGACCTAACGCCCAGTATTAACAATAATTTCTTCTTTAATAACTATTAAAGCACAATTTCATTTATTGCTACATTTTACTGTAATTAACAAAATTCCCTTCTAATTTTTCCATGCAACTGATGCTAAAGCCAATCAACAGCAGCGAGAGTATTTAAAATTAGTTCAAGTGCCTCTTTCTGAAAGCCACCATCCTCACTCAACTCAAGTGGTGATGGCTCTTAACTCGTTCACCCTACTCACTTTGGTGGTTAGCTTGTGCACTGCTTTAAAGATGTTCGATTGCTTTACTATTGCACAACTATCGGGTTAGTAGCTGTGTCATGTCGTTGTTGCCCACCACTTTAGATTTAGTTCGCACGGACCGAGTACATGCTTTGCGTGTTCTAAAGCTGATCCCACATTTGTTGTCGTTGTCGTTGTTTACATCGTGGCTACTCTGCATCAACTTTAAGTTTTGCTAGTATTTACAGAAATCTGTTAGGAGTTTGGAGTTGCACTTAAGCAAACCACAAGTGCTTTCGATGGCTCACTGGACCATGTGGTTTTCCACATTTCATATAGAATTCCCCTAACAAGTATTCATGTGTAAGGAGTAAATGTATATTAAATTTGTGTGCTCACATCCTTTTATGTTCGTGTGCTCAATAGCAGGTGGCGATGGTGGAAAGGCGCACTTGTAAGGGGTCTTCAGGTTGGCAAGATTTGAAAGAAATTTATTTATCAGTACGCTAGCTAATGTTATGTGTGTTATGTATCACGCATTTGTTCGATTTACTGATAAGATGCTTTCTTTATAGTTGGTTTGGAATGATGCGAAGATGCTAAATTTGCTAATAGATTCTGATAGATTGCAACGACTGGATTGCGATTTTGGAAATTATATGGACTGAGTATCGTAAGATATTCATTTTATTTCTCAATGAAATAATCACCAGCGTAATTGTTATTGTTTAAGCCATTGTGTAGGCAAATACTGGTACATTATATTGTATTACACTGGTTTACAAATTTGGAAACAAAAATTGACTGCAGAAACGAAGCATGTTTTTTTAACTAATATGTATGCTCAGAATTCGAACCTGGCATAAAATTTGGGCTATCACGACTTGTTCATTTTTCATTTTTTATCGCTGTAAAACAGTCAATACTGACACTACAATTTCACAATCATTAATTTGACAGAAGTCCACATTCATTCAAAATTTCCATAATAGTAGCGTTTAAGCATGTTAGGGAGATCATCTATTACTGACTTAAGCTATTTTTGCTTTGTGTGTGGTGAATATTTGATTGGAAAAAAGGATATGCATTATCAGAATCATTAAAATATGCATATTTGCATTATTTTGGTTTTACTGTCAGAAACTCGAAGAACCCGAGGACACCTACAATGTTTTGCAGCAGTTGCAGTATTGTTTTATACAGGGTAGCCCAGAATGAACGAAGTGGTGTGATTCCTTATAACTTTTTTATTATAATTTTTTTTTTCTTTTCTTTTTAGTATTTTGTAAAGAAGACTTTTAGAATTTATAATGGAGCAATACAACGTGCCCAAATCGTTGAAATTTACTTTGTAAATCAACGGTCCATTGTGTTGACCCAGCGTGCATACCGTCGTCAATTTAATGTGCGGGTTGCACCCTCTCAGTCAACAATAAACCGTCTTGTTGCAAATTTTCGAGAACAAGGAGCAGTAAGGAAGCTTCCTGGTGCTGGCAGACGACGAACGGTGCACACGGATGACAATATTCAAGTGGTACAGGAGAGTATTCAGGAGGATCCACAAACATCAACCAGGAGGCGTTCGACACAACTTGGCATCTCAAGAGGGTCGCTGCAGCGAATTTTGCATAGCATAAGAATGTTTCCATACAAAATTCAAATTGTCCAAGAATTGAAACCAACAGATTACCAGCAACGACTTGACTATGCAATTTATTTCCAGCAAAAAGCACAAGAGAATCCTAATTTTATTCATAACTTAGTTATGAGTGACGAAGCCCATTTCCAATTAAATGGGTTCGTTAACAAGCAAAACTGTAGGACATGGGCTACGGAAAACCCGAGAGTACTTCATCAACGACAATTACACCCAGTTAAGTGTACTGTTTGGTGCGGTGTTTCTTCAGAAAGGATCATTGGCCCATATTTTTTTGAAAATGAACGAGGTGTTGCCATTTCCATCAATGCTGATCGATATCGGGCCATGTTGGAAAATTTTGTAAGGCCAGCCGTGCAAAACCATCCGAAAATATGGTTCCAACAGGATGGAGCCACAGCGCACACTGCGAGGGCCACAATGGCTCTTTTACGCGACATATTTGGTGAAAGAATAATTTCGCGTACAAGCAATTTTAATTGGCCTCCGCGTTCCCCGGATTTAACCGCTCCAGACTTTTTCCTTTGGGGTTATTTAAAAGGGAAAGTTTATGTTTATAAGCCCAGGACTATTGACGAATTAAAATCCAATATTCGAGACGAAATTAACAACATAACACCGGAAATTTTGCGAAAGGTCATGGAAAATGTGTTGGAAAGAGCACATTTGTGCGAAGCAGAAAATTGCCACCACTTACGGGATATCATTTTTAATAACTAATCTAAAAATATTCCCCATAAATTTACTGTACTGTTAAATAAAAAGTTATGAGCAATTCACACCACTACGGTCATTTTGGGCCACCCTGTACAAGGGGTCAAAAGGCAAGAAGATCTATTTCGATTTTTCAATTCCACTACTTTGGAGAGAGTCAAGTAACCACCAAACCGATTGTTATTTCTGTTTAACAAAAATTGGTGCATTCAATATAAAAAATCGAAAAAATATTACTTAGGCGAAAGTCTCAACGGTTTCTAAACCAGTTTAACGTCCACCAAATGATCCATTACCAGTCATTCCCAGTGCTACGAGTAGTGGGTCCGAAACATTTTTCACCAGCAATGGCTGATGATGAACCCCGTTTAGTGACTCAAGCTGAGCTGAATTATCTAATTCGAGATTTACATTTAAAGAAGCAAGACACAGAATTACTATCTTTACGCATGCAGCAGTGGAAACATCATGCAGTTGGAGCAAAAGTAAAAATCAATAGAGATAGAAGCTTGGAATTGGCTGGATATTTTGAAAAGAAATACTATATTCTATACTGTACTGATGTTGATGGTTTATTTAAAAAAAAAATGAAGCAGCCATATGACAAAATACTATTTATTGATGGCTCTAAGTACAGCTTAAAGACTCTTATTTTGCGTAATGGGAATGAAAAACTATCCATAGTAATTGCTCATGCCGTTAATACGAGGGAAAATTACGAACCAATGACTGAAATTGTGACATTACTCAAATACAACGATATTAAATGAAATATCTGTGGTGGCATTAAGGTATGTGATTTAAATTTCTTTGTATATATAGTATAGATCATCGTAAATAACTGTAAATTAATCTGTTTCAGGTCATTGGTTTGTTGACTGGAATGCAAGAAGGTTTCACAAAATATTGTTGTTTCCTTTGTCGGTGGAATAGTCACGCTATGTGTCATCATTACGTCAGAACAGAGTGGCCAAAAAGAACTGAGTATTCACCAGGATAACAAAACATTTCAAATAAATTAATTAATTAATTAATTAATCCAAATTACGTCCTTCTTCCGCCGCTGCACATAAAATTGGGCCTTTTTAAGAACTTTGTCAAAACTCTGGACAAAGATGATGCAGTATTTAACTATTTGTTAATGGTTTTTCTTAAAATTTCATATGCTAAAACCAAAGAAGACATATTTGTTGGCCCTCAGATCAGGAAGCTGTTGAATGATGACAATTTTTCTCAATGTTTATTGGAGAAAGAATGTGTAGCCTGGAAATCTTTCAAGAGCATCGTGAACAGTTTTCTTGGAAACAATAAGAGTGAAAGCTACGGACAAATTGTTGCTGAATTATTGCAAAATTATCACAAATTGGGTGCACGAAAGTAACTCAAAATACATTTTCTTCATTCGTATATAGATTTGTTTTCCACAAAGTCCTGGTGCGGTGAGCGACGAACAAGGGGAGCGTACTTATCAAGATTTAATGAAAATTGAAGAAATTATCAAGGGTGTTGGGACAAAAGCATACTGGGAGTCTATTGCTGGACTCTAATACGTGACACCGAACCAACAAAATACAAACGACGTTCAAATAACGCCATTCACTTTTGAAAATTCATTGATTTTTAAATAAACGAACTAAATAACCCTAGGAAAGATGTTTGGTTGCTCCAGTCCAAAACCTTGTTGGCTGGTGTTATTGGTTTTGTCATGGGAGTACCATAGTCAAAGTTCTTTTTGCGCTTCTTCATGTCGAGCCAAAATATTGCACCAGTTATTTCTCGGCGCTCCCACTGTTGGCCCATTTAATATGATAAAATTGCGTACTTTTCACTTTTGCACGATTTCTACTTAGTTTTGAAGAATGACTTGAGAGTGCATCAGCCGCATTAAGTGAGTTATAAAGAATGGATTGATTAAGTGATAGCAGCATTCTGCCAATTCAGTTTTTCGCAGATAAGATAAGAAAGAAACCGACATGCTGACATTGGGTAAGTCTGGCAAAATGTTGTTTCTTCTTTTTCTCCGAGCCGAATAGTTTCCTGGAGCTGCCTGTGCCATACGAGAGCTTGCGGCGTTACAAAATGAGCGACAGGTATCAAAGTATACCTTCACCCGAACAAATGAAAATATGTGCCAGTACCTATGAAAGCGGTCTATGCGCCATTTAATTCGAAAATTTCGCAGGAAATCGATTTTTTTCGAAAAAAAATTTGCGTGTTTGTAGTTCATTTGAAAATTCGACTTTTAAGGTACGAATTCACATAGACTGCTTTCAAAATTAACAAAGTTGCAAATGTGTTTAATTAGGCTAAATTTAAAAATTTGGTGCAAATACGGTATTAAAGATTACCATAAAAATGTTGTAAGCATCTTTTCGTAATAAATCACACGTTTTGTTTAATAATACACAATTCTGTTGAATTTTTACTTGTAGTATTTCTTAGAGGTATTACTATTTCTGAAGCCATATTACTATGGTTGAAAGATTTATAAAGGGTGTCCCAACAAGAACGCAAGATTTAAATGACTGATGCAGCAATTGAATTGTTTCTCTGGTTTCACATGCCCCCCACATTCATTTCTTCAATTCTAGGCACGAAAAAACTGGTTATCATTTCACGATACCGAACACCATTGACTGTTTGCTCTTGACATGCCTCATTTTCATAAAAAAATGTCCAATGATTCCTCCAGCCCAAAATCCACACCATACAGTGACACGTTGAGGATGCATTTGCTTCTCGTGAATCACTCGAGGATTTTCCTCACCCCAAATGCGACGATTATGAATGTTGACGAAGCCATCAAGATGGAAATGGGCCTCGTCACTGAAAATGATTTTATCGGCAAAATCAGCATTTTCATGTTGTCTCTCCAATACCCAATTAAGGAACTCCCTTCGCTGTTCTTGGTCAGCTGGTTTCAGTTCCTGAGTCAATTGAACTTTGTATGCATGAAATTTGTCAAAATTCGCTGCATAGTGGATTTGGAGACATCAGTTTGCTGAGCTCGGTGTCGAATTGAGGTGGATGGAGTTTAAGCGACGTCATCACGTGCAGCTGCGACATTTTCGATCGATCGACCTGGTCGAGGGCGCATTGTTGTTTTTACATCACTGACAGACCCAGTTTTGGCAAATTTATTCATTAATATCTTTACAGTTGATTCTTTTGGAGCATTATTGTGACCCCAAATTGATCGCAATTTACGAACTGTAGCCGCAAAACTTTCACCATTTTGGTAAAACAATTTCACTATGAGAATGCGTTGTTCATTCGTGTAGTGCTCCATTTTTACTAACCTCGTACCTTCTATTAGCAAACAATAACAATTGTTCAAATGCCAAACACTTCGAATGGCGCCACATTTAAATCTTGCGTTCTTGTTTGGGCAGCCTTTAATAGTCGTGATAGGTTAGAGCTATATAACAGCGCGGGTATATCGTTACATTTTTCATGTGTTGTAGGGCCTATGCAGTATAAAAGCACTAAAGTTATATTTTGCAAATACGAGTATTGGCCTTTTTTGTCAAATACCCTATTCTTTAAATTTAGCATTTTTATCCATTCAGCTTTTATAAAGTCTTTTTATATGCATCATGTTTTTAGAAACGCATCGACTGGTTATTTAGCCATGGTATAGTAGGCAGGCCTTAGCCGTTCTTCTTGCTTCTGCTTATTATATTTTGGAATCTTTTTGTTTCCTTTTTCACTGAACGCGTGCCACTTGGACTACTTTCAAAATAAGTATGAAGGGCATTTTGCGGAACGCGGTCTACTCAGTAAAAAAAGAGCATTGAGCATTGAACATTAATCATCAATGAATTTAACATGGACTTATCGTAGGATACCACCCTTCAGACCACTTTTCATGAATTTTCTTCTTTTAATCAGAATTCGCATAACCAACTAATTTAACTTATTAACAAACAACAATTTTAAATATTTAAATTGTTAAATAATTTGATGTTAAATTTAATGTTAATTTAAATGTTAAATAATTTTAAGTTTCTGCACCAAAAACGGAAACAAAATACTAATAATAAATTTCATTTGTTTATTTGGTGTAGTTTAGAAGAGCTTCCCAAGAAGCGGAAAATATGCTCATACCGCATTTATGGAAGTTTTGATTACTATTCTTATGGAATGACTACCATTTTTTTAGTGGCTTCTTAAATCTAAAATCTTAAATCTTAAATCTAGTTGAGAAACCTAAATGGCATGCTAACACCGATGCGTCTTAGACCAGTAGGTAACTTCTGTTACTGTTACTCACCAGCCTAGTGGTCTTTGGCAGCCCCAACACTGGGAGTGGATGCAGTGGCCTGATAAGCCGCTCATCTTAAAAAAATGTTATCATGAAAATACCGAAGAAAATAATGAAACGAACCCCTCTAAATGTTGACGACCCCCGCAAACGTTATAAGGATCATGATTTAAGGATATGCACCTACAATGTCCACACTATTTACAGAGAAGGTGCCCTTATTCGACTAGCGGATGTCCTCGATAGATATAAAGCTGACATTACCGCCATCCAAGAGATGCGATCGACAGGAGAAGGATGTACCCGGCGTAAAAACTGTGACATTTGCTATAACTGCCACGCAGAAAGACATGAATTCGGATGTGGATTGTTGTGGGAAAGAGACTGAAATACCTTGTCTCGCGATTTAACCCTATAAGTGACCGTATAGCCACTATCCGCATCAAGGGGAAATATTTTTTTATCTCGTTGATCTGTGCATATCCCCGACGGAAGAGAAAGACGAGGAGACCAAGGACACGTTTTATAAGTGCCTAGAAGAAGCATATGACCGCTGCCCTGGCCATGACATTAAAATTGTTCTGGGAGATTTTAATTTTAAGTAGGAAGGGAAGATGTCCTTGGTCCAACAGTCGGAAAATTCAGTCTTCATGGTAACACCTCCGGAAACGGTTTCAGACTGGTTTTGTACGCTGCGGCACGTAATATGATAGTAATTGGAACCAGATTCCCGCATAAAGACATCCACAAGGCAACGTGGTTATCTCCTGATCATAACACGAGGAATCAAATTGATCATGTGGTAATAGACGAAGGCATGCTTCTAGTGTCATGGACGTGCGTGTGATTCGTGGTGCTAATATTGATTCCGATCACCAACTGGTTGCTGCTAAGGTACGCACGAGATTAAGCAGAACGTAAATGTTCGTAACGTAAATGTTCGTAACATATCACTGAGATAGCCACAGCCTATTCCACCAAACTCTCACAACTACTGCAACTAAACGCCCCTGATCCTGATGTTTCTGATGCACAGTGGCAACATATTGCGCATTCTACGACGAAGAATGCGCATGGTGTCTGAGGATGCTGCATACGGCCAATTGTAACGCGTGCAGTTAAGGAACGATGCGAGGAGAAGAGAGGCGCACCAAACCTTTAGGCGGAAGAAGCGGTAGTGGAAAGAGAGTGAGAGTGAGGAAATAGTGAAAATTCTACCGAAAGATAAGAAGTACAGGGTATGGAACAAGGCTCCCCTCCTGTAAGTATAACGAGGAAAATCTGGTCACAGATACGCAGAATGTGCTGCAACTATGGAGAGAACATTTTTATAAGCTCTTAGATCCGGATGGCAGCACCAGTGAGAAAATCATCCCAATTATCGACGATGGGATAAATTGCGAAGCAGTATTGCGGCTGCCAGCAGAGTTGTTTAAAACTGGTGGCGATGAGCTGATAAACAGCCTGCATCAGCTCCTAAATACGGTTTGGCTCGAAGAAAACATGCCCGATGATTGGTATTTGAGTGTACTATGTCTTGTGTTTAAAAACGGCAATCCAAGTGTTCGTAAAAACTATCGCGGTATCAGTCTTTTATCCATTGCCTATAAGGTCCTATCGAGTGTGATATGTGAAAGACTAAAGCCGTTTCTTGCTGACCTGATTGGACCTTATCAGTGTGACTTTAGATCTGGTAAATCAAGAACTGACCAGATATTCACACTACGACAGATTTTGGAGAAGATCCAAGAAAAACAGATCGACACGTACCACCTTTTCGTCGATCCTAAAGCTGCTTTCGATAGCCCGATATGGCAAAAACTGTATGAGCCCATGTCCGAGTTTGGAATTCCTGCGAAGCTTATACATACGTCTTTGTACGATGACGCTGACTGACACGAAGTCTTCAGTAAAGATAGGCAAAGATCTAAGCGAGCCTTTTTACACCGAACGAGTATTTAGGCAGGGCGACAGTCTATCGTACGACATCTTCAACATATTGTTGAAGATGATTATGAGGAAAACTGCAGTTAACATGTCTGGTACCATCTTTAATAAAATCCATATGTTACTCGCATATGCAGATGTCATAGACATTATTGGGCGAAAACTGCGAGATATTACTGCAGCCTTCTCACGCATCGAGAAGGAATCAGCCAAAATGGGTCTGATGGTAAACGAGGTCAAAACAAAGTTATTGGTTTCAATGAGCAAAGAGTCTACTTGTTTGGACCGCTGTGTGAACGTTAACAGCTATAATTTTGAAGTGGTGGAAGAACAAAACGAATGATGTCAGCATGGACATAAAAAGGAGAGTATTGCTTGCTAACAAATATTACTAAGGGCTAAGTAAGCGATTTAACGACAAAACCCTCTCTTGATTAACAAAAGTCCGACTGTACCAGACGTTGGTTCTACCCGTCTTGACGCAGATTCCTGGGTTACGACGGAAGCGGATGAACCAGTACTGGCAGATTTCGAGAGGAACACACTCCGGAAAATATATGGACCCATCATCGTTGACGGAGAGTATCGGCGTCGCATGAACAATGACCTGTATGAGCTATATGCCGACATCGACGTGTTCAAACGCATTAATATACAGCGTTTGCGTTGGCTGGGTCATGTTGTGCGGATGAACCCAAATGCTCCGGCACGGAAAGTTTTCGACAACGAACTCAATGGACGGTGCAGAAGAGGGCGACCAAAACTCCGTTGGGACGACCAGGTTTCTGAAATACTATCAAAGCTTGGTGTGACGAATTGGAAGAGAAGCGTATAATAGTAAGGCTGTCTATTCCACATAAGAAGAAGAAAAATAAAATGTAAATATCACCTAAAGACTTTTATTTCTCGTGGCTATAAATTAGAATTGTTTGCCTTAGAAAGTATACAAAAGATTTTATGTTTACTTCAAATTAACTATGGTGGTATCCTAGGTAATCAGAGAGAGAAAGAGAGAGAGAGACAGGGGGAGAGAGAGAGAGAGGGAGAGAAAGAAAGAGACAATTGCGACAATCATTTTACTCCTTAGTACACTTTGTGACAGAAAATCAACATATGAAAGTTGCTCGTCTTACGTTGATTCTTATAGCTTATTAGGATAAATAAATTGGCGTTCGTATATGGATACGGACCCCGAGTTAAGGAAAAATTTCATACTAATAACTGGAAAACGAGTTTTTAAGGGTATTTGGAGGAGTTGCATCATAATAATACGTTTTTATGTCATGTGCAATATGCCGAGCGGGCACTTTGAACTTGGTTTCGATATCCGACGTATAGCTGGGTCACGGGTAGGTGGAAAGAACCAAAATTCTAAAGATGTTATATATTTAGCATCATTTCTGGAATAATTAAAATGACTATGGGAGCAATGAAAAGTTACTTATGAACTCCAGGCGTTGCATAATATCATAACCACTACAAAATCATTTCTTCTAAAGAAAAATGAAACATGGTTTCATCCTGATAAGATAACCTCAATCGAAGCGCTACACACAAATAGTATACATTTATATATCTACGTGTTTGTCAACTGTTCCGTTTCCTTAAATATTGTGACTCTTTGTTGAATTGATTTATAGTTGAATATTTTCAGTTGATCAATCAAAATATGTGTGACAATTTTTGTTGATTTCCCAAAATGTAACTTCGGCTAGCAAGCGGCACGTGAGTTGCGTGCGAATCACACATTTTATTCGTTTGCAATGAATTTGAATGAGGATAAATTCATATTAACAAGCCATGCTGATTTTTTTCGTTTTTTAACAAGTTTTCCTTTACATAAGATTACGCATGGAAAAAGGCAATCACTTCCTTTCGTCCGTATTTTTTTTTTAAATAAGGTAACTCGTTTCTCCAAGCTGATAGAGTATATATATGTACATTTGCTCCATTTGCAATAAAAATTAATTAAGAAAATAAAAGATCAGTCTGAGACTTTAATTTAAAATTAAATTTAAATTTAAAATTTAAGATTTTTTATTTATTGTGTAATCAAAAAAAAAAAAAAAAAATGCTTTACAATTTAAATTTCAAAATATCATCTATGAAAATTATCTAAAGACTGAAAAAAAAACAAAAATCAAAAATAATTTTATAAATAATTTTTACTATAAAAATCAAAGAATTACGGTTTATTGAGAAATTAGAGAGATGGGATCAATGTCAAGTGTGTGCTTACAATATTTTTAGCACATTTCTTTCACTAAGATTATTTTTTTAAATTCAAAATTCCACCAATAATGCTTATTTTCGGTCTCAAGTTTTAATATTTTTATTTTTGTAACAAAATGTTTTCGGTTCCCTTTCTAATAACTTCGTTTTAGATATTTTTTAGACATATAAAAAGGATTTTTTTTCACAATGACATTCAAAATTTGGGATGGTTCATGTTAATGCAATCTTTTTGGAAATTTTGGGCATGAAACGTGTGGCAGCGACGTTCGTTCCAAAATTACTGAATTTTGACCAAAAACAACGTCGGATGAGCATAGCTCAGGAATTGTTGAATGACGTCAATGATGATCCAAATTTGCTTAAAAGGGTCATAACTGGTAACGAATCAAGGGTGTATGGTTATGACACAGAAACCAACGCCTAATCGTCCCAATGGAAGAGTCCAGGAGACCAAAAACATGGCGTAGTGCATCAAAAGTTCTTACCATAATAATCATGAATCATAATAATGCACCTGCTCACTCATCTTTGCTTGTGAGAGATTATTTGGCCAAAAACAACACCGTTACCAAGCCTCAGCTACAGTATTCACCAAATTTGGCCCCCTGCGACTTTTTCCTGTGCCCAAGATTGAAGAGACCCATAAAAGGACGACGTTTTGCGACGATTGAGGAGATAAAAATGGAATCGCTGAGAGACCTCAAGGATATACCAAAAAGTGCATATCAGAACTGCTTCGAGGATTGGAATAAACGCTGCCACAACTGTATTACATCTGAGGGGGACTAATTTGAAGGAGATAAAATAGAAATTGATGAATAAA
>JAHXMU010000244.1:809476-838336 GCA_019455685.1 Philornis downsi
GGGGAGTGGTACCTCCTATACAAACCACAAATTAAAAAGCAATTATTTCTGCTCCTGCTAATGAAACATTTCCAATAAAAATAAAATTTGAAGGCAAAGCAACGTTTGCCGGGTCGGCTAGTAAATAATGTAAGTCTCTCTTTATTTTTCAAAAAGTACACCGTTTCCGTAAGTCAGTGAAATACAGAGTACGAATAGGAACTTAGATCTCCTGGTTTCCAATCCCCTCAATTGAGCCTTAGCTCTCCCCAAATCGCCTATAATGGATTGGAACCTGAGTTCTAGAAAGGCAAACGAACTAACAGTTGGAAAATAATTTCTTCAGTGGAATAAATGTCTGTACAAAAAAGGTCCTCTGAAAGTTTTACACATGGAAGACACTTTTGGAAAAGTAAAAAGGCATCATGGAGGGATATCTCTCATATAGAAATTGTCACGAAAAATACTTTTGACATATAAAAGTGGCATGAAAGTTTTTTTTTTTTTACACAGGAAACTATCGCCCTTGTATCGTGGTGCAAAATATATGAGTTTCCTTTCCATGAAATCTGATTGATTTGGTATCCCAAACACCGTATAATGCCTAGATATTTAAAAATCTGACCTTCTGGAAAAAATCTAGAGCTTACAATACTACCACTCTGAAAGAGAGAATAAAACATTACCTTTTTTTGATAAACTTTGACTAGTTTTTTTCGGTTTCGCCTTAGTTCGAAAGCGTTGTTCTGAAGCGTTATTTACAGTTTGTACGTCAGACTCGTAACCCCTTGCCTCTTTACCAGTTATAATGTGTTTTATTAATATGTGGTCGGAATTAACTCGCTCTAACATGCGATTTTCATGTTATCATTTCCTTTACCTTATTAAAGTTAACTTTAGTTGAAGACATTGCCGACTGACCAGAGCGAGTAAATCTTCCACCATATCTCGGCGCTTCTAAATGCAACAGTGGTAGCATGTCACACGTTACGCACGTGTATTTTATATGGACTTCTGTAAGATTTTTAGCAATTCAGCACAGGAAATTGCATTTGTAATTTTGAATTCTGATAAATTCTTTTTTTGATATTTTTATCCATTACTAGCTGACCCGGCAAACGTTGTTTTGCCTTCAAAATGTTAATGTGGTAAAAAAAATTAATTGCAAAAATCTCATCTCCAACGCCATCTATCACTTCAGATAAAACCTTTTAAACCTTCCGGAATACTCTACCAATAATTTAAGACCAAAATGAGCCAAATCGGTCCAACCGTTCTCGAGCTTTAGCGAGACTAACGCACAGCAATTGATTTTTATATATATAGATATATAGATAGATAAAGACCGCAGCACACATTTGAGATAAATTAACAAAATCGAGGACTGTGAACAAATCAAATAACAGATGACACTCAAACTCCGCATCACTGTGGAGGACAGTTGCGCCAATTTAGCGACAAAAATAACTTTGAGAATTCCTTTAAGAGGCTCTTTCAATAATCAATTACTTGTATTTTTTTTTTTTTGCAAAACGTAAATGTTTCGTCCCGGTCGAATTCATGGCATCCGCCCAAGTTTGCCCCGCCCAATGCTTTTTATATTTCCACCCGAGGGAATGAAGTTATATGTCATTACTGAAAATGAGTGTTATATATATTGTTATATATATATTATATATTGCCAAAAGTGTAACTCCCATAAAAAAGCGTTTAAAGTATGAAATATTTTCTGACCAAATGTGTTTCATGACTTTTTAAGTCGACCAAGCGATGCTCATCTGCATAGCCAGCTGGCTGGCTGGTGGACAAAATAATTGCTGTAAATCTTTGTGAGAACTCATCCTAATATTTTAGTAGATAACAGCCAGAGATGGTAAATGGGCTACATCGGTACAAACCTTCTAACACCTCCCATACAAATTGACCTATTTTCCAAAATGCAGTTTTTCACTTGTAACTCCTGATTGGTAAATTGCATCTTGGAATTGTGTCATTGTGGCATTGTGTCTTGGAAAAATAATTATTCTTGTTTAAATCTGAAAGAATCGATTATATGCCGGCACTGTCACCGGTACCCCCTGTACAAATTGCGCAATTTAGCCAATATCCTCCAGGATTTATATTATTCAATTGTATAGAGTGGCGCATAAGTAACGCTAAGATTTGATCGGTGAATACATTTTTTGTTTAAGTCTTTTTTTTTCGTCCCTTTACAGAATTAACTAAATAATACTTGGGAAATTTATGATGGAAAGGCTCAGCACAGAACAAAGAAACAAAGTTGTTCAATTTTACTTTGAAAGTCAGCATTCGATTATTCAGATCATATCGAAACTTCTTTCATGTTCGAAGTGCTTCTGGCGCTCCAACAATTTACCGATTGGTTCAGCGTTTTGGGCCACAAGGGGCTGTCTGTGATCTTCCGTGTACTGGAAGACCTCGTGCGATTCGAAATGAAGTGACCATAGCTCGAGTGCAAGTAAGTATTGAGGAAAACCCCGAAACTTCCACCAGGTGACGTTTTCAGCAATTAGAGATGTTTAGGCGGTCTTTACAAAGGGTTTTACAAATGTTACATCTTTTCCCATATAAGATGCAATTGGTTCACGAGTTAAAACCAAATGATGCCCAAGAATGAATTCAATATAGGCGCCGTTAACGTTACTTACGCGCCACCCTTTACTATGCTTACGCCGTTTGTAATCGCTTTATACTGACATAAGGAAGATAATAGAATGCTTATTCCCTTTATTCCCTGGTTCACCGCCTAAAACCATGAATTTCAAGAATAGCTTTTAATCGCGCATACGGTATGCGTTACAAAAGAAATGTACAATATCATATAAGTGACACTTCAATTGTTTATTTCAGGCGATGGTTTCCGTATTTTACGTCTGTTACATGTTTTCCATATAAGATGCAATTGATTCATGAGTTAAAACCAAATGATGCCCAAGAATGCATTCAATATAGTCGCCGTTAACGTTACTTATGCGCCACCCTTTACTAAATGCAACGCTGAGTATTAGTTCTGGGTATTTGTTAATAAGACCCTAGTAATTTACCACGGCCCTTCTAGAACCCTGCACACGTTCGCACTATTGCAAAAGGGTGCCGAGTGAAGGTATGTGTAAGTCAATTCACCTGACTGAATATTCTATACTGCTTTAACTCTCACAATTTGCTGAGCAAAATTAATTTCAAATAGTCATATCATGTATATAATTCGCCCATTTGTTTAACATCAGCATGATTCCCATCATTTACCGTATATATATGGCGCATTAATATTTGCTCTGTTATGCTGGGACATAAAGGACTAAGGACTAGTAGTATAGTCGTTTTCATCCTTTGTACTTTTTTTTAAATAAAGCTGAGAAATATCCGAGTTATTTTCATTCCATTATATAGAATGATATGAAAATTTCCTTGTTGCCAACTTTTCATACTTCATATTGACTTTCTTCTGATACGCTTCACCATTCATGTTGCGAAATCCTTTGTGAGTATTTGCATTATCGCTTTATCATCTTAATTTAACGTGGAAAAATTTATGCTCTGCTACCTGTTTCATTATTACGTTGCTTTCTGTTTTACACACGAATACGCTCCCATTTAAGGATGCAGCGTGTAAATATTAGATCCTTTTCGTGCAGGAAGCTTTTATTCTTATAATACACACATACACACACTCAGGGATTTGTGTTGGTATGTCTTCATATGGATACACATTGACATTAAGAGGACAACAAATTACAATAGTAATCGAATTACCTCTATTTTTTTCATTTAATTTTTTCATTATGAGAGTTGTGAGAAGAAGATAATTAAAAAGTAAGCAATGATAATGTTCCAACTTTTTAACACACTTCACAAAGGTGGTAGATTATGCTTAAATCAGAGATATACATTTTACTTCGCATCGAACCGCTTTTGAACTGAAACGAATTGCTTTTTGTGTTTGGGGAAAAATAGGGCAAATATGAAATTCATTATGCAATATGAATTAAACTTATTACAATAAATTCTTTTAGAAAAGAGCCTTGAAATGATTATTTAAGAAGTCCGCCTACAGGGATTTTCAAAACCATATTTGTGGCTAAATTAGCCCATTCGCACTCTATACTGAAGCTGAATTTGAGAGCGAGTTGTCAGTTAGTTCGTTTACAGTGGACGATTTTTTTAGTTCATCCGAATTTTGATTTGTGGTTTTTACAATGGATAAAAATGTTGTATAAAGAATTTGTCTCAAATTTTCTATTGAAAATGGAAATTCAACAGCGATTTGGCATAATCGCTTAACATTTTATAGCAGGTTTACGGAAAATTGATTTCCACAGAAATACCTGCGAATGAGCGGTACAGTGCATTCAAAAGCGATCGAGTTGTGGTGGAAGATTTGCCTCAAGCTAATCGGTCATCAATGTCTTGAATTGAAGTCCTCATCAAAAATTTAATCGAATAAAACTGGTTTGATATGCACAGCAGTCAACAAGTTTTATAAATAGCACCTTTTAACTAAGCCAAAATATAACCAATACAGAAATATCAGTCAGGTAAACTGACATGCATATACTTTTGTGCAAGGTTTCCTTGCTGCGAAAAATATTCTGAATTAAAGCGAAATACAAGAATCAAAATTTTAACTTTTTAAAGTACACCGTCTGAGAAATGTTGCAGGATAACTGGTTTTCTGACTAAATCGGACAATTTGTATGTGTGGTGATTTTACCCTGTATTATAACGCTATATAATTGACGACTTACTTGAATTGAAGTAACTTCAGGCTATTAATTAGGGATTTACAGTGAAATATCAAATTTTGAGAAATCAGTAAATTTGTATGAGGGGTATCAGAATTCGCTTGGCAACACGTCCATTTTCTGTTCTCATAACTTAGATTACCAAACGCTTAATATGGTGTGAAACTAAATTCCCGCTGTTTGCCAATAGATGGCGCTTGCTGTAGGTGCTAGGCGATCTTGCCATAAGTCAAACGTCGTAAGCCAAGCTTAGGCATAGGGTAAACGCACGGTCTCGACAGAATAGTGATTTTCTTTTGACATCATATTATTTTGTTTGTGTGAATATGTATGATTTTGTTTTGCCGGAAGTATAGATTTTCTTTTTTCAATCGAAGAAAACGGTAGCTGAAGCTCATTGAGAGCTTCAAAACGTTTACGGAGATGCGTGTCGAGATTGGTTCCGTCGCTTTAGAGAGGGTGATTTTGATGCTGACGACCGTTTGCGTGAAGGAAGGCGAAAAACCTTCGAAGACACTGAATTGACGGCATTGCTGGATGCGGATTCGTGTCAAACGCAGGTAGAGTTTGCTTCAGTATTAGGAGTTACCCGCCAAGCCATTTCCAAGCGATTACATGCGTTGGAAATGATTCAAAAGCAAGGAACTTAGGTTTCTTATGAGATGAAGCTAAGGAACATTGAGCGTCGTTTTTTCGCCTGTGAACAACTGCTTCAGTGACAAAAAAAGAAAAATTGTCTTCACCGTATTGTAACGGGTGATGAAAAATTGATTCATTAAAGTAATCCAAAGAAAAGAAAGTCATGGTGGCTGCCCGGTCGTACTTCTACGTCGTCATGTCGGCGAAATATTCATGCAGCGAAGGTTATGCTCTGTATTTTTTAGGACCAGGTCGGTGATATTCATTATGAGCTGTTGAAACCAAGAGAAACCATCACTGGAGATCGGTATCGACTTCAATTAATGCGATTGAGCCGATCTCTACGCGAGAAACGTGGCCAATACAAGGAGAGGCACGAAAAAAGTTATTCTTTAGCATGGCAACGCTCACTCGTTAAAACCTATTTGGAAACGCTATAAAGGGACGACTGCAGCAACATCTGCTTTGTAGTGTTTGACACAATTTGAGAAAAAATCGATCAAGGAAACATGTTTTTTATGATACTCTCCATACAAATGACCTCAACTGAAGTCCAAAATGCGAGGCAGCCCAAAAACCAGGATACAAAACAAGCTGTCATGGCTCATGGTTGGAGAGCTCGATTCAGTAGTTGCTACCTTACGAGCCGAAAGATTGTGGTATTCAGTTGAGGCCTTCGGGCCGAGAGTTATACACATTCGCTAAATATGAACACATAACATCATTTTGGAAGTTGCGATTTAATCTTGCTAATAATTTGCACATTTGCCTACTGTGAAATATTTCAAAGAACATGAAATATTGAAGAAACATTTACCAGAGAATTATCGCTACACTTATGGTGGGTGTCCAAAATCCAAACCCAATTCCTGAGCAACAACACCTTAACATTTATTTCTTCGAATATTTAATTTTAATTCTTAGAAGCTTTCAATGACTCATACAAACAGTCCCTCTCCATCTCATCTGGGTAAATTTACTTCTCAAATTCCTATTAAACTTTCCGTAAAGTTAATTTCCTTTCTGAACCATATCGCCTGAATTATACTGCTTTCCCTTTCTCAGTATTAATGGCATATAATTTCATCGTGGTCAAGAATCACATCATTCTGTTCTTCTATTTGTATTTGTTAACTTAATTAAAAAATAAGCCGACTTGAAAATAGCAACAGCATTACTTGCTCATTATTCATTTTATGCCTCAGGCTGCCCGTCCATTCATTAGTCATGTTCTTTTGGTGGTTTTCTTATCCAATACGTATCACATTTCTTTGGATTTGTTCGCTTTAATTTCCTTCATTAAGTCCATTAATTTCTTATAGTCTGATGTTTCCATTTCATATCTTATGAGTCTGGAGCAGTAATTTAACGATTAGGTTTTATAATCTCCATTGTTTTGTGGGAAATGAGCTGAAAATGTCCTGCTGTGGCGTCATGCAGCATAAAGATTTTGAAATTATCTAAGTATTTTTAACATCCTTGCTGAAGTTATAATAAGAATTTACTGTGTTTACAGTTTAAGTTAGAGATATTTGTTAACATGTATCGTAATTTAACCTCCCATTCGAAGGACAAAAGAAAGAAGCGTTATTAAATTATGAAAACAGTCAATTCGGCCGTTAAGTTAGTTGAATGAATAATTATTATGATAATTAACTTCAGCATCGATGATGTTATACCCAAATGTTACCTACTACAAATATAAGATTATCACGGTGTCTCTCAGAATTCGTTTATTCTGAAATTAGCAAAATCAAATCTGTATAGAAATTACAGTCAGGTGAACTGACTTATAAGTATATACCTTCATCCAATTTCCTCCTCCTTTCAAAAATGTGGGGGTGCCAAAAGAGGTGTGGTAAATTGCTAATCTCTTACCAAAAATTCTTTGAACTAAAATGTAAAGAAAAAAGTAAAATTATAGTTTTATTCGCCTAGAGATTATAGAAGATTTTTGGTAAATCGACCAATTTTTTAGCCCGTGAAGATTTGGCTGCCCTTGAGAAGGATTACGAGGATATCGACATGGACTCTGGTGGCGGTGAAGGTGAACGTGCCGAAGAATACTAAAAAGCTCCCGGCCTAAGATTTAAACCCCCATAATCTAAAACTGAAATATGAAAACACTCCACATCTATTTGTAATTTTGTTTTGCCACAGAGTAATAAGACAACTGATATGAACGAATTCCCTATCGCATTGCCGCTCGACTCGTTCTGAAAGAATCGTTCTAGCACATCTTCAGAGATATTCCGATCACACATTCATAAATCTCATTATAACTGATGACGAGATATGGTCTTACGAATTTGACATCAATTCATACAAGTTTCGAAATCGGAAAATATCTTAAAGTCAATTAAAAGCTAAAATAATGCGTGCTGATTTCTTCGACCATCGCGGTGTTGTGAACCCGGTATTATTGCCAGAAGGTTGGTTGGTAAATGAAAAATAATACTTGCATGTTATGCGGCATTTGAGAGAGCAAATTCATCGAAAAAGCCTATTTGTAAAAAGAAACCTCCTAAATTTCCTATTGCAATAACTCACCATCTCACAAGGCTATCATTGTGAATGAATTTCTGGTCAAAAACTGTCTTCTTAAAACTCAAATTACTACATCGAGGCAGCCGTTTTTAGTATACAGAATATATAAAATATAATTCGGGACGAGAACTGAAGTATTTTCCGGAAAATGCGCTTGGATAAGGTTTTGATGACTGGATAATTCGTTGGCAGAAGTGATTTATTTCGGAAGAAATCTACTTTGGATGCGACGGAATTAATTGGAATTGATTATATTTTGTATTTTATTAGCCCTTTCTCTTTTGATTTTTTGATAGAATACGCTATTTAAAACTGATGTGATATGTTCTTGTAAGCAAATATTATCGGCTCAAATATTTCCAATATCTTCAATTCCTCTAGTTCTAGAGATATGTAGGAACAAACTTTTCTGAAATGTTATTGCATGTTTATTTAGCAAATTTGCTTAAAATTATGAACTTAGTGAAATTTTTGCATATTTAGATGGAACCGTTACAGATAACATTGGGCATCAGCAGGCGGAGAGATGATGCCACTGTGTTTTGTGGCCGACAGTAGTCCAATGCTTAGTACATGCGACTATCGTTCGCATGATCGCAGGTTCAATAGCTTATGCAGCCACCTATCATAATATCGATGTGTCTGACGAACAACTACAGCAGTTGAGTAATCGACAAGTCTTGTAAATGCTTTTCGAACTGTGACATTCGGAATCGGCAATAAACTGTAAGTCCCGTTAAGAGAATCTACAAATAGAATGCGTGTAAAATCATTGAATGTGAGAACCTCTCCCATGTCTCACTCATGAGATGCAAGAGAATTTGTTTTTTATATAGTGTTAAAGTTGTATTATGCCTTTCGATGTTGTCAGTGAAGTGAATTGACTGACCGAGATATATCGTACTTTCACCCCACATCTCAAGGCGTTGATGAGAATTAAGTAGATTACCTGAAAAAATACTCCGAAATAAAAATACTCTGAATTTATTTATTTATTTATTTATCTATTTGACATTACCTGTACAACAAGACTTAATATCTTTTAATTATAGTACAGGTTTTTCATTAGTTATATAATATAATGTAACAATATTTTTTATCTGATTTTTTATATAAACAAAAATAAATTATTCTATGTATGTTATTAATCGAAATGGTCAAAAATAGCTTTTTTAAAATGCCCTGCATTGCTTATGAACTGTATGCGTGCAGGTAGTGAATTCCAAAGATGTATACTATTTATATAAAACTGCCATTCGGACATCAAACTTCTGCGTCTTTCCGGTATTAAGTCATTTGATCTATTTGTACGTGTAATATTTATTTTATTATATAGATAAGGAGGTTCATGGGTGTATATAATCTTGTGAAGAAGATTTAGAACACGTATAAATAAATTTTGAAAAGTTACTCCATACAATTTTTTTGCATAAAACGATATGTGGTCATGTTTTTTCAAACCGTACACATATCTTACCACAGCATTATACGCTAAATGTAACTTTCTGAGGCTTGCAGAATCACTACTAGCAAATATTTCACACCCATATAACAAAGTGGGCATAATATAAGTTTTAGCCAGGAGAAGACGAATATGTATGGATGTAAAATAATGTGTGTTTCAAAGAGTTCTCAACATACCATAAGTTTTCCCAGTTGCAGAGATTATGTGGTCTGACCATGTAAGCGTTTTATTGAAAATGATGCCTAAATTTTTCGACATCACCACCACTTCCACCCTTTGGTTATTAATAACAATTTCTGGATCAAATATTTGTTACATTTGTTTGGGTCTTATTACTAAACACTTAGATTTTGAAGGATTAAGACAAAGACCATTTGCAATTGCCCAATTATGAACATAGTGTAAATCTTCATTAAGTTTACCTATACAACTGGATATTTGTTCTAAGCAACAACCTATATAAATTTGTACATCATCAGCATATAAATGTAAATCACAGTAGTTTAAATGATTCGGAAGGTCATTTATGTACATTGTAAACAACAGTGGACCAAGTATAGATCCCTGCGGAACACCTTTTAATACTGGTAGTTTCTGCGATGTTTTATTATGTGTGCAAACAGACTGACACCGATCGGTTAAGTAGGAAGAAATTAAGCTTGTGGATGAAGGTGAGAAATTGAACATTGTTTCTAATTTTTTGCAAAGAATACTGTGATTAACACAATCAAATGCTTTAGAATGATCTAAAAGGACAAGAAATGATATATTTCCAACATCGACATTTTTGCGTATTTCCTCGGATACATCGAGAATGGCTGTAATGCAACTACGTTTCGGTCGAAAACCCGATTGTTTTTTTGTGAGAAGATTATTTTGTTGTAAGAAGTCATACATTTGTTTATGAATTATTTTTTCGAACACCTTTGATAAATATGGTAAAATTGCTTTTGGCCGATAATCTTTATTTGCTTTTGGTATAGGCAAAATTTTGGCATATTTCCAATTTACTGGAAACATGCTTTTGGTTATAATTGTGTTAAATATAAAAGTAATATGACTTAGTATTTCAGGTAGAATAATTTTTAAGAATGTAGGATGAATGTTATCAAATCCCATAGCATTTGATTTTACAGCAAAACAACTAGCCAACACATCATTTTGATCCACACAAGAGAAAGTAAAAGAGTTTTCATTTTGATCTGAAAGGTATGTGTCATAAAAATGTTCATTTGTAGGGATTGTGGGAATGTTCGCAAAGTTTGCATTAAGTAATTCAACATCAACGTCAACATCAGAACTGAGACGATTTTTTCCAACACAAACTTCGCGTAAATTATTCCAATTACTCTTACTATTTGCTTCTAGCATAATATTCAGTTTTAGCTTTTTAGCTTGAATAAACTCACAATGAAAGAAGTAAAATTGCAGCTCACTAATCTTTCTCTTAGCAATTACAGAAAAATTATTGATTTTTACTAAATCCACCGATTTCTATGTTAAGTACTATAAGGGGCATGGCTATGAAGCCTGTTATCATTCGCAGAACTAAGTTGACTAAACACATGATGTTAGAGCGCCCATCCAGATCTTGTGAGTTTGAATGGAAGGTATGGATCCAGTAATATTTTTTTGTTAAATTAGGCAATTTTTATATGAGGTGCCAGAAAGGGCGTAGTTATACAGTCAATTTTCCCAACTTTGCCAAAATTTACAGATTAGGGATTACAAGGGGAAAAAATTACATTTCGGTAAATCGGTCAACTTAAATGGGAGTGCCAAAAGAAAGTGACAACGCCAAACACTTTCATTCTCAGCACCAGCTTTATCATGTGATAAATTTTACTGAATTCAGTTCCAAGTCTTGAAAGATATGAAGCTAAGAATGACTGAAATCCGAATATTAGATGGTAGAACGGGCGTGATTTATTGGTTCGATACTCTTAATTTTTACTAAAATTTACAAGGTAACGTAATGAACAAAGAGGTAACCTAAAAAATGTTTTGAATATCGAAACGTCGGACGATTTCAATTTGTATGGGAGGTATCAGAAAGGATGCGGCAATGCAATATATTCTTATTCTTTAGGAGTCTCGAAATTTGTCGCAAATTGTAGTGAATTTAGTGCAACTAAATGAAAGTTATGAAGCTAAGAATAGAAGGCTTAATTTGATTAATTGTTTGGGAGGCGCCAGAAGAAGGATTTTTTCATATTTTACCAGCATTTTAAGGCAACACATTGGACAAAGGATTAAACTTTTGACGTATACAGAGTTACAGAGAGAAAAAAATAATTTCGGAAAATCGTTCAATTTGTATGGGAAGTGGTGGGCCATTACAATTCGCTACTACAATCCGGCAAAAATATTTTGTTGTGTCAAATTTTAAGAAGTTTCATAAAGATTTATAGCAAATATCGTGTCTATCAGCCAGTCAGCCAGACGCAAAGCTATCGCTCAGTCGCTTTAAAAAATTTTTGAAACACATTTGGCCAAAATATACCTGATAAAGGATGGCGCACCAATTGCATTACAATAAGAAATTCAAACAACTTCTTCTTGCTTTAATGAATGTATTCTCATTTCTTTATTGTATAGAAAATTCAATTTTATTTTATATACCTAATTGAGTTTGAAGATGATAAACCGTAAATGACCTTTATGCTCATTTACGAATATGCGAAACCTGATCAGAAAATTATTCATTGTGGGCCTCAGTTATTGTTTTAATGAACTGCTTCAATTCTGTCAAATACCTTGGTTTCGCGTTTTACAACTGTTGCTTAACATAACCTCATATAAAAATGTCAGTCAGGTGACCTTGGGGGCCAGTGAAAAGTGGAGTTTCTGGATATCAATTTTTTTTCTTCATTGCTTTGAATATTTAATAATTATAATTTAAAGCATCAGCGTGTTGTAGACTTTATAGAGGTGAGTTAGCAATACTGCGAATATTACATTATGTAAAATATTTTAAGATGAAAGAGAAAAAAGAAAAAAAATTTACATATATATTCGTATATTTAGAATGGAAATTACTTCTCAATTCATTTTCTAAATCAGAAATTCTTCTACGTTGTGTAGAAGTTTTAAGCAAGGTTGTAAACGAAGAAATTCTCTTTTCAGCCTTTAAATAAGGAGGTAAATTATTAAATTATTGACTTCCTGAAAGTTGTTTTCGTTGTTTCGTGGTTTCAAACAAACACCTTAATACGCTTAGATTGCTGCTATTTCTAGTATTGAAACTATTTTGATTTCTGGTGAACTTTATAGTATGATGGCCTATACTACGAACGCATTTAAAAACGTATAATAAAAGCTGCAGATTGTAGATTCCGCATATTGGCAAAATCGTCGGAAAAACATCTTTATATAAGGAAACAGTCGAAAATGTCATAGGAAGATTTGTCACTATTTTCAATGCCTTTGACTGAACCCTTTGCAAAGATTTTAATTCTAAACTTTTCCTATATCTGTATAACACAGCCAAGCAATTGAAATTGCTTTGAATCAACGCCTTATACACCAATAATCCAGTATTTCGGTCAAATATATTCTTGAATTTATACAGGGTGGGCCATATGAGTGTTGGCGATTTAATTCCCAGTCTTTGGATGTCAAAAGAACAACTTTACGACGAATTTTGAAACGTGATTTGCATTTGAAGGCTTATAAGATTCAGATAGTCCAAGAATTAAAACCCGATGATGCCAATAACCGACTTAACTTTGTCAATTTAATGCTAGAGCGGTTCAACACTTTCAACAACGTGATTTTTAGTGATGAGGCCAATTTTCACCTTAATGGCCATATGAACAAGCAAAATTGTCGGTTCTGGTCCGAGACTAATCCCTGACGCTTGCATGAACGTCCACTTCACAGCCCTAAGCTTGTCGTGTGGGCTGGGATAACGTCAACCGGTATTATTGGACCATACTTTTTTGAGGACGAAAGAGGGCATACGATGACGGTTAGAGCGAACAATTATTGTAACATGCTAGCAGACTTTTTGGTGCCAGCTTTGCAAGAACTTCAAGGCAATACCTCGAGGATTTGTTTTCAACAGGATGGGGCCACATGTTATACGGCTAGGGTATCCATAGAGCTGCTGAAAAATGTTTTTCCTGGAAAACTTATTTCGAAAAGGGGGGATATTGAATGGCCCCCACGTAGCCCCGATCTCTCTCCATGCGATTATTTTCTATGGGGCTACCTCAAATCTGTAGTCTACGAGAATAATCCGACCAATTTAGAGCAGTTGAAGAGGAACATTATTCAGGAAAGTAACAAAATACCGAAAACAACTTTTCAACGAGTTTTCCAAAATTTGCGACTTCGGTTCCAAGAGTGTCAAGCAGCCGAGGGAAGCCATTTGGACAACATTATTTTTAAGTCTTAAAAATTCCCGTGCTTCTACTTTTTAAAAATACAAATATATTTTTTTTATGTTTCGTAGTTTTTTTTAATTGAATATTTAAACCGCCAACACCCTTATGGCCCACCCTGTATAACAATCCGAGAGTTTGCGCTGACTTGATTTTCAAGTGTTGAATGTGACGATCCCAAGAAAGGTTACTTTGCAGGTATAAGCCTAAGTATTTTAGAGTATTGACTTCTCCGATTTCTTTGTTCTAAGTTCTAAGTTGTGAACACTACATGGCCTAAAACGTATAAGTTTTGTTTTATCAGGGTTTAAAAATAATTTATTTATTCGTGCAAATTCTGATATGAGAAAAAAAAATCACGTTCTATATAAGCTTCAACTACAGTTTCAAAAACTAAAGTTTCAATTTGTTTGGAAATTTCCGTTGGTTGCTCCATTTTGCTGGAACCAAATGATGTTAAAACGGATACGTCTCCAGCGCAGTTCTGGATAAAAAAAAAACTTCTTAAATATCCTTAAATAATGGTTCCCACTGACAGTTACTGCTACACCGTATCACGATTCGGGCTCTACCCTTTAGTTTAAACGCTTCTTTCTGGGTTTTGCATTTTTGCTGGATCTAATTGTATGTGTATACATTATTTATATAATAAATAAAATCCAACTAACAAAAGAACAGTTAATAGCAACATCGTTTAAGCTTCAGACCGTTTAGAATATAATCCCAATATAAGCCGAATAATCATCTGTAACGCATCAAAGTCCTCCTTTGGATGAATGGCTGTGGTAACAAATACAATTGGCAGCCCACACGAGACTCACCAGGTGGCAATGCATCTACACTCTTTGGTGGAAATTTTAGGCTGACAATATCTTTGGATAGTACTTATTCAAAGACGACAATGCTAAGGAGGCCCATCACAACCAAGAGCGAGTGCTACCTGGTCAATGATAACCAATTTCTTTTGGACAAAATTAAACGATAGGGACGTCAATAATATATGTGGCTGTCTCTCGTGTAGGTGACTTGAATTGGCTGCCATGATCGTGCGATTTGACACCGCTAAACTTTTTCATGTGCCGTTTTTTGAAGTCGTAGATCTATGAGAATAAATCGCAATCGACCGATATGCTTAAAGTCAACATAACCTAGTCCATCGCGCAAATCTAACCGGATCTATGCACCTTTCGGTTCGGTGCCACTGTGCGAAATAAATAAAAAAAGAAGTACGTTAATACCTCATACGCAGCTTGTTGTATTCCATTTCGACATCAGCCCATCCAATTTGGAATATACTTTACAACCTAAAAAAAATACGTGGAACTTCAACAACTTCTTGTTCCATTTTTGGCCGTACCAAATAATATTATCGCTATTGGTGAAAGCGTAAATACCCACACGAGCTGCGTTAATAACATTATTGCATTAAGGTCCTTGGACTTTAAAGTTAATGAGCACTGACACGCTTTAATTTTGCTGATTCTCTTCTGCCCTACAACCATTGCAATGTGAAAGATAATAACACTATTGTGTTTTTAAATAGTTGCATTTTCTGCTTCTGTCGATGCTGTTACTGGTGATTGTATTGCCACCATTGTCCACAATATTGCAATTGTTGCTACAGTTGTTGCATTCCGTGCTTAAATGGGAAAAGGATTTTAATGTTATAAACTTGTATATTTTCATTTATTACCCTACATGTAGCTCGAATTATATGGATTTCATGGTACTGAGTGTATCACTCATAAAAAATGAGCTATAGACCGAGAAAATTTTGTACTTATAGAATCAAAATCAGTTTCAGGATTATTTTTTCTGTCAGCCTGTCTGTATAGATGGAATAGGTCGCCATTATGAGTATATTGCGACAAAAGTTGGTACATCGTCCCAAGGACGAAATCTATTGAAAATTGTTTATATCAGGCCATGTTTTGATTTAGTTCATGTGTTTGGTCTTCCAAGACAAGTAAAATCGAATGCGGGATTGAGACATTAAGGAACAAAGTTTCGCTGTTTTTTTTTTATAAAAATGCAACTTTATTATGAAAACATGTTTACAAATGATTCATTGAAAGTATTGCCCATCGCTAACTGCTACTTTTTCCCATCTTTCTGGCAAAGCCGAATTCTGTCATCTTTTGAAGCTATCCATGAATCTAGCCATTCTTTGATGTCGTAATATTAGTGGAACGGCTGGTCAGCCAAATCGTGTGCCATCGAACGGAACAAGTCATAATCGGACAGCGCAATATCCTTAGAATATGGCGAATGGGGTAAGACTTCCCATTTCACCGTTTCCAGGTAGGTTTTAACGGAAAATGAACAGCGCAATATCCTTAGAATATGGTGGATGGGGTAAGACTTCTATAACACTGAAGAAAATCAATGAAATAAACACACCCCTTCTGATATCTCCCATACGTATTGACCGATTTATTGAAACTAAATTTTTCGTTTCAATTCGTACTTAAATCCTATCCTATATTGCGTTATAGTGTTATATGAAATATGAAATAATGAACCAAATAATCTTATATACCGCAGATTCAAATTTTTCATTCAATTGCGTATAGCTAACATAATTGAGCAAACATCCGGCATTTAGCTCTGTGAATCAGAATAGACATATAAAACTGAGAACTTCAGAAAGTCAAAATTGTTCTTCTTTTGTTGCGCTTTCATTTAGAGTATTTTTCGTAAAAACCACGCCCCTTTTGGCACCACTCACATTTTTGTAGCAACACGAAAGAACTTTGGGTGAAGGTATATGAAGCTCAGTTCATTCACTGAACCGGCTTAAAAAGGCGAAATGACCAAGTGAAGGGAATGTTCTATACCATAGTCACCTCGCGAATGAAATCGAGGGTGGATAATTCTGAATATTGATATAAATATGTAGGTCGTGTTCAACTTGTTGTGGATAATACATCATCCAGGAGCACCAAGTACATACCTCTCAAATTATTAATGTTATTAGGCGTGGAAATTTCACAGATATTCGTAAATATTGAATTTTAAAATATTGAGAAATTGGCCATCGATGACAGGGAAAAAGTTTTTGGCAATCAGTAAGAAAATTGCGTTGATTGTGATCATAAAATAATCGCTGAGACTTAGAAGTGACAAAATTGGACACCATTAAACTTGCGCAGTTTACGATGGGTGCAAATTTGAGATCAAGATTTCTTGGACCGCAATGAAATTATGCAGAAGCCGGTACGAAGTCGAAAGGATAGATGACGTTTAATGTTCGGAGAAGTCAACAGCAGCTGTACTCGTATATTTTACAAAATCTTAGACAGAATATCAAAGGGCGAATGTTAAGGACCGTTATTTAAAGATGTTGAAGGGATTTTTTTTTACCAAGAACTGCGTCTAAGACGTATCCGTTTCAACAGTATTTGGTTCCAGCAAGATGAAGCAACTGCACACATAGCCAGACCGATTATGGCGGAGCTCCGACGAAAATTCCTAAACGAATTAATAACCAGAAACTCCACTTTCCGCTGGTCCATCATCATTTGACTTAACTACACCAGACCTTTCCTTATGGGGTATGTCAAGCAATAGGTTTTGCCCTATTCTATACCCTTTACCTCTGATATTTTGGTAGAATTTCGGGCTTCACCTCTATGTCTGTATCTTTCTTCAATCTCCCAATCTTTCCACAAAAACCTACAAAGTCTGTGTGCCTCTCTTCTCCTTATATTGTTTTCTAGCTGCGCCTATTGCGATTGGTTGCAGCGTTGCCCTGTATGCAGTATCCTTTTCCTGAGACACAAAGCGACGTTCTTTGCCATACCAGGGATTGTCTGAGCGCGATGTTTGATTTCCAGGTACGGTTTTTGCAGCAGCTGTCACAAAATGCGCAATATGTTGCTACTGTGAGTCAGGAACATCAGGAGTAGAAGCGTTTTATTGCAGTGGTCGAAAGAGTTGGATGGAGTAGCCGGTGGCTATGTTCGGGGGTATGCAGCTTAGCGATGTTTAGGTTTGTTCGTGTCTGGCTACGTAAGTTGTTCGCTCTGTTCAATCCCGTGCGTACGCTAGCTGCAATCAGGTGATAATCGGAGTCTAAAGTAGCACCACGGATCACATAAACGTACGTGACACTAGAATCGTGTTTTTTTTATATATTATAACGTAATTTATCTGATTCCCCGTGTCATGGTCAGGAGACAGTCACGTTGCTTTGGGGATGTCTTTATGCGGGAATCTGGTTCCACTTACTACCATATTACGCATCACAGTGGGAGGAACCAGTCTAAATCAGTTTTCGGATGTTGTGGCCATGGCAGCGGCTATATTTTTCTTGTCTTTTTTTCAGTCGGGGCGTGTGCATATATCAGCATGATTAAAAAACAAAATAGTTCGCAAATAGTGGTTATACGGTTACTTATGGGTTTAAACCATGAGATATAGTGACTAAGTTTCTTTCCCATAACAAACTCATTCATTTCTGCGTGGCAGCTGTAGTAAATATTACAGTGTTTATGCCGACTGCATCCTTGTTCTGTTCATCGCATATCCTGGATGACAATGATGTCAGCTTTCTATTTACCAAGGACATCCGCCAAATGGACATTGCAGGTGCATATCGTCAAATCATGATGCTTAATAACATCTGAGAAGGCCCGTTTTAGTATTTTCTTTCTTGTTTACATGGTAATTTTATTTATTATGAGCGGGTTATCAAGCAATTACGTCCGATCCTAGTATTAGGCCTGCCAACGTCACTTGAATGGTATGAGTTGAGTTTCAGTAACAGATGTTACCTACTAGCCCAAGACGTATCAGTGTTAGCATGCCATTTAGGTTTCTCAAATAGCCGCCTTCTCACTTTAGCTGCCATCAGTCGGATATCTGATGGCATTACCAGGGAATATTTTCACGGCGTTAGCATGCCATTTAAGTGTCTCGACTAACCAACATCAGTCGGATGTCTGATGACATTACCAGGGAGTACTTTTTCGAAGGTCGGAAGAGAGCTTATTTTAAAAAACTACTCATCCCCCAAAAATCGACAGTTCAACTATAATTTCTAATCGGAGAACTTTAGATAGTTGTAATTTTACTACTACTATTGTATTTTCATTCAGTAAATTCTTTGATAAGAAAACTTAGCTATTTTTATACAACGCCCCTTTCGTCTTCCCGGACGGTTCTGCCAAGAGAAGTTCCGACGAAGGTATATGTAAGTTAGTTCATCTGACTGAAATTTCCGTACTGGTTTCATTTGTCCCTCTTATCAATGAGTCGCCTAACTTGAATGTGTCGTTTCCACCCATAAAATTACAAGTTTCAGCGGAATTTTTCCTGATGTTGATTATATTCTAATGCTTGTTTGTTCTAATGTTTGATTTTGATCAACTATAGTATGCCTTTTGCCCAATTATTTACATGTCCAAATTTGTTCCTGTCCACTTGATGGGGATATTAAGCATTTGGACGCTGCGTGTGCTCGTTGGTAATCGTATAGATTTATATTGTTATTAAATTGGTATTGGGGTTTATACAATGTGACTGTATCTGTGGACATCTGTGTGTATATTTATATGCGCCCTGCGAGTGTAGGTATGTGTGTGAGCGTAGGTTTGTATGGGTGGGTGGGTGTGTGTGTGTTTGTGTGTGTGTGTATAATATTCACTGAACCGCAAAAATAATTGTGTTTAATGCCAAATGAAATGATAATAATGCAAACAAATGAAATTCTTGTAATTTTAACTCATAAAAACATTTGTGTTTTCTTCATTCTTTGTCTTCTTGATGTTTTTATATCCTCAATGGCAATAACATTGCCAATGGTGGGGGAAACAAATGAGCTGGGACTAGGCGGGTAAAGAGACTTGTTTATGACATACAATCCATTGAAGGTTATTACAATAATATTATGATGGCTTTGAATTCTTATGGATGGGGATAAATACAAAGCTAAGTCGGCTCATTTACTTCCCTTGAATGAATGAGTGGGTGCATTCTTTTGCGCGTCTTGCTCTAAAGTGGGGTACAGTAGCAATTCGATGTACGTAACAAATAGAAGATAGATATCTGACGGCTGGTGGAGATAAACCTGATATTACTACTGTAATGGGAGTACAAAAGCTTGTCATTCGATGTTCCATATTTTTTTTACCAATTAGTATATTTCAATACTGCGAGACTAACAAAAAACAAAAAAAGCGTAAATGCTATATTATTGCAACATTTAGCGTAATCTTCATTTCGCAGTTAATGGTTTTAATGTTTTCCTTATTACTATCGTATACCATTTGAAGCAGCGATCGTACCGATTGTAAGTTTTATTTTAGAAATTGAACTTTAATGATTATATTACAAGTTGTATCTTTTAATTAGAAAACAAAAGATATTTATTGCGCTTTATTTTTCAAAATAAAAAAATCTTATAGCAGGTTTCTGTAAATCATTCAAAACGATAGGCGAACGCATTGTCTATAAGCAAAAGCATTGCGAACAAGGTTTTAAAAAAACGTGTGAAAGTTGAGAGTTGACTCTCAATGTTTTCAGAAAAGGGTCTGCGAAGTCAAGACTCCACTTTTCTTCTAACCATCAACATGAAAACAAATATAAGCAGGAAATGCAGGGCGAAAATCAGCAACAAACTGAACACCAATTACCTGATCCAGTACCGCCAGATTAGCATCTGCTCTCTGAGGCCACCAGATCACTGGCATCCGTTCTACCTGGTAGCATATCGGCCCGCCAACATATCTAAACTTCAATACTTTAGCTATAATTTTAAGATTACAACTGCTTGAATGTTGTTACCATTTAATTTATATTAAAATTAACCACTTTTTTGTAAATTAAAATGTACTTTTGTATCGAGATCATTGTGAATGAACTCAAAGTTTTGCCCATGCAGTGGTTACCTAAATTTAACTGAATTCTGAATTGTAACATATGAAATTAACTGTTGACGGAAGTTCTGTAATGAGAAAAAATCACTTATAAATCAGATCTCAACTAGTAAGCACAACTCGTTGCCTGGATAAACCACTTTCGAATTGGCACTAATTCTAATTCTCATATTTTATTTATTGTTACTTGTAATTTCTTCACGATCAATTTGATTGCGTATAATTTCCTATGACGGTGAAATTATATGATCCAAATTACAAGTTCCAATTCTCAATTCTCTGCTAGAAACCAACTGTGAAATTGGTCCTCCTAACCATCGTCACTATTGGATAGATCACAATACAGTCCAACATTTTAATTCCACAACTACAACGAGAGAGGTATCAAATTGATTAGAGGATTCCCCGCTTCTCCCCTTGCCATCATATTAATCATCTCTATCAATCCATCACCACCTCTGTACAGTTGCCGTTACATATCTTTTGAAAAATTTTTCATATTGGTTCACATAATAATAGTAGTTTTATGGTAACTCATAAACAAAAGCTTATTAAAACAAATAACTATTTAAGTTACAAAGACAAACGCGAATATTTATTCGTTTTCTGCAGCGTAAACCGGTTGTTTCTTTTTCTGCAAAAAGCAGTTCTATTGATTTCCATTTTTCCGCTGACAACACAATGGTTATTTTTCAGTTTTCTACCAAAAAGTAACTATTATTTTATGAGCTTTTATCCTCAATCAAAAAATGATGATTACGTGGTTTTATTTATTTTTCGGCCGAAATTTTGTTCATTAAGGAAGTGGCAGAATGGCTGAGATACAGCATCCTCACCACGGTGGGGATTAACATATTCTCTGATAGTCAAGCTGCCATTACATCCCTGGATTTGGTCTTCCTGAACTCAACATCAGCCCTTAATTGCCGCAGATGTCTTAACGAATTGGCTCAGTATTTCAACAGTCACCTTATGTGGGTGCCGGGCGACAGGGACAAACCAGGGAACTGCAGAGCAGACGAGTTGGCAAGACTAGAGACAACCTTACAGATTCTAGCCGAGTTGGAGTCCGTGGGTATGCCTCCAGCCACCTGCAAGCTCCTACTGCAAGATGGAGCATATTTAGCGGGAAATGGTAGGTGGGCGTCTGGGCAGGGCTATGATCAATCCAGACGGATGTGGCCTCGCCTAGATCTGAAGCGTTCACACACAATGCTGTCGCTATCAAGACCCGACGTCTCATTACTTGTATTCGTCATGACGAGACACTATCTGACTGGAAGACATGCAGTGAGATTAAAGGTTGCGAATAGTGCCTTCTGCAGGAGTTATAGGGATGAAGAGGAGGAGAAGTCCATAGAACATCTTCTCTGCAATTATCCCGCCCTGGGGACCAGGCGGTGATCAACACTGGGCTCTTATTTCTTTAGGGACTCTGAATCTGAATCTGGGATCTGAACGATATAGATATTGTCCGCTTTAAGAGCTTCTTGAGGCGCTCAGGTTGGTCCATATCTCTAGTTTCCGTGGTATCACAATGGACTACACAGTCTAAGTGAGTCTGTCTATTCAGACTGCCACACTGACCTAACCTAACCTAATTAATGACTGACTGAAAAGTTCATTGATCTCCTCCCGCCTAGTCCCGTAAAGCTGGGTTACAGGACAGACGTCCTTTGAGATGATAAAACGTGGGCTAAAATGGATAAATAAACGGCTGGGGCAATAATAAAGTAATTTACAGAGTAGTTTCCACAAGAGGTAATTATTATTAAGGGGATTGCTGTAACTTGGGGGTTCCAGGCAAGAATACAGCTTGAATGGAACCAAGAAAGGTACCAACACTCTGGTCATATTGGAAAAGTCAGAAACATGAGATGAGGAAAGCCGGCAAGCCAATTTTTGCAGACTTAAATAAAATTCAATGTATGAAATTCGGTTTGCTGACGGATCATAGGAAAGAAATTATAACCCAAAAGGGAGCACGGTCATGGGAACATGATTGAAGTGAGAATCACAACATTTAGCAAATGACAATTTTATATACGAGTAAAATAAGATTTTCCGAATCACAAAGACAAAAGGTGGATAGAAACTGTAACAATTTAATACATCCGCCAATCGTTTGATAAGTATGAAATCTTTAGAGACTTTCCCAGTGGAATCTATACATACATAGGATGAACCATTCATCATTTCATCAAAGAAAGACTTATCATGTACTCTTATGTATCATTTGTCTTTTTATCATACAACCACTATAGAAATTTCAGTCAGGTGAACGAACTTACATATACCTCCATCTGTTGTTTTCCTGCAAAAATACTGAATAAAAAAAAAAACTATAAAATTTATATTAGAAAACAAAAAAGAATATAAATACAAATAATGAAAATGTAGAAGAACCATCGATTTTTGTTGAATCGGTTAATTTGTGTATGTGTGATATCCTAAGGAGCGTAGCAGTGCAATTCATTTTCATTCACAGTATTAATAGCCTGATTTGAGTTCAATTGTATTCATTATAGTGCAAAGCTGGGTAAAGGTACAAGGGCGTTTCAAAAACCAGTCGAACTGACGTATAGATGGTGCCAGTAGATTAAAAAAAATACACGTTAATAAATAGTGGCAACCTTATAAAACATGTATTAAGTTTCAAGGCGCCACGTTGTTTAATAGTTTTATTTGAGCCATCAGCATAAACGATTTCAGTGAATTTGTAAACATGGAAACTCACTGTATGTAATTCAATATTTCCATTCGAATGGTTTTAGGCCAATAATATTAAAGCCTGAGGTAGTCTGATCCATCATTTACGATTGTAAAATATTGTATAGCAGAGTTTGAATGAGGCTGTACGAGCTGTCATAACGAATACCGTAGTGGTCGACTAGTTGCAGTGTTCACGCCAGACACGACTAAGAAAGTTCACAAAATGGTACTGAATGATCATCGGCTGAAGGTGCATGAGCTAGCTGAAATGATAGGAATTTCAAAAAGTGCTACACATCGTATATTAACTGAAGATTTGAAGATGAGAATACTGTGCACAAGACGGGTGTCACGCTTGCTTTCAATAGAGCAAAAACAACATCGTGAAGATGTTGCAGTAGAGTGTTTGGATGTTTTACCACAATAAAGCCGAATTTTTGCGTCGATTTATAACCATGGCTAAGATAGTTCACCAGGTCATACCTGAGACAAAGGAACAGTCGAAGCAGTGGAATGGAACGGAAGAATCGTGTCCAAAGAAGGCGAAGATTGCGCCATCCGCAGGCAAAATCATAGCGCCTGTTTTTTGGGATACACATGGGATTAATTTTATTGATTATCTTTAGAAAGGAAAAAAAGTACAGAGTGTACTGTACACTTTTCACTTTGACAGATGACGTTTGGATGCCATTACCAACCAGTGCTGTCAACCTGAAAAGCTTAAATCTTAAAAAATGGCGAATGTTATGCTAATTTACAGCAGTGTTTAGGTGGTGAAATTATGGGAAAAATGCCTCACTTGGCGAAAAAGAAAGTGTTATCTGACAAAGGCAATGCTTCACTTCACACTATTTTAAGTGGTTTGTCAGTTCTTACTATAAACAGAGTATATAAGTTATTGAGCATCGCTGGAAAAAGTGTACCGAGCTAAAAGGAGATTATGTTGAAAAATAAAAAAAATTTTTCCTAACTTTGGGTGTGTTCTTCGTTAGTTTTGGGCTAGTTTTGGCACCGCCCCCGTAGGGAATTATAGAGCGACTACTGATAGTGTTAGTGTCGTTCCATGCCCCTGTCAGTCAATACTGCGACTACTGGTTTCTGCTTTCAGGAAAAAAGACTGACTTTTGCAACCATGTAAGAGAAATAAATGTTGGAATATTTCGGCTAAATCGGCTAAATCGGAAATTATTTCGAAGAGGCAACGACCGACCGATTAGGTATAATGACAAGTATTAGTATTGATCAATGGAATGGAATAGGCAAAAATGTAACTTTGACGGATGTGGTTACAGGGGAAAGACTGAATTTCCTAAATTAAGTTACTTATATGCCCCATTTACAATCCCCGACTACGATCTGGCAAAATATTAGTATGCGCCAAGTTTTGGCAAGTTTAATGCTATAGCCGTCGTTTCTGCTAACCAGACAAATGGACTATCGATCGATCGATTAAAAACGTTATGAAGTTATGAACGTAGTTTTTTCAAAAATCGAATAAAATAAAAATTTTTTTTTGGAATCTATAAATTGGCCTTTGCCATTTAATATTTAAAGATAATTTCATGTAAATGTTGTCCGCGGCTCCGTCTCAAAATGTCCATTCGGAAGGTAAAATTTTTCGACACTTTTTCGAGCATTTCTGCCTGTATTCCACGAATAACGCGTGTTATGTTATCCTGTAAGGCTTCAATAGTGTTCGGCTTGTCCACATAGACTAACGACTTGACATAACCCCACAAGAAGTAATTAAGTCGCGTTAAATCGCAGGATCTTGGGGGCTAACTCATAGGGCCAAATCGAGAGATAAGCTGCTCACCAAATGCATCTCTCAACATATCTATTGTTTCACGAGCAGTGTGGCATGTTGCACCGTCCTGGTGAAACCACATGCCAACCAAGTTCAACTTAACCAATTGGGGCAAAACAAAAATTCAGTAGAGTAACACATGCCCAATTGCTGAGAATGGCGACGAATTGACATTTCACGATCGTCATTAACGCTGGTCGCTACGGCTGCAATATTTTCTTCGGTACGCACTCTACGCATGCGAGTCGATGGTTTTATGTTAAACAAAGTAAATTTGCTGGGAAATTCGGAGATAACAGCACGAATTGTTGATCCAGCAGGTCGATTATGACCACCATAAAATGGTCGTATCGAAGGATGCACATTTGTCACAGACCACGAATTTTGACAATAAATTTCAACGGTTTGCAGTCGTTGCTCGTTTGTCAGTCTTTCCATGATGAAATGGCAGAGTATACTATACACTTTTCACTTTGACAGATGACGTTTGGACGCCATTGCCAACCAGTGCTGCCAACCTGAAAAACTTAAATCTTAAAAAATCGCCCGTTACTTACACCACCTAATCGCCTAAATTAAAAATACATTCCATTAATTTCTTTGTACACTTAAAACTGATTTTTATTACTTCTTTTGCATTTCTGTGGGTTTATATTTTAGTTCTTTTTTTTAGTTTCATTAGATTTGTTACATATTTGCTTAATTGAATTGTTCAATTTTTGTTTTGTTCAGATATTCATCCACCATGTCAGCTTAATATAAATACATGTATATATTTATCGTGTCAGTGTGTATAAGTGAGTATGGGTATGTGTATGTGTGAATGGTTTTTTCTTTCTTATTTCATTTTATTTCTTAATTTTCTGATGTTTTTTCTTTTTGTAGCTTAAAACTAAAGTTTTCATATTTTTCCAAATGAATTCCAAGGAGAGAGCATAAGGTGGGGTGGCTGAGAGTAAAAAAAAATTGTGTTTTTGTGAACGAGTGTGTGTGTGTGATTGAGTATATCCTGTATACACACCATCAATACAAGAATATGATATGAGTAATGTATACTTATGAACGGAATGTGTGTGAAATAAGTACTTCCGGTGACATTATGCAGTTGTGTTTGTGTATCAAAATGTGCAAGTGTTGGAGAACGGATGCTTCTGTGTGATGTCAAGTTCTTGTAGGGAACTATGTGTACACAGATGTTTAGAGTGTGTGCGTATGTATGTGTAAGTGTTATCTTAAACTTTGTTTATAATAAAATTCCTTTAAACTAAAGTTCGAAAATAGTTTAGCTGTACTTAACAGGGTTTTATCTTCAAGTTTTGTTTTACTCCCTCTCTTTCGTTTTATTCTTTTTTTGTCTTTGTTTCATAGGGGAATATCTAAACTTATTTTTAAAATGTTTGTTTGTTTTGTTCAATCTATTTTTTACTTACTTACACATAAGTTGGAATTTATTTCAGAAATAATTTCTTCCATGGAAAAGGTAGGTTAAAGAAGAAGGTGTAACCTACGCGATTTGGAATGATGAAGTTGTCTATTTATTAACGTCGCATTTTATATAAGTTTCTACGCATCTTTTGGTGAAGGTTAGAAGAGTCAGTACATATAATACTATATTCAAACTATGTGGCAAATTAAGCATTTTTCGGATTTAGGTACTATTGGGAGATTCTCGCTGGTGGCAAATATTAGTTAAATTCATTCATTTGAAAATATGCAAAAGATTTCGTGTCCTTTCCTGTTGTCGTTATGTATTACATAACGAACGTTTGCGGAACTGCTGAAATGATAGAGCTGTTATAATTTTATTGGCATAATTAAAACGTTATGACGTTAAACTAAATGAGTGTTTTCTTGAAATATGAAAATGGTATAAAAGAAATGGACATTTTACAGTCGCCATGAAAAATTGGATTGGTATGACAATTTTGCCGTAGACCTATAAATTTTCATTTGGGCCAACTTAACTTTTTATAAGTTATCAAGTCCAAAATTTATAATCTACCGATTGTCCTCACTGTAGTATTTATAAAATGAATTGAAAGAGCACAAGCATGAAAAATTTTAGAGAGTCATAACATGCAAAAACGTTTATGAAACCATATAAGTAAAGAAAAAAATGCTATTGCATCCAAGATGGGGGAGAGCTTCTCACATTAAGTAATCTTTAACGCATTCTATTTTTTAGGCTCACCTAAAAAGGGACCTACAGTTTAACGACGATTCTGAACATCACATTTTGAGAAGATATCCAGGATTCAACAATGTTTATATATGTTTACGTTTTTATATGTTTTCCTAGTCAAGTTCGGGGTGATTTTGTCGAAGGAACATATCGAACTTTGTATCCCCCACAAGCACTCACACAAATCGCGATGTTTAATTTTGACCGAGCTCATGACGACGTCTGCAGCTAGACTGAACTCGAATTAAAAGTGTTTTGAAGTGAGGACATGTATTATATGAGCCAACTGGGTAAACAAAATAGTGCAACAAACAAACGCGTACTCTAATCCTTTCTTTTCTTTGCGGTGTTATGATCGGATAGGCAGATAAAGGCAGATGATTTTTGTTCTAAACTTCAGTTTAACTCATCTAGTTTGAAAAGTGACCATTAACATCTCGGAGGAAGCCGGAGCTTTTTCCGTAACCATAGCTGTTCTCAATTCTTATTTGAAATTCCTCACTTATAACGTTGTAAAGCGCTCTAATATTTTTTTTTTTTGCCCAGTTTGACTCATGTGTGGTTTAGTTTGCCATCGTAGAGCAGGAAAAAAATTTGATAATTTTTTTCTCCCTCTTTCACAATTATATGTACTCATTTATAGTAGAGTGTAATTTGGTCAAACTTCCATTATTCTGACAGTTGGCTTAAATTAATGGGAATACCCTTGAAACAGTGAAAAAAAATCATGCTTTTCCTTGATCTTTTTCTTTTAAAATTTCTCTCTTCCAAATTTCCTTATCGTTTCCGCATCGTTGCGTTGGCGGGCTCATGAAGTTTTAGTCGCTATGAATCACTTCGACGGGAAGTGTCGTGCATTTTGCGTGCGCGAATTTTACGAGAACTCTCGTTCATATATTGCTACTAGGCGACTATATTGTGTTGAATATGGACTACGGCAAATTAGTGAAGCTCCGCATTTTCTTCGAAAATGCGCGGGGTCAAAACGTCACGGTTAATACGGATCGCTATGTTGAGATGTTGGACGGATTTTTAGCTCCAGAAATTGAAAGTTCAAGAATAGTGAATTCCAGAACTTGGTTCCAACAAGATGGAGCTACCTGTCACACATCAAATGACTCCATGGCGGTGGTGAAGCAGATGTTCCCTGGCAGACTGATTGCGAAAAGAGGTGATATCCCATGGCCCCACGTAGTCCAGACTTGACACCTCTTGACTTTTTTTTGTGGGGATACCTCAAACACAAAGTGTACAGTAATAATCGAAGAAACATCGTTCAGCTCAAGGAGAATTTCCGTGGTGAAATGGCAGCCATTACACCAGTATTACTGAAGAAAGTTTTCAATAATTTTCGTTTGCGGTTAGAGGAGTGCCGTCGTAGAGAGAGTCACCATTTAGATGATGTTATTTTTAAAAAATAAACTCCATTTATTACTCTACAATGCCTTAGATTTATTTTAACCATACCTTTTGTATTTATTTTTTAATCTATTTTTTAAATAT
>JAHXMU010000244.1:838436-852805 GCA_019455685.1 Philornis downsi
TTGACACCTCTTGACTTTTTTTTGTGGGGATACCTCAAACACAAAGTGTACAGTAATAATCGAAGAAACATCGTTCAGCTCAAGGAGAATTTCCGTGGTGAAATGGCAGCCATTACACCAGTATTACTGAAGAAAGTTTTCAATAATTTTCGTTTGCAGTTGGAGGAGTGCCATCGTAGAGAGGGTCATTATTTAGATGATGTTATTTTTAAAAAATAAACTCCATTTATTACTCTACAATGCCTTAGATTTATTTTAACCATACCTTTTGTATTTATTTTTTAATCTATTTTTTAAATATACACGTTCTATTGGGCCACCCTATATATATGTTTAGGACACATTTGCGCTTACTCTATATGAAGGAAATAGAAAACTTTGTGTCACTTAATTTTGAAAAATTATATATATATATATATATATATATATATATATATATATATATACTCATACATTCAGTTTTATAGCAAACAATTTTTTTTATCTTTGTAAGTTTTTTAGACGTTTTCTTAATGGGGACTTATTTTGTTCTATCACGTAAAGGTACACAGAGTTGTATTTTCTGGTGTGGTTTAACAACTTAGACTATACGTTAATAAGTTTTTTCTTGTTTGGATTTGGTATGGTTGACTTCTATAAGTTTTTGAGTTTTACATGTTCTTAAAAGTTTTTCTTTTTTGTGAAATTGATTGTCAATTTGTAGAAAAACAAAATAAAGTGGTTAATTGTGTTTTTTTTCTTTCTGCGAAAACGTTAACGTATAGTTTTATAAAATATCTGTGTATGGTCTTAAAATATTCATGTTCACATTTGCTGATTTCTCAGTTATGCATTCTAATTTTGCAGAGTTTTGTTTAGTAAATTCTATCAAATATTTAATAGATTTGTTCCTTATTCTATTTACATTAAAAATATTTAACTACATGCATTTAACTATGGGAGTTGATTTCAATGGTATTTCTTACCATGTTTGATTTATTATAATTTTTACTTTTTGTATTACATTGCAGATTTTTGATCAAAAAAAAAGAGCATCTATGTGGCGTGGAAGGTTATTGTATCTGTATTTTGTTTGAAGGCGTGGCAAGAGTTGTTCTAATTCTTACAAAGTGCGAGATTTGTAGTTGACACAGCAAAGTTGTAAACCCCCTCCTATAAGGACAATGAAGATGCGGAGTACGCGGCAAATGTGGGTAGATCAAATTGTGATGATCATCACAAGTGATGAATTCGTTTAAGTTATCAACTATGACTTCGACTGTCAATAAGCAAAACCAAAGCCAGAGCTGTTCGTTAGAGATAAATTTTTAAAGACCATGCATTAGATCCGAAGAACTTTTTATTTAAAACAGGATCGATTATTGGAATTGAGGCGTATTACAACTTTCGTTAAAAAAGGGAAGCAATTGCGTACACCAATTTCGCCGTAATCAGTTTTTTATCCAATGCATATATGTTTGTTCTGAATTTATTATATTTAAAAGACTTATGCCTGATATATTTGACCTTACTGAAGTTCATTATGCCCGAATAATCAATAAATGACCACATGATTGCATTGTGGCAGATTCTGAGAAATCTTCAAGAAAAAAAGATCGACAAGTACCATCTAGGCTAGGCCATCTAGACCTGTAAAGCTAACCGCAACGAACTATAGATTAAGATCTTATCGAGCCGTTTTACGCTAAAGTAGACCTTAGATAGGACGTCAGTTTAAAATTAGCAGATATTATGATAACGATTATATTGTAGAAAACTATAGTAAACTTGTCTAATAATATATATTTCTTGCGTATGCTGATGATATATACCTCATTCTCAGTTAAGTTTGAGATGTTACAATAACCTTCTCAAACTTTAAGCAAGAAATCAACAATAGTGAACATTAATGATCAAATAGCTTACTTATTTTGAATGCTGGCCACTGCCTCAGTTTCAAATATAGGTAGAATACAGAGGCGCCAAAATAACTTTTTACGAATGATCACAGCCGCCCCCTGGTATATTAAGAATTCGAACATCCACAAAGATTTAAACGTGCCATTGGTGAAAACGGAGATCACGAGATATGTGACAGCATATTTGAGGAATTTGGAATATCATCAAAATCTATTAGCCCACAACATATTAAATAACAGAGGATACATGCGATTAAAAAAGAGGGATACGATTTTTCTCAGTCGAATGCTGGAAGGATGAATGCAGTAACAGTAGACCATAACTTTTGGTTCAGCTATGGTTAGACTTAATTATAACTTATTAGTTTAGGATACGAAAACTTATTGTTAGTTCAGTTAATTTTGAAGATACAATAAATAAATAATGAAAAAAGTGAAACATTTGGTATGTTATTATCAGTTGACGTTTTTAATATCTGTGCTTATAAGTGATAATCACTTATGTGAATTTAGGACAAAATCAAGTTTATCCGTGACTATTGTTGCCCATATTTAAATGCACTTTTACGTTCAATCCACATACCAAAATTACGTATAATTCACAAGTTATGGCCAATTTGTAAAACTTTAATTTTTGTACAATTATGTAATATCTGCAAATGCTAATGCACGAGTAAGTACGAATATGTTTTGTGATATTGAAGTTTGTGACTTTTGTCTTCTAAGCGGCATTTCAATTCAAATTAATTCCACATGTTTCAAAAGTTATGTCAAATTTCCATAATAGCGAATTCTAGCAAAACACTCAATATCTCAAAACGAGAAAATCTGAGCTAAATCGTTTTTTCTTGCAAGCAAAGATATAATACAAAAAATGTTTAAATTTGTTAGTCTGTTTTTAATGGAGATTTTTTATGTAGTGAATATTTTTCAAAAAAAAATTATTATTAAAGAACTGCTATTTTTCTTCTTGGCTGGATATGCGGCAAGGTTTGTGGCAATACTTTTTCAAGATTTCGAATTATTAAATAAATATTGTATCAGACACCCGGATTGAGGCGAGTTTGTTGTATAAACATTTTTACTTATCTCTTTTTTTTACTAAAACTTGTTAAAAATGAATTTAAAAAGAATTTGCAAACGTTCCATGAACACACCTAATGTAATATTAAATCAAATTGTACTTTATGTTACCCCTTTTGCCCTTTTTGACAAACATATTTTGAGAAATTATCGATTAAAGATACCATAACATTCATCACCAGGTCGACTTGCTTTCACAGCGATACAGGAAGATTACCTCAATCCAAAAAAATACAGTCCACAACCTACTCTAGAAATTTCCATCAGGGTCCAGTGTCGACCATCACTCAAATTGATTACAGCAATAGCAATAACAATCCATTTGCCCGAGCTGTATCCAATCATCTTCTACTTTTTCATCTGCTTTCGTTCAATTATTTTAATAAAATATAGGGTGATTTTTTAAGATTTAAGTTTTTTAGGTTGGCAGCACTGGTTGGTAATGGCATCCAAACGCCATCTGTCAAAGTGAAAAGTGTACAGTATACTCTGCCATTTCATCATAGAAAGACTAACAAACGAGCAGCTATTGCAAATCGTTGAAATTTAATATCAATTTTCGTGCTCTGTGACAAATGTGCATTGTTTGATGCGACCATTTTATGGTCGTCATAATCAACCTGCTAAATCAACAATTCGTGCTGTTATTTCCAAATTTTGCACCAAATTTACTTTGTTGGACATAAAACCATCGGCTCGCATGCGTAGAGTGCGTACCGAAGCAAGTGTCAACCACAAGAATTTTTTTTTTGCCCCAATTGGCTGAGTTGAACTTGGTCGGCATGTGGTTTCATCGCAACGGTGCAACATGCCACACTGCTCGTGACACAATGGATATGTTGAGGGATGAATTTGGTGCAGCCTATCTCTCGATTTAGCCTTATGTGTTGGTCCCCAAGATCTCGCGATTTAACGCCTCTTGATTATTTCTTGTGGTGTTATGTCATGTCGTTAGTCTACATGGACAAGACGAACACTATTGAAGCCTTACAGGATAATATAACACGCGTTATTCGTCTAATACGAGCCGAAATCCTCGAAAAACTGACGAAAAATTGAACCTTCATTTTGAGACGGATCCGCTGACATTTACATGATTTTATATTCAAAAATTAAATGGCAACGACTAATTTCTTCTTCTTATGTGGCGACTGGAATAGACAGTCTTATATATTATACGCCGCCCGTAGAAAATAATTCCAAGCGCTTCGGTCTTCTGCGTTTCTCCTCCAATTCGTCACACCAAGCTTCGATAGTATTTCAAAAGCCTGGTCCCTTCAACGGAGTTTTGGTCGTAATCTTCCACGCCGTCCATCGTCTTCGTTGTCGAAAACTTTCCGTGCCGGAGAATTTGGGTCCATCCGCACAACATGTTTGTTTGTCCTCGTTTGTCGTTGCAGTGACAAAATTTCGCCGAATTTTAACCAGCCCCTTGACTGAAAAAGTAAATTTTTCTTGATTATCATTTGCCTATTAAAGCGGAAATACAAGCAAAAAACAAAACGACCCTCCTCATTCTCACCATTTATTCAACAATAAAATTCACAACTAATAAGTTTATACAAATTTAAATAATTGTGAATTATGGTTTTTCTATATAGGTAACAATATACAGATGGGGATTTATTCAAGATATATGTCGTAAGTATGGCGTATCCTTTCTTACAATGGCTTGCCCCGTAACCATTAAAATCTTCCACAATCGACTTTACGTGAGTCGCGTGTACGCTAATAATATCGTAAAATGACAGGTCAGTGCTTTATCTTAGTAGTTTAACAATTCGGCAAACAATTCCTTTCACATTTCGTGCAAAGAACTGCGCCCTAAATCATTTGTCATTACACCTTTAGGTTTTGCTCACTGGATCGATGTATGTAAAATCTAAAGACTACAATATAAGTAATGTGCGGTTTAAGAATTATATGCCAACATTACTCACGTTATTCGAAATGCTCGAAGGCATCCTCCAAAATTTAAACATTAAAAAGGATTAAGTTAGGCGTAGTTACTTAACTTAATCTCTTTTAATGTTTTAATTTAATTTTAAGTTAGGCGTAGTTACCTAACTTAATCCTTTCTAAAGTTTCTCAACATTCGAAGGAAATAAATAACATTTAGAAATATAAGTGCAATATAAAAAATGGTTGTTTTGCATAATATAAAGATTGAAAATCCTCCCTTCTGCTTTGCGGAATATTTTACGAACTCTGTGCCACAATCCTCCTTCTTTATATACACTGACAGAAAACGTTATTTCTGCAGTAATTTAATTGCTGATCCGGTTTATTAATGATTTATTCATACAGTTGACATTCATTTAGCATCTAAGTTTTAAATGGGTTTATGGGCATTTGCAGTTGTTATTATAACGAATAATAATTGTAATTATTGTTGTGTTGTGGTTGTTATTGATCGGTTATTGTTTCATATCTGATCGGTTTTCATTATAAATAAGCATAGTCTAGCTTTTAACCCCTTTGTTATGAGAAGTTTCATTAATCATTATTATGAAATAATTATCAGCATCATTATCATGATGGTTTTGCTTTAAATATTATTCGTATTGTTATTATTTATTATGTAGCTGTTATTAACTTGTCAATTTTCGGTATTATATTATAAATTCTCTACTATGTTATAACAATTAACAGTTAGAAAAATAGCTTTGTTGAAATAAATATAAAACGTAAAAATTAAAATTCATATCTTTTTGTTCAAATATCAGAAAATTTCAAATAATCATATATATATAAATGTAGAATCACGGGTGGTTTAGTTTGTTTAAAATTGTTTGGATTTGTTTATAATTGTTTTCGTTTTTACGGGTTTTGTGTTTTAAAATGTTCATATTTTTTTGTGATTTTCTTTTTTTTTTCTTTCATAAAACTTAGCAATTTTTTGTTTTGTTCTTTTATTTTATGTTTTGTGTTTCATGTTTTTCTATACGATCTTAGATGTTTACTATTTTTTTTTACTTATGTGGAATATGAGAATTGTTTTCCATAAGCTCTATTTCTCTGTCTGAAGATTTACACTCTTTTTGCCCGTCGTTTGTTGGGGCAACAGGCCTATTTAGTTGAAGAATATTTAGTTGAAATTTCTAATCCTCTTTAATGATATCCTCCTCCTCCTGAAGCGAAATGATCTGTAGGGATTATATGTAAAATCAACAATATATTATTATTGGGCTTTTAAAGTAATGTTTTAGATATAACGAAGAAGATATGTAAAATATTTGACAGAAACTTTTGATTGTTGGCAGAATACCATTGAATTTATAGAAAAGATGAAGCAAAATAGATTTATTCTAACGTTAGCCACAATATTTCAATTTCATTTATGTTTCATTGTTGTCATTGAACAAGTAATGTTATTTTATTAATCAATACCTAAACTTCAGTACAATGAACTGATTACATATGCGAAAAAAAACAATGAATTTAAGAACAATAAACGAAAGAAAATTTGAACTTTCAGAAGTCCTCCGCTTTGGGGAATGCTAAAGGATCACCTATTATTGCTAAATCAGGCAATTTGTATGTACGGTACAGTAAAGAACAGCGCAACTTACTTTTATTTGCAGCAGTAAAAGCCAAAAGCGAACTCAACTATACTGAATATAGTGAAATTGAATGAAAAATATGATTCTAGGAATAAAAAAATGCTCATGTATGAGATATGGTACAGCTTCTCATACTCAGTGTGTTTACATTTTGTTAGATTCACTCAAAGAGACCTACATTTTAACGATGATTCCGAACGTCATAGTTTGAAGAGCATTTATCAGACTTGTCGATTATTCGAAGTGATCGCCAGACACATCGAGGTGGCCGCAGCTCAAATAATGATAGGTACATGTATGCGGTATTGAACCCGGAATCATGCAAACGATAGTTATATGTGCATAATGCCACTGTCAGCTGCAACGAATTTAGGGATATATAGGTTAAATAAGGTTTTTTATGGGCGGTGTCAGAAAGGGCGTGGTCATGCCATCAATTTCACACACTTTACCCTGTATTATAACGCAATATAATTGACAAGAATTTAAGCTTTAAGCAACGAGAATTAAATAACTTCAGCTTACAAATCAGGGATTACAGTAGAAAACCATATTTTAAAAAAAGGGTCAATTTGTATGGGAGCCGCCTGAATAAACTTGGCGGCGTCACACATCTCCGTTCTCAGAACTGAGATTGACAAACGAACGATATGTTGCAAATTTGGTTGAATTTGTTACAATCGATTGGAAGTTATGAAGATAAGAATACGTGGACTAAATCGGTCATTTGTACGGGAGGTATTAGAAGAGGAGTAGTTACAAGAACGGGGTTTCTCCAATATTGTAGAGAATTGTAAAAATTCTCTCTATTAGAAGAGGAGTAGTTACAAGAACGGGGTTTCTCCAATATTGTAGAGAATTGTAAAAAAAGTCTTGTGTCGGACCGCTTGTACATTAAGTCAATATATAGCAGGGAGATGAAAGCTAACAAATCGATCTTTATTTGATATTGATTGATCTTTAAAAATGCCACAGTAATATTGAAATTTCTTGGCACATTTTCATTGAATTAACCTACAATTTTATGTATAAATTCAGAATGTCTATTGTATAGAAAAGGATAGGGAAGAAAGCCGAACGCGACGATTGTTTGAGCTTCCTCTATACTTCGTCTTATTAAGGTTCTATATTGTCCTTTAAATAAAGACTAGTCGAGCTTCTCTGTTTCGGCTTTGAGAACTCATTGTTCAAAGTTCATTATGCTGGAATGTCTCTCAACATAATATAACGAAGGCAATGAAACACAACGCACTCAGTTAATTTCGGCGGGTCCGTAAATTTTTCGCAAATGTTATTTCCTCCAAAATACCTTAAAAACACAAATGTCAACTTCTGTCGCAATCCTGAACTTTGGATTATGCAACATGATTGGTAGAACCAGTAAATACAGTTGGATTTACTCTTCTCCTAATTTCTTGGCTGGCATTATTAGCTTAATTAACAACTCCGAAGCTATTGTTATCAATGAGTTCACATGATTATAAACCTCCTTTGCTACAACCAATGTCATTTCTTGTCCTGGTTTACTGCCAATTACACTTTTATTGACTATTTCTCAATGCTTGAGAAAGCTGCAGTAATGCCTCACAATTTTCGACGATTGAGGTCAACATTATCGAGATACGCAAGTATTAGTGGCTTTTATCCAATATTGTCTTGGCTTGGCTTTATTGGCTCTAGACAATCTTGTGGACAATCAATAAACTCTGATAACGCTTCCATTCCATCCAAAAGCCATCCACTTTTCTTGGATCTTCTTCAGGGTATGTCGCTGAGTGAATATTTATTCTGTTGTAACCACACTGATAAGGTTCAACAGCCTTTTCCATACTAGGTTCAGCGAAACATTCTTCATCGTACGTGTAAGCTTTTTAAAAAGACTACATCGAAGGTTAAATTATTCGGCAATTTATTTAACACAACTGGGAATAATCTTCTTGCCAACGACCAGAATTGCTACTTTAACATTTTTATTAAAGTTTTTTTATTTCCAGCCGGTCGGGTTGCTAACAATTCAAATTTCGGCCAATACTGGTTCCGTTATCGTCACAACAGCACTTTATTTTAGACGTTTCTGTTACTTCCCGACCATGGGTTTCCCCTGAAAATGCGATTTTCGAAAAATCCATTCTCAAAGTGCGAATAGACCGAAAGTCAGATAGGCTCCTTAAATTTCGTCTTTTCAGCTGCGGCATTCAGATCAATCTATGGTTACATTTTTTTCCATTTATTTCGTGTTCACAAAAGCATAAATTCCAAAATATCTCTTAAGATTGAGCAACTATTACATAAGAGGAGTGCGCTAATGGTTTTGCTTTCAGCCATTTTTTTATGTGATGCTCCCATTTTTGACCTCTTACTTGCGTATTCTTTCCTAAAAATCAGAGTGAGTTGGTTTTGGAAAATATAGGGTGACGCATAAGTAACGTTAACGGCGACTATATGGAATGCGTTCTTGTGCATTATTTGGTTTTAACTCGTGAACCAATTGCATCCTATGTGGGAAAAGATGTAACATATGTAAAATTCTTTGCGAAGAGCGCCTAGACATCTTTAACTGTTGAAAACGCCGCCTGGTGGAAGTTTCGGGGTTTTCCTCAATACTTGCTTGCACTCGAGCAATGGTCACTTCATTTCGAACTGCACGAGATCTTCCAGCACGCGGAAGTTCACAGACAGCCCCTTGTTGCTCAACACGCTGAACCAATCGGTAAATTGTTGGAGCGCCAGAAGCAATTCGAACATGAAAGAAATTTCGATATGATCTGAATAATCGAATGCTGTCTTTCAAATTTGTGCTTGTTTTGTGCTGAGCCTTTTCATCATAAATTTCCTAAGTATTACATATATTTAGTTAACTCTGTAAAGAGGCGAAAAAAAAACTTAAACTAAAAATGTATTCACTGATCAAATCCTAAAGTTGCCAATGCAACACCCTATAGATTTTAATTGTCATGCTAATGCCCACATTAAGTTTGGTGACTCCAGCACCAGTCGTTTGTCTAGGGCTATGGTTCAATTTTTGATCTCATTCTTTCACGTTTCTCCCTAATTTTTGCAAATCTCTTCTCATTTCTTGTTCAGACTAGTAGGCGCATTTATGCACCCAATTTCATGATTCAGGCTTTACCGTTTTGTTCTTGCCGATGGCACCAATTTTGGGGTATAGAATATAATTTAAATGCAATTTCATATTTTTGGTTTCAGTCTATTAGAGATGGTACTATTTTTTGCCTTTTCGTCCTATTTTTTTCGTTACCTTTTTTCTTGTCGCGCTCATTCTATCTTCTTCTGAATGTTCTCGTATACCTATATAATGTATTAGGTATCGGCAGCATTTTGCTCTCGTTCCTGTCAGTTTTGTTTAATAAAATTACCAATTTCAAAAGAAAACCTTCCTGTCGCTCTCCCATGCTGCAAGAGCAGAATATTCTCGATTGTTATGAATCTCGCATTAACCGTTTGTTGTGAACAATGGTACCACTGTATACTTGCACCCCTATTTTAACCCTGAAAATAAGAATGTCGCAAATATCTCTAAGAAAGATTTGCAGCATAACAATTTTCATAATTTTAGATTCAACTGTTAATTTTGGCCAGTGTTACCATGTTATTCTCTTTTACCCTTCATTTTGCCCCTAAAATTTTGTCCTTAGTTAGCATTTAATCTGTAAGTGGAATATGGGCATCAATTTTCGTGACTCTAGCTGTTGTCGTTTGCCCCAAAAGTTACGAATTTTAAAAAAATTCCTATCGCAATGTTGATCTACTCTGGGGAAGTAAAATCGACACCAATGTCAACGATTCTGGCTGTTGCCTTTTTTATACCGGATTTGACCCTTTCTACTCTGTCCGAAAAAATCGTTCCTACTGTAGAATGGCAATAGCAACAGGAATTTTAATGATTCAAGCTTTAGCCGTATGAGCTGGGCATCTACGCCAGATTTCCCTTATTGCCCTGTGTTTACCCCTTATAGAGTCCACGGGGGTTTAACGTGAGTCTCACCGTGAAGGGCTTATCCACGGTGTGCGACACACTGGGCACATTACGTTGGCCATTGCCAACGTCTCCCTGGGATAGGCCAGTAAAATTTGGACTATCTAGGGCTGACAATTTTGGTACTACCGTAATTGTCAGCCCTTTCTGCCAGCCAGGAGATATCAAATTGATTATTTTAGTATGGAACATAATTTTTTAGTACGATTTTCGAAATGTAATCTCTTGACGTATGCTTACCCTGGTTGGGAAATACGGACACCAATTTTCGTGATTCTACAGCCATTACAGCCATTCGAGCTAGACATTGATACCCCATTTTTTAAAGTACGAATTTTTACCCCATTTTTTAAAGTACGAATTTTGAAAAAAAAATGGCTCCATATCGCAGACCTACTCTATAAGAGACGCGTACTCGTTTCTCTTCATTTAATCTCGACGGACACCCTGTATTACTAATGACTGATAATACTGCAATTCTGTCCGTATGTTTTCAATAATTTGGTATCATTTTCTATGTAAATTTGATACAACTTTTTATTAGTCTTTTACTTATCAGTCTGAAGATCATATGAAAGATGATGGTATCATATATCCTGGATTATGTTGTGCCAGGCAGGTTTTAGATTACTGTACGAATATTTTTTTTATTAAAATTTGTTTAACAAACATCTGTTTAACATCTGTTTTATTTTGATGATCTTGTTGTAAATATGACATATTTTTTTTAAAAATCGAATTTACGCTCAAAAAGTTTCTGTCAAATATTTATAGAGTTTTATTCCATTTATTGGATAGTTTGTGTTTAAAAGAAATTAATTGAATATTTTCAACTACGTTTCGGTCAATCAATCACATTCAAGTTCAAAGCAAATCTAGCATTTGGCTCTAACACGACATTGCTTTTTACAGTGTATCTAATCTAATGAAACAAAAGGGCACAAATCGTATAATAGTAGCAGTAGTAGCAGTAGTAGTAGTAGTAGTAGTAGTAGTAGTAGCAGTAGTATAGTATTGCTTGCTATCAAAAGATCATGTTTTAAATCACTAAATTACGGTGGAAATCACATGAAAGTTCAATACTTACTTGGATGGATGAAAGGATGTTACGGTCAATCTGTTGTGGCTTAAAATATGTTATCCTCAAAATAACATTATTTATTTTGTTTAGTTTTCTAAAGATTTTGAGTTTTCTTTAAATTGCTTTAAGATTTGTTTTAATATTAGGAAAATTTTTGTGTGTCAACTTTTTTCTTTTCTACAACAATTCAGCTTTAGATGTGAGGTATTTGTATTGATTTTGTTATTTGCGTGTGTGTGTGTGTTTTTAAAAGTTAACAGATAATTGATTTTTTTTTTTGCTTTGTGATAATTGTAGCATGTTTCCTTTTCTGTGAGTGTATTTTTGGAATTGTATCTTAAAAATCAGGAAAATCGTCTAAAAGAGAATTTTATTATCTCAAAACCAATTTAAAATGAAAGAAAAATTTGAATTTTGGTAGGAGCAGGAACGGCAAAAATATGGTCGATTTTTTTAAGTACAACAAAACGTTCGGTTTTTATGGTAAATAAATTAGGCGATCGCAACATAAAATTAAAGGCTAATCATTCAATATATCTGTAAGAGGTGGCGCTGTGATTCTCTACAGGTTTCTGGGGATTGCAGGCTGTGCTACGGGTGCCAACGTGTTTCATTTATATAATTGGCTGTTGCAAAGAGCTGCGGGAGCTGGTTTTAGAATGCCCTTTTTCAGTTGTATTTGTTGTTATTGTTGTGGTTATTGTTGAGGTAAATTAAATTGAGGTTATTTGGTAATCGGTTCATGGGGCAACATGTATTGTGTGGTTTTCGTATTATTTTTTTTTTAAATTTTGAGTTTGTGGTTTTAAATGGGGAAGGAAAATAGGAAAAACGATTTTCTTGATTAATAATCTATGTAGTTTCTTGAACTGCATATAAATCTTTAGTTTTCAAACATTTACAATCGAAATTTGAAATGTACACTGAGAGAAAAAGTATTAATTTTTACAAGAAACAATTGGAATAAGTTAGAAAAAGTGGAATATGAGTTTTGTATGAGAGCGAGAAGGAAATTGATATTGAGTATTTTTAATTGTATTTTCTTTTTGGGGGGTGTAATGGGGAATTTACAATAAGAAACAAAATTGTAAGAAATTGTACTAGAGTTTCAAACGCAGAATAACTTACCTTTGGGAAATAGTATAATAAATTTATTGGTTTTATATATACTATACATGATTATAATTAATAGATGTGCTATCTATTTCTTTTCCTATACCTTATTCCCTATACAAAATGTTACCCCGTAGAAGCTAATAAGCTAAGAAGTTGCAATTACAAATCGTAAGCGGAGGTAAGTTGTAAAAAGTGTGTAGAATCCTGGTGCCGGATAAAAATATCGCTAAACCGTTGTTTTCGTTTATACATATGAGGGAAGAATGGAGTAAATTGAAGGTCCCGATGGAAAAAAGGGGTTTAGTCCACTTTCCCAAAATTTTACTAGAAAACCACCAGCAATTCGTTTAAGGAATAGATAACGAATGAAAAAAATAAAAATAAAATAAAACAAAATATTAATAATTCATTCGACGAAAAATTGCCGAAAAACTAATAGCCTTAATCTCAATTTACAAAGATAAAATTAAAAATTTCTATGACAAATAATTTATTTTTCTGCTCAACATGAAATTTGCAAACAATACCTTAATTCCAGATAAATACGTAATTCGTTATACCCACAACAATTTTTCCATTCCACTGGTACTCTTCCGAGACCCCATAAAGTATTTGGTTGACCAGGAAATATTTCAAAGTTTTTGTTCTAATATTTAATTGACAATAATTAATCTATAAATAAATACTTTATGTTTCCAGATAGGAAGAGAGATTCATCCTTACCAACAAAATACTAGAATAACTCTGTTCTTAAGTCCTTTTCTATGTTGCAGGATTTTGCGTTCAAAAAATGTTGCTTTTTTCTGCAGAAAATCTGAATGTGCCAGATCAGGTCTATAAGGTAGGTATAGCAAAGTTCCAACATTTCTTTTTTCAAATTTGTAAAAATTTGTAAGACCTAACGTTGTCAGGGTGTAAAATGATGCCTTTGCGACTTATAAGTCCAAGACCTTTTTCTTTCAATGCTTTCAATCAATTAGAGACATTAAGCCTTAGAAGCAGTTCAAAATCGAAATCTCACCAAATTGACAACATTTTGTTTTTTTTTTTTGTGCAATTCAGCTTTTTATCAAGTTTTAGCCTGTTCATCTTGTTTGGACCAGGATCCCTTTCGATTGACATTAAAGTAGAGAATTTATTTGTTCATCCCCCGCAACAAAACGTATCAAAGAGGAATTATTGTGGCTGTGTTTAAGCAATACATCGGAATTGATTATAAGCTGTGTTAATTGGATTTTCTTTAGTTTGTGCAAAATTTAAATTTCGACTATTTTTGACAATTTTAAGCCATTTAAAATGGTTTTCAAGAGTTGTGTATAACATTTTTCTTTTCTTTATCCGTGCGGAACCTAAATGTAAAATGTTTTCGCGGCACTACGATAAGCCGTTTCAAGAATCAACATGCGATATTATTAGCTTCTGAAAAGTATCAGTTCGACCCCATAACGACTTTGATTTCGAACAAATCCATCTCATCTGATGGACTGTGCTAATCACCTTTAAGCATGAAATGTCCAGAACGGAATTCCTCCTTTAAGATAAAGTAGAGGAGAAATTACATAGCCAATCAAACTCGCTCACCTAAGACAATTTTTGTAGAATCGAGAAAACTAAATGTCTTCAATGTTTGA
>JAHXMU010000244.1:852815-879855 GCA_019455685.1 Philornis downsi
AGACAATTTTTGTAGAATCGAGAAAACTAAATGTCTTCAATGTTTGAGGGGAAGACTATACGCCTGAAAGCAGGCAACGGTGTCATTATAGACACCATTCATGTGGCTGATAATTAGTAAATAGCATGGACTACAACCAAAATGCTATCAAACTTTATCAAACAAGAAAAATCTGAAACTACTTGAAACTACTAAGCAGAGAATTGATTATTCGGGTAGTCATGTGTATAATAATTTAGTTCCAAATTTAAAAATCGCTATTAATATTTTAACATTGAAAAAGTTGTTGAAAACCACTTAATGTTGAAAAAATTCTTATTTATATTTTTTGAAATAATTTTAAAAATTTTTAACAATTTTTCTGTAACAAATTGTAAAAGATATTGAATTTTATTGCCACCTTGCCTCTATAATGTCTATTTTAGACGCTGGGGCGCAACTAGTTGAAACTTATATTAATGTATATGTTATTCTATATATACAAATATGTAGTATATTTTATAAGAATTTTTATCAGTAATTATGAAAATTAGGTTAATAATAAATGATAAAAAAGTGAAGTTGAACAAAACACACAAAAAGCTATGATTTCGATGAAACTTTTATTTCATTATAATGATTGAAGCTTTCCATTATGAAATACAATGCCATTTAAATGATCTCCTCTGGTTTGGTTGCAGCAGTGGATCCTTTTGAGGTAGTTTTCGACCATTTTTTCACATATTTCGGGCGGTAAGTTTGGGAATATTCGCATAAACACGGCCTTTGACGTAGTCCCACAAAAAAGTCTAATACTTTCTGGAAACTTTCCATGCAATAAAGCCAAAATTCGTCGTGTTGAATCACGTTTGAATCACCACTTTTGTTGCAAGTTTTAATTATTTTCAGGCATTCTCCGGTTATTAAACGATACATATTCGTAAATGGCCAACCTTTCACTAAATAAATAACACTTTAGATGACACGTATTTAACAGCTGACAGCCTTGCCAGATCGGCGGTTTTGAAACCACTGAATGGATAACCCTGCATATAAGGTATAGTAAAAATTTTCTTTGAATAAATACAATCGGACTACGCCAAGTGTTGTTAGAAGGATAAGATTTTATATCTAAAAATAATCCTCAGTAATGTGATTGGTTGACTCGGTGTTGTTTGAGCACCAGCAAGGAGATAACAAGGAATGTTTAACAGTTTTTCTTCAATAGAAGCAAAAACTAAAGCAAGGCGGCTGAAAATGTGAATAGTTGTTATGGTATAACAGCCAATAATGAGCAATTTTGAAATCGTCGGTTCTGTTTCGGTAACTTTGATTTTCGGAAGGTTAATTGTCGAAAATGTCAAAAAAAAAAAGCCATTAGGAACCACTTGAATAAGACTGGATACAAAAGGAAGCTCGATGTATGAATGTCACACAAGTTAACGCAAAAAAACCTCATAGATCGAATTTCCATCCATGAATCGCAACTGGTATCCAGCATAGCAACTGGTGATGAAAAATGTGTCACATTCGACAACGTAAAGCGGACGACCTGGATTAACAGCCAAGAAAGTTTTGCTGTATATTTGGTGGAATTGGTAGGAAATTATCTACTATGAGCACCAACAATGAACTACTTTCCTATGGCTAAACTGCTCATTCAGACCTGTACTTTCAACAATTGAAGCGTCTGAATGAAGCAATCGCCCAATGGGAGATAAATTGTTTTCCATCGGCATGGCGCACACATCCATAGTTACTCGCCAGAGGGTGCAACAAGAGCTTGATTTAAAGATTTTTATGCATTCGCCTTTGCAACATGTGGTTACTACCTGTTCGCGTCTATAGCAAAAGATTTTGCCGGAGAAAAATTTGCTTCAATAAAAACTAGTGAAAATTGACTGTTCGAGTTTTTTTTTACCAATAGGGATGATGATTTTTTCTATTTTAGAGGCACAGTGGAATTAGCTTTTAAATGGCAAGTAACGATTTATCGAACAAATGCATAAATCGTGTCGTTCTAGATATGTTATGTAAATTATTTAGTGTTATGCAAAAATAATAGACTTCCGTTTACTACACCTTATATGGCAGTATGTCAAAAATATTACTATTATGGAGTAGTGGGCGCGGCCTAGTTGTTTCTTGATTCTTTGGTGAAGTTCGACTGTTATGTGTGAGTAGAATTTTATAAGGGTTATTTCCAATACATTTGGCACAGCGGGTAATCGATAGTTCACATTGGGCTCGGACTGGTCGCAGTCTTTGCCTACTATTTAACATCGTTCACATCTGACTGGTTACACAGCAGATTCGTCTGATTGCTTACACAGCGGTAGTTAACTGAGTGCTTCATAAGGTGAAAATAAGTAATAACTTACTGTATGTAGGTAATTACATATAAATTGATCCTAAAATCCATGAGGTGTAGAAGTCATGCGACGTTTGAGCCCAGTCGACGTTATTGCCTGAGCTGCTATCACTAAATACAAACGCGATCGTACTTTATCCGATGAGAACCTAAAATGCATAAGAGATTTGGGCCAAGTTGATGTGCTGGTGTCTGTACCTGCAAAGGGCCACAATGCCGTCTATCGTATCCCGATGAGAATTTGTGCCAAGTAGATTTTATTGTTTAATGTCCGTACCGGTAACTAAAGTGGGTCAATATCCAGAACTACGTCCAAATTTATCAACAACCGAGATGCTAACCAAAGCGAAGTGAGTTACTAAGTTCCCAATTAGTTTTAAATCGAAGATATCCGTTCATGTACCATCACTACCGTCAGCCATAAATCGGTCACATCACCATCTAGACGAACCGCTTAAATGCTATTGTACAATTTATCGTACCTCTTATTCCAGTAGATTGTTATTTAGTTAAACACTAATAATTAAGCAATTGTTATCGTGGGCTTAGTCAAGGAAAATCTACTGTTTTGTTATTTCATAAGGTTTTGTTGGTTTTTACGACGAATCTGGAGGCGACTGAACTTACCGCAGCCAATGACAGAACTACTTTACAGTTTGCATAGGATTTGACGACGAAATTCATTAGTATAAGAACAACAGAAAAAACACATGACAAATAAAACATCCATTGTCAAATCTTGTGATATAAAGTAATATCTGATTGGAAAAGAGTAATTTCCGCTTAAGCAAAGCCATTCCCTCCTGACGATGTCGTAATCTTCTTATTCATTCGAAATATAGTTACCTTTCAAGCTGGCAATCGAAACAAATCATTGCTCGATGACAATATCGGTGCTCTACAAACTACACTTACCTTTGTTTATGTACATAATTGGCACAATATATAAATCAATAAAACACGTAAACATTTTTAAAATACCAATCAAAAAGGAATTTAATACTCTTGTTTGTGGTTTCGTTTTCTACACACAATTCGTTCGTACATAAATATACTACAGGATAACAATGATGACAATAATTAAAAAAAAATTAATTGGAAAATTATTATTTAAAATTGTTAGGGTGCAATCGGTGTAAGAGAGATAGGGAGAGAGAGAGAGAGAAGTAGGGAGGGAGTGAGACGACATGCTGCGAATGCTGTAAACTCCGGTTGGTCACACGCTGTATATGATTTAAGCAGCGCACATACCTAAAAGACGTACTAAAAAGACTCCCAAACATGACATTACTGTATTGCTTGTGGAATTTAAGCTGATAGCAAATTTCTATTGCACCCTAGGGGTGGCAGTGGATTTCTAACAGGTTGACGTAGACGAATGATTTTCCAGTCCGCTCTTAGAACTTGAGTTTCTGCACGCTGCAAGATTTACGAAAAATTGGTCATATTCTCAGAGCCATAACTTAACTAATAGATGGTGATCAAATGGAGTTGCACAAACTATATTAATGTATACATTCAAGATGGAAATAAGGTCCTTGATGCAACTCAACACTCACTGCCGATGGCGGAATTTCTAAATTAGAACTATTCCTCAGGACTAATTCTAGTTCTTATTTATACTGCAAATAAGTATTGGAAAACAGACCATTACAGAATTGTTTCGATTTAATTTTTACTAACTCTGCTTTGCAGAACCAAATTCGATTTGTGTATGTTAAATTTAAAGTAGATATTTTAAATTTTAAGCGAATTGAATTTTTTTCTAATTTTATTCCAATCGACATTTTTTCGCCCCCCACAGAGAAGAGAAAGAGAAGAATTTATCAATAAAATATAACCATTTCACCATGCAGTAGATTTTTGCTTTCATTTTAGGCTTCCAACAAGCTGAATTCATCACTAATTTTATCAAATCCTCAAAATAGTGACATGCTAATCAAAAGTTTAGTTATACAAATCCTCATTTTGAAATCCTACAAATCCTCTTTTTTGAATTTTGATAACGTAAATAAACGGCATTGCCCTTTGGTACTCCCGTGCAAATACAGACTACAGATTTATCGAAATTTCATACTTCTCTACAGTCCTCCAGTCTTAAATTTTAAGCTATAACTTTGCTAATTGTTTTGTGCAATAATGCTTGCTAGCCACGCTTTTTTTTGCTAGTTCCTCCAAAAAGAGGGGGTTCTTCGTATCAGTTGTTTTGTTACTCTCTGGCAAAACAAAATTACAAATGAATCTGTAGTGTTTTTGTATTTCAGTTTCGGCTTATATGGTCGTAGAGAAAGTTATGCACGTGCGTAGTTTATAGTGTACCAATCTTGTGTTTCCTCCAGGTTTCTACACAAAATTTTCAATGGTATGGTATGGTATGTGCACCGCTTAAATCGTGGGGGAGTATGCATACAATAATACTATAATATAACCTAAACGTGCTAAGAGTTCATCAATCAATGTGTGTGTTGTGAAGAAAGAAATAGTGTTTGAGCAAGGCTCTGAAATGTGATCAAGCTGTGATGCTTTTATTGGGCAATGCAATTGAAACTATTCGAATCCGTTGTCGTCGATGTCGCCGACTTCGCTTTGGCCTTCGGCCTTATCGAGGAGCCACAGAAACTGCCACTCCCTGTAGCTGCGGCAGAATTAATGCTTGTGGAACTCTCGTTAGACGCAGGTTCGGGCGCCACATTTGATGAGGCACGTCCCAATTTCCAGCTTAACAGTTTGCGCGACCATGTAACGGATGTATTTGTCGTATCGTTTTTAGTTGTGCCGTTATCGGTATCCACTCGAGTCGGTAAAGCATTAGCCATGTGACCCCAGGTGGCTTGAGTACTTTGAGGATGTAAAATGATCTGAGTATGTGCCTGTTTTATATTGCGTGTATCATAGTTTTCAACTATGATAATGGGCGTGGCTATATTGTGACGATGTCGCTTGGGGGTTTCCGAACTGGATTGTTCGATATTTACATTGGCCAGATGCTGCGGCTGTAAAGATTGACAGTTTCTGGTTTGTGTTATACGCGACTTAAGGCTGCGCCAACGGAAGAAACTGCGGAATCGTTGACGTCGATCTTGGGCCAAAGTATCCTGTATATACTGGACATCTCGCACTAGATCTGGTTGTTGCGGCCTCTGAACGTGTCGGCTTCCGAATGAATTTAAATGCTCCCGCTGCTGAGGATAGGGGGGATATTGGGTCTGGGTACTGGTATGATGGACTTGTTGTGCGGTGTTGGTGGTGGTGTTGAATTTGCTTGTTATGGTGGTAATAGTGGTTTGATTTTTGTGGTATTGGTTTTGGCGGTGGTGTGGTGAGTTTGGCGGTGTTGTTGTTGTTGTGGTGGTGGTGGTGGTTGAGGAATTGTGATTATCACTGAAATGGCTAAGGGCTTTGCAACTACTGGTGATCCATGCGTGCATAGAAACGGGGCGTGAACGTGACGTTGTGGATATCAGTGGTGTTGGCATGCTTGAGGTCGGTAATGCTAATCTATGGATTTGATCATAGGATGCTGATAACATACCTGTACGCTCATCATGATAATCATCATCATCAGAACTTTCCAGGCGATCCTCTACCAATGACGTTTGTCTCGACAGACTCTGTATCGTGGATTGTGGTGTCATTGTGAGTTGTCAACATTGTCATTGTGAATGACGTAGTAGTTGTCAGAGACCAGGGTGAAGTTATGTGTTGGTGTTGATTGTGTGTGGTTCATGTTGTGGTGCAAAAGTGTTCGTTCATTCATTGCGAATTTCGTCAATTGTTCACATTTAGTTATTTTTTTTATTGTTGTTGAGGGAAGGAAAAGAAACGAAAAAATAGAAGCCAAAAATAAAATAAAACAGTGGTTTTTCTTATCTCCAATATTAAAGTATTTCAATATTTTAACGGTCTGTAGAGATACATTTTTTTTCAAGGTTGTTACTACAAAAACATAAAATAACATCATTTCCATTCTCATGTTCGTCTGGTGAAAGCTTTGTGTTCAAATCCACTAAAAAATGATAAGAATAAACGTAAAAGTAACTCATAATAAACATTAAGCAGTTATCCATTATCCAGCATTTACTTGTTATCCATTAGTCATGTTTAGTTAACTCACTCCTAATGAGCGATCTAAGAAGTTCCGTTTTAATACGAGTATTCACCAACCAAACACAACAGATTATAGACATTTCAACATTTCCATTTGCATTTCTCTTCACTACTTTTATCCAGCACTACAAAGCTTTTACCTTTTGAATATGTGCAAAGCATTAAGCTTTTTTTCATACTACAAAGCTTTTCCTCTAAGTTATCAGAAAATGCGATAATACGTTTGCAACTTTAATACTCAACTTACCGCATTGTGCCGTCTTCGGGGTGGTGATCTCTTGTTCCACAGAGCTTCCAATTGATCAAAGTGTTGGGATTGTGCCAAGGCCGCTTGTTCCGGTCCCAGATTAGTTTGTGATGTGATCGTTTTCATCTCCGCTATCTTCGAGATTTCCTCCATGCTGGCGGACACAGAGAATCGTCGCTTCAGACGTTCATCCACCTGGGCCATCATTACGGATGAGGTTAAATGGCCGTACTTCTTTTGCCAGGTATAGGTGTCAAGGGAAACTTCCTTTTTCAATAGACGTTTCATTTGTCGTTTTGGTCCTTGTGGCCGCAGATCTGAAGGAAATGGATAAGGTTGTGATAATTATGATCAAAATACATGTATTTTTATTATTTATCGACTTGCTGCATAATAGTTTGGATTAACGCCATCGTTCATATTTATCTATTAATAATGCAAGAAGTGTAACGCATAGAGGATAACGTGTAGAATACCAGATATGACCAGGTATGTTTTCGTACTTTAAAACAGATGGCTGGCAGCCATAATGTGTTCAGAGAATATAAAACAATCGTAATGCACAATTTGATCAAACATTAGCCTGTAATGAAAAATAGATGAAAACTATGCCATGGTCAGGACAAATACCAACTAGAAGCAAAATATATGATGTCTACCGCAGTTGCCTTGCAGAATGGCATGAATTCGGGTGTGGATTAGTAGCGGGTTTAGATCTTGCCTCACGGCTTGGAATTATATATCCATGGCAGTAACATCATTCGCAAAAACTAAAATTTGGTATGAAAAAGATAAGCCTTGGTACTATAAACAATATTGCATTGTGTCTGAGAGAGGAAGAATGCTGTAAACATGGCAATGCTGCAGCCAATTTAAAATCAAATTATAAAGTTTATTGAAATCTGCTTACAGATACACAGATTATGCTGCCATTATAGTCTTAGAAATGGTAAACTATTAGTAGCGGATGACACCACAACTTTAGAAATCATACCAATTATCGACAATGGCATAGATTCCCTGGCACTTTGCCAAAACAAATAAAGAAAAACGAAGTTTCAGGTGCTGATGGTCTGCCGGCAAAGCTATTTAAGACCGGTGGCAACGAGCTATAATCAGAATGCAACAGTTATTAAAGATAATCTGAAGGAATGCAGCGAGATGATTTTAAATTAAACGTATTTTGTCTTGGCTTCAAAATATGCGATCCAAGTGTATTTACCAAACATCGCGAGATCAGTCTTTTACCCATCGTTTATAAAATAAGTGAAGTAATATTAGTACAAATTGTGATGGATCTTTGGGTGACTAATACTTGATAGTTTGTTAACTGGGTGAGGCACCAGGGAAAGAGCCAGCCAAACATAGTCAGCTATAGCCAAAGCAAATAGCCGAAGCCGAATTCCTCGCATTCCATCGCGAACCGATCTAGGGCAAAATATCAATGTTGACCCATGGGTAGATTTACTAACATTACAGTAACGCCAAATTTTGCAAGTGTCTCTGATATCGAGAGAACCCCTCACAATAATTAATTGGTCTCAAAGGCCAAGGCAGGCAGGATGTTGAACTCAAATTATCGTCTTCTTTGAATTATAATGAGTTACAATGGATTATAATAAATTACACTGAATTAGATAAATTACATTTAATTTTTTAGCATAATTAGTTTTTGAATTTTCATAAATTATAATGAATAATACTGAATTAGTTTGAATTCTATTGAATTATAAAAAATTTAATTCCTTTGCCTTGAATTAATATTATTTGATGAACATTTGGTATAAATTGATAAAAAGGCTCCGTTACTCCGTTAGAGTAAATGCCATTTTAAACAACCTTGTAATTGGCAACATGGCAACACCATGGTGGACAAAGGTATGGTGGTGAATATCGACGGCGACTGTCTTCTTCTTATCAGCAACAGCCATCTCTTTTGTTTCGATTTCTCTTGAAGGTATCGAAACCTTCAAAAAGAGACTAAGTTTTCTTTTTTCCCCATTCTTTCGATTTGGTGGAGTCTGAACTCCAAGAAAAAAATATAACAAAATTAAATCTGAAAATCTGGCAGATTTTGCAAAATTATGATGAATGTTAGAAACTGAAATTAAATTTGCACACCATGTTTCCCAACTTGACAAATTAAAATAAATGTTGTGGTAATTGTAAGTTTCAAAATTTGCCAGCTTACTTCCAAAATGCAAATTAGACATGACAGTTAAAAACTGGAAATACAAAATAGATGGGTCAGGTGTTAAGTTTACAAAAAATATAGACGTTTTCATGACCCCTGTCTATTGACTACAGTTGACTGGGTCTTCCGTTGAACAGACTTCGAAAATCACCAAATTTATATTTTACAAAATTTATGACGACCATAAAATGGTCATATCAAACGATGCACATTTGTCACAGAGCACGAATTTTGATAATAAATTTCAAAGATTTGCAATCATTGCTCGTTTGTTAGTCTTTCCATGATGAAATGGCAGAGTATACTGTACACTTTCCACTTTGACAGATGACGTTTGGACGCCATTACCAACCAGTGCTGCCAACCTGCAAAACTTAAATCTTAAACAATCACCCTATACAACCCCACAAAAGAGCCTTTTCTTTTTCCTATTCTCTCGATTTGGTGGAGTCTGAACTTCAAGAAAAAAATATAACAAAATTAAATCTGAAAATCTGACAGATTTTGCAAAATTATGGATTGATAAAAACTGAAATTAAATTCGCATTCTATGTTTCCCAACTTGACAAATTAAAATAAATGTTGAGGTAATTATAAGTTTCAAAATTTGCCAGCTTACTTCCAAAATGCAAATGCAAAAATACAAAATAGATGGGTCAGGTGTTAAGTTTACAAAAAATATAGACATTTTCATGATCCCTGCCTTTTGACTATAGTTGACTGCGTCTTCCGTTGAACAGACTTCGAAAATCACCCAATTTATATTTTACAAAATTAAATTATGCAAAAATGTATCCTAATAGTTACTTAGATTGATTTGGTTAACTCATGCTAAACTGCTGCCCTAAAAAAATTCAACGAAGGCCGCTAAGGAATTTACGTTGACAGTTTTCAATTATTTTTCACTTACCTTCAACATCTCTCGCTGGCGCTGAATACGTAGGCAGCTTTATGTACTGGGCCGGTGTATTGTGTAGGCATATCACGGGAAGATTGAAACTATCCACCAGTTGTACCAGTATCCTGGAACAGTCCATGCTAATGTCAAAACGCGGGAAAGGTACGTGTAGCTGCAGCGACGTCAAGGCCAGGCCACGTTTTGTCTCCCACACAATTAAGGTTTTGTCATCACTACCCGAGACGGCCGTTGAACCATCAGCGGACACTTTCACCCCGATAACAGGTGCCAAATGGCCGGCTAAAGTATGGATCTCGTCGCCCGTGTGCAGATCCCAAATAATAAGATTAGTATCCTTAGAGCCCGATGTGACTTGAGTTTTATTTGTCACCGATACAGCCGCACAGGTTACAGCATCCGAATGTCCCACCAAAACCTGGGCTAGCTTGCCGCCGGTCGCTTGCCATACCTTTAGAGACATATCGCGGGAACCGGTTATAATGTACAAACTATCGGCCGTGATAGTGAAGCAAGTAATTTCATCTGAATGTGACACCGAGTACTTTTCATCTTCTCGGGTCAGAGACCAGATTTTCAACGTATTGTCTCCATTAGTGGAGACGGCAAATTTCATATTGTTTGTGGCGGCTAAGAATTTATAGGGGCCCTGAATCGTTTGCAACAAATTGCCACCATCTGCTATCCAGATGTAGATTAAACTGTCGCGATCCGAGGACATAATGCGCCGTGAATCCATTAACACCACCACACTGCAAATTGGGGCGACATGACCCTTAAATGTATTCGCTATTGATCCCGAAGCCAGGCTCCAAACATGTACCAAGCGGTCATCGGAACCTGTGGCGAGATATTCGCCATTCGGTGCAAAATTCAAGCACGAAATGGGCGCGGCGTGGCCGTCGAACGTGGTCTGATATTCCGGCGTATTTATTTGCATGAGATGTACAAGTCGGCCTGAAGCTATGGCCACCAACTGCGAGTCGCGGGAGATATCAAAACATGTAATCGGCGGTAATGTGGTGGAAGGTGATCTCTGTGTTTGTGTAGCCCGTTTCAGGGAACGTTTCCTCTTTTGATTGTGGGAATAGGGATGAACATACAATTCTTCATTGCGGAACGAGTAGAAGGTAATTTTATTACCGCCCACTGTTACAAGAAAATCGTCATTGTCCATGGCATAGAGCGCTGTGACAGGACCGGGATTGGGTGGCATTGATCTTATCAAACGTCCCGAATGCATATCGTAGATAAGGGCTCTGGTATCTTCACAACCCACAACTGCGCGCTGGCTGTCGCGGGCTATGGAAATTGTGCGTATCTATGGAAGGGAGAGAATTAGATGTATGGAAACATTTTAGCTCTTAAGGGAAAGGGACATTTGGGGACATTGCGACTTACTCGTGATTTGTGTCCTTTAAGAGTGTGCAATTCCTTGCCTGTGGCCAAGGTTCGAACATACAAACCATTGTCGTCACAGTGAGCCAAGAGGAAAACCTGCAAGTACATTGAAGAGTGAAAAGCAGTTTAGTTCATAACGCGAGGAGGGAATGGAAATAACAATAAAAATGGTGAATGAAACTAACAATAATAACCTCACATTTATTACAGTAATGAGTTTGAATGTACAATTGCAAACGTATTTTTAATAGAAGATATCCCCCGTAGGCTCGAGCAAATTAAATGAATCTAATGTTTGATGGGAAGATTTATATTACGCCTGAAAGCACACAATGGTGTTAAAATAGGGTTAATTGCCATTGATCAATGCACGTACGTAAATAGCATGGACTTTAACCCAAACTCAAATTCTATTAAACACGCAAAAATCTGCTTGAGCCTATTAGTCGAACATTTCATCCTTTAAAGCTTAGATAGTTGGTTTCTCTAGCAATTTCTCTATGATAGTAATTTAACCGTATGGCTCATACTCTTCGTAAGTTTGGACCAACTAAATGTTATCACAACTTTCTCTACACCTGAAAGCATGCTGTGCCTTTTCTAAGAAAAAAGTAATATTGGGTTCTTTTTGCTCACAAAAACATAATCAACATAATCTCCTTTAAGCTCGTTACGCTTTTTTCAGCGACATTAAATAGCTTCTGTAAGCTGTTTATAGTAAGAAATGTCAAATTCTTTTAAATATCCATCAACCGCAGACTCCACCTCTTCATTGTTGGCAAATCTTTTATCAACCAGCCATTTTTTTAAGTTTGGAAATGGAAAATAGCCCGAGGGAGCTAAATCTTTCGAATAAGGTGCGTGATGAAGCAATTCGAACTCAAATTCATTAATTTTGGCCATCGCAATAGTGGATGTAGAGCATTGTCGTGATAAAACAACAACTTTTTCCGCCAAATTAGTCCTTTTTCCATAATTTCATCACCTGCAGTAAATTAGCATAATAATTACTATTTTAAATGTCATTCAGAATGTCTCATTAAACTACCAGAGTTATTCGAATACTGTAATGACATCTATTAAAGAATGTTTCTTTTATACACCACATACGCCTCTGTTTAGGTAGCCATAACCTTTTGCGTGACAATTGACGTTATAGAGAGTAGACCGTAAGAAAATAATGGAATGTTAACCGTATCCCGTTCCCTCCATGGACAACCTTCCGAACGAAAGGAGGTATATTTAAGTGAATGTGTTTGTGTGATGTACAAATTAGCAGAATGGTCGAAGCCAACTGGCAAGAAGGTATTCTATAGGGTGATTTTGTAATCGTAGTTTTTTTTTTTTTAAATCCTATAAAATACTCGAATTTGCATCATACATTAAAATTTTTTATTGGTGTCGTAAAATTGGTCTGTGCCATTAAATTTTTATAGATAATTTCATGTAAATGTTGCCCGCGTCTCCGTTTCAAAATGTTTAGTCGGAAGGTCCAATTTTTCGACACTTTTTCGTGCATTTCGGCCTGCATGCCATGAATAACGCGTGTTATGTTATCCTGTAAGGCTTCAATAGTGTTCGGCTTGTCCACATAGACTAACAACTTGATATAACCTAACAAGAAATAATCAAGAGGCGTTAAATCGCAAGATCTTGGGGGCCAACTCACAGGATCAAATCGAGAGATAAGCTGCTCACGAAATTCACTCCTCAACATAACCATTATTTCACGAGCAGTGCGGCATGTTGCACCGTCCTGATGAAACCACATGTCAACCAAGTTCAACTCAGCCAATTGGGGCAAAAAAAAAAAAAATTTCTTGTGGTTGAGTAACACATGCTCAATAGCTAAGAACGGCGACGAATTGACATTTCGCAATCGTCATTAACACTGGTCGCTACGGCTGCAATATTTTCTTCGGTACGCCTTCTAAGCATGCGAGTCGAGGGTTTTATGTCTAACAAAGTAAATTTGGTGCGAAATTTGGAGATAACAGCATGAATTGTTGATTCGGCAGGTCGATTATGACGACCATAAAATGGTCGTATCAAACGATGCACATTTGTCACAAAGCACGAATTTTGACAATAAATTTCAACGATTTTCAATCGTTGCTTGTTTGTTAGTCTTTCCATGATGAAATGGCAGAGTATACTGTACACTTTTTACTTTGATAGATGACGTTTGGACGCCATTACCAACCAGTGCTGCCAGCCTGAAATACTTAAATCTTAAAAAATCACCCTATACAACCCCTCACACTTTTGCGTCGACATAAAAGGCACAGTGGTCACAAAAATTATTCGTACACCTACGACTTTCAAGTGTGAATATCTGAAACATGACCCTAAATTATTTAAACATACAAATATTTTTTCTAAAGCAAAGTTTTTATTATATGTGTTTGCAACAAAAAAAATCAATTCAATTCAACTTTGGTACACAAAAAACCAACGAAAATGAAAATAAGTCCAAATTGTACGTAAACAAAAAATATTCGTACATTAAAAATTTGTTAATATTGTTATAAGGAAGGACTTGATGAGTATTATATTAAATACTTTGTTGGACCTCATTTAGCCTTAATAACTGCTTCCAAACGTCGGCGTATACTTTTTACTAGGGTGTTAGTGCCATTTGAAGAAATTTTCTTCCACTCAGGGTTTCCTTCGATGTCATTTTGTGCTTCCGATTTCGTCTTTCCAACGGCTCCCAAATATGTTCGATCGGATTTAAATCTGATGGCTGAGAAGGAGTTTTTAACTGCCTAAAGTGATAAATTGGCCATGCTCGGACTGTACATGACATATGCTTAGGCTTATTATCTTGTTGGAACAAAAACTTTCTGATGTCTAACCCAAGCTTCGTAGAACTTCCATGTAAATTATTTTTGAAAAAATCCAAATGCATGTGGTTGGGCATTTTCTTATTAATAAACGTCATCAGTCCAGCTCCAGATGCAGCCATACAATACATTTCCATAAGATTACTCTCTTGCATCTCTTCATTCGACTTTCGCCGAACTTTTGGCCCGAATATATTAAATTTTGATTCATCGCTGGAAATGATATTTATCCAAAAAGAATCCGGTTCATTTAGGTAGAGTTGGGCAAATTCCAAGCGCTTTGTAAGGAAATGTAAGGTTTGGCGCTGTGCAATTCCATTCCTATATCCAGCTCTATGCTGACAGTTTCGTATTGTTTTGGGAGCAAACTTTTTTTTTTGAACAGATTCCATAACGTTTTGGCATAATTGTGTGGTTGTTATTTTTGGATTTTGGACCACTGAGGCTACTATGCTTCACTCTTCTCGAGGAGTTAAATATTTCGGCCTTCCATCTGTTTGGTGCTCTGAAGTCAATTGCCCTGTTTTCACATAATCTATATATAAAAATCAATTGCTGTGCGTTAGTCTCGCTAAAGCTCGAGAACGGTTGGACCGATTTGGCTCATTTTGGTCTTAAATTATTGGTAGAGTATTCCGGAAGGTTTAAAAGGTTTCATTTGAAGTGATAGATGGCGTTGGAGATGAGATTTTTGCAATTCATTTTGAAGGCAAGACAACGTTTGCCGGGTCAGCTAGTTACTAATAATACTTTAACTGTGGAATGCGATTTCTCAATAATATTTCCAATTTCTCAAAGAGATTTATTTGCCAAATGTCATCTAGGGATAAATCGACACTTCATCCCATTTTGTCGAACTTCAAAGAATGTCAATGCGAAACTAACATATAATCGACTAAAAAAGCCAAGAAGTGACTCTTTTTACTGCTTATTTTTACGAAATTCCTTAAAGCAACGATTACAGTTATGTTGAGCCATTCAATATCATAACTAGAAAATGTACGAATAATATTTTTGCGTAGATTTAACTATTTGTGTTTGTTTCCACTCTATTCTCTTTGCAGAGGTAAGAATCTTCCATCGTAAAGAATCTTCCATTCTTCGGATCTGCAAAAGTAAACGTCCAACATATACTGAATATTAAGTGCATCCTTGCCGTTTTGTAGTATTATGCAGGGTGTACGAATAAATATTGTGACCACTGTATGTGTCATAAATTAGTTACTTCAACCAACTGAAATTTCTGTAGTGGTTTTCGGAAAGTGAATGCAGATTCTCTTAGTGATTTCATTCTGTGAACAACGGTTCTCCAAAGCAGTAAGAACTGGCATTTGTATGGCGCTTCAACACAATGTATGTCTACAGAGCCCATTTCTGACAGAGTACGTAATCCTACCTAAGAATGTGATCATTAATTAATAAGGGGTGTCTCAACAGGAACGCAAGAATTAAATTTGGCGCCACTCGAAGTGTCATTATTTGACATTTGAACAATTGTTATTATTTAGTAGTAGAAGGTACGAGGTTAGTAAAAATGGAGCGCCACACGAATGAACAACGCATTCTCATTGTGAAATTGTTTTACCAAAATGGTGAAACTTTTGCGGCTACAGTTCGCAAATTGCGATCAATTTGGAGTCACAATAATGCTCCAAAAGAGTCAACTGTAAAGAGATTAATCGATAAATTTGCCAAAACTGGTTCTGTTAGTGATGTAAAAACAACAACGCGCCTTCGACTAGGTCGATCGACCGAAAATGTCGCAGCTGTACGTGATAATGTCGCTTAAACTCCATCCATCTCAATTCGACACCGAGCTCAGCAAATTGGTGTCTCCAAATTCACTATGTAGTGAATTTTGACGAAAGATTTGCATCTTCATGCATACAAAGTTCAATTGACTGAGGAACTGAAGCCAGCTGACCATGGACAGCGAAGGGAGTTCGTTAATTGGGTATTGGAGAGACAACATGAAAATACTGATTTTGCCGATAAAATCATCTTCAATGACGAGGCCCATTTCCTTCTTGATGGCTTTGTCAATAGGCAGAATTGTTGCATTTGGGGTGAGGAAAATCCTCGAGGAATCATTGGACCTTTTTTTATGAAAATGAGGCATGTCATGCGCAAACAATCAATGGTGTTCGATATCGTGAAATGATAACCAGTTTTTTCGTGCCTAGAATTGAAGAAATGAATGTGGAGGGCATGTGGTTTCAACAAGATGGCGCCACATGTCATACAGCCAAGGAAACAATTCATATTGCGTTCTTGTTGGGACACCCTTTAGTTCAGACTACTTTTTGTTTTCAGATAGGAGCCACATGTCATACAGCCAGAGATGCAATTCAATTGCTGCATCAGTCATTTTAATCTTGCGTTCTTGTTAGGACACCCTTTAGTTTAAACATTAAACCAAAACCAAATTCCAATCTAATATACGCCAAAAGTATGCTACCCACCACGATTTTGTTAAGTGTATTAATCAGAGATATTTTCAAGGCATCCTCCGACAAACATGATATAAGGCTTCCTATATGAAACCCTAAGCAATTTGACACACTGCCTTTGGAGTAGCTCTCAATAATATCCTCGAAATAAGGCGATTCAAGGCATGAATTCTTACTACGGCATAATTGCTGTCCCATTTGCAAGAGCCTTTAATAGCTGCATTGAGTGACAATAACACACAATTCCAGTGTGCCATTGAAACCCCCTCCACTGTTAAATATTTTCCGCCATTATTCCAATTACCTTTGTCAGAATATATTTCTCCTCTCACCTTGTGGGGCACATCATTCATTTATTCATTAACTCGGTGGCTTCGTGAGATTTTTGCTATTTTTTCTCGTCATTTTACCTTTCAATTTGCTGTCGTTCATTTACGATTTGCTTAATATGCAGGTCAATTTACTTGATGTATAGAATTGTTGCCTACATTGGCTGCGTAACCGAGTCAGGCGCGACGATGGGGCGCCGGTATTGGATTTCTTGAACGTTTAATTTGAGTTCGAATACGTGTACAGATTGAGTTTTATTTCTTACAGTAGATTGCAAGTCAATTTAAAATAATTACGCTCCATAAACGAACTTAAATGGATGTGTAAATTGATTTTTGTTTTTTTTTTTGTTACCAGTCCAGGACATGTAAATAAATTTTGAGCTTTATTCACTCAGATGGCCCGAAAAGACGCTTCAGATTCCTGGCAAAAGACAATGTAGTTTGCCGAGGGTGATGCTATTAATATTGATGATGTGGAAAATCTAATAATGCGTAATGCTGACGAGGATGAAAATGATGCTGGTAGTAAATGTGTAAATCCTTGTGCTCTTATGCTACGCAGAGCGGATCATGTACGTGACAGCCAAATGAATTTATGATTGATTTTGACCCACCATTCGGTTTCTCTGCTGGAATAATGCCATGCAAGTGTACGTGCGTATGTCTTTGCCAAGCGAATAAAGTTTATTTTTAAGCTATGTTAAAATCTGCCTTATACTATCCTGCCAGCTGCCGCGTGTTCATGCATTTCTCGCCATAAGCAAGATGCTTGACGGCTTACCAGTTGTGATTTTTTTAATAAATCTGCTTTTATGCCCTAACTTTATTTTGTACACAAATTGCCTGAATTCATCAAATCAATTAATTTACGAGGGATAACAAATTTGTCGAAAAAAAAAACAATCCAGAAAAATCATAACAGCGCCGACTACATATCAAACTGAAAAGGTCTGGGAAGCTGTTCTCAACCTATAATTAAATGTTGTACACAGTTTTACAAGTTTTCTCTTTAATGTAACTGAACAGAATAAATAGTAAAATGTTTGGTAAAGCAAAATGAGCCACTTTTACTGTAGGTTTGTGATATCTATTTTAGATTCTCCAAGTTGGTAGATAAACAAGATATTTTATGAGGATGTTAGTTTGAGGTTAGTTCAAATTATCTTGACATCTTCGAATAAAGGTTAAGTTTGTATGCCAAAGAGAGAGTGTAGTTGCCAGTACCATCACAAAGTTGGATGAGTGCCATAGGTTCAATTGGGCTGATGATTTTATACCCACCAACTTGGATTGCGGTCCCAAATGCCGTGGATGGCATTAATTTAATTACATAAGTAGTGTGCGAATTTTCCAATTTTTCGAGTAAAAATTCATAACTTATTTTTGATATTTTTCGACTACCAAACTCACTATTAGAGCTGTATGTACTGCGACGGTTATTTTGTATTTATGTTTATCTATACACACATATCTCTCAATTAACGAATATATCACTATTGTTGGAAAATCACTGAAAATGTTTGGCCAGTGCTCTGCTATTCCGTTGACAAGAAAGCAATCTCGTTTTTTGAGTTCAAATAACTAGAAATGTGCGAGTATGTAGTTGATTAATCGGCTAATCTAATTAACCAAAGTCTGGAATAATCAATTAATTGATTAATTATACATTTAAATTATTCGTATTCGAATTAATGATATTCGATTAATCGAACAATTGATCAAAAAAAAAAAAAAAAAAAAAACAATATTCTAATAATTTCATAAACATTTCAGCTTTTAATTTTTTATGTGTTACGTTGTGAGCCAAAAATTTTCCAATATGTGTGTTTTTACAGTTTAAATTATATTTCTTCTACAACTTCTCTTTGCACAGAATTTTTAAATATTCCACAAAATTGTTCGAAATAAATTAACCTTAATTCAGATTAATGAACTTGTCATAGTTCTAAATATTTAGAATTTTCGATTATTTAATTAACTGATTATCTGCGGTATTGATTAAAGTTTGGGTGAACAATTAATAGCATTTCCACAAATAATCCATTTTATTCCACCATATAAGTGCCATTGAGTTCTAGGCCTTCATTTCTAGGTTCCTAACCGTATTGAAGAATTTTTCATTGAAAAACAAAATTTGTAGACTTCCGAGTAAATGAAAATCTAAAATTGCCAGAGCGGGACTATAAGGTGAATGTACCATCATCTTCCTTCCAAGCTCCCATATTTGTTGCTGTATCTGCAAAAATCTGTTAGGCCAGGTGTTGTCGTAATGGAAAATCGCGCCACTGCGATTTATCAATTCAGGCTTTCTACGTTTTAAGTGATTCATCAATTATTGAAAATAGAGCTCAAAGTTTATTGTTCGCTTCCTTGAAAGCAGTTCAAAATAATCCACTCCCTTATACCATATACCTTTTTTTCTTGATGCGATTCAGCCGTATATAATGTCTGACCGCATTCGTCCTGCTTGGAGGAGAATTTCTTTTAGTTAACATTGTTATAGAGAACCACTTTTTCATGCTCAGTGATAATTCGTTTTAAAAAAGTATAATTTTGGTTGCATTTCAAAAATAACAATACGCGATCTGTGTGAAAAAAAAAATAATGTTCTTGGCAATTCAGTATATTTCTGGTTGTCGTAAAAATCTGTGTCGATATAAGCATATCCTTCCATCTGTCCGCCATTTGATGAAATCACGATGGGTGTCGCACCACCTGAGTAGAAATTTGACACAAATGAATCTCCTAGATGTAGGCATAAGTTAAGTTAGAAATTGACAAAATAGGAAAATGAAATAGGAGATTATGCGATGAATGAATCCCTTTAACAACATTTCCAGTTGTTAGAATTTTAACACCGTTAATTGATCGGCAATTAAAGGCAATATAGTTTTGTGTATGTACTTTGGTTCAATCGCGTACTAAGCTCATTGAAAATGGTGCTTTGCTACTACCAAATTAGGTTGCCTATCCCACAAGTTATTATTTTCAACGGAATTTTCTTATGTTTAGGAAATATGTTTTCTTTGGTTCAGGAATGAATGTTGCTGAAATCCCATATAAACGGCCGTTTTTTCAATGTCTTCTTACATATGAGTCGCTAAACTTGGATTCATTGTATTCATTATTTTTTATTTAATTTTTTCTTCATACAATTATCACTAACAGTGTTTATAATGTCTCTGCGTCTTATAGGCTTTAATAGAGACCAGTTGGCAAAATTAATAATATTCAAGTTAACATTTAAAAATCCAAAGAAGAAAATATATATATTTCAATTAATAACATAATAGTATTATGGGTGGGCCAAATAAGACCTACTAATGTTAAGCACAAATAACTTTTTTATTTTTTGAAAATTTTTTTTTGCTCTTTTTGTAGGTTATAATTGAATTGTTGGAAATTTATTATGGAACCCTACAGCACAACGCAACGCGTTAAAATTATCGAGTTTTTCTATTCTTGTCAACGATCAATTGTTGTAACGCGGCGTAAATGTCGGCAACATTTTAATTCCAGATCAGCTCCCACAGTCTTCATGATTAGGAGTTTGGTCGGTCGTTTTGAGGAACTGGGTTCAGTGGCCGACCGTCCTGGTTGAGGTGTCCATCGAAATATTCGCACTGAAGACAACGTGGAAACTGTGCGGCAGAGTGTTGCAGATAATCTATCTGTCTCAACTCGCCGTCGTTCCAGTCAATTGAGCATTTCCAGAACAACATTGCGTAGAAATTTAAAGTTGGATCTTAAGATGTACCCATATAAAATTCAAATTGTGCAAGCACTGCTACCGTAGACTACTACTTAGGTCTTATTTGGCCCACCCGTTATATATATACACATATATATGTAATTTTGAATAAATTAGAAATCATAATATAATATTTTAGAGAACAAAATAAATTATAAAAGTGTTTCAATTCTTTCAAGTAAATATAATATAATTTTTAATTTAAATTCTGATATTCTGGCAATATGCCTAAGATCATGTGGTAATTCATTAAATACATGAGGCCCAGCGTAGCCTAATTTTTGCTTTGTCAGCTCAAGTCTACATCTTAAAGGTACTAAGTTTAGACGCTGACGTGTGTTTACTCGGGATCGGACAAAATATTGATGAAATGTTATAAATGCGTTACTAAATTGACCCTCAGATTTGAACACAAACAAACAAAAGTTTTGCTTATATATTCCTTTTACGGGAAGAACACTTTTAGCATAATTCTTTAACAAATTAACGGTAGGAAACTCTATTGGCAAGTTGTAAACAATTTTTAATGCTTTATTTTGTGCACTTTGCAAAGATTTCAGACAAATACAATTTTTAGCAGCATATACTATTGGTATATATACCAGATGACAATGGATTAAAGCATAATATAATCGAAGTTTGGTTTCTGTTGACAATTTATATTTAAACTTCCTTAGAATTCCAGTCGCTGATGAAATTTTTGCATGTCCCAGGAAAGGTTGTGAGAAAAATTAATGCCAAGATATTTAACAAACTTTGATTCAGTTACAGTTTCGCCATTTATACAAACTGACATCTCTGGTTCTCTTTTTATTGAATATGGTCGGAATCGCACAAGCGTCTTACTAGCATTTATGTATAATTTGTTAAGTCGAATATATTCAAATAAAATTGAGGCATCATATTTAATCTGGGTTTTCAACACTACCAGATGTTTAGAATTGTATAAAAGGCATTTGTCATCAGCAAATATGAACATCTTTCCATAAAAATTTATATTTTTCAAATCATTAATATATATTTGGAAAAGTAACGGACCAATTACACTTCCCTGTGGGACGCCACAGTTTGCTAGTTTAAAATTGCTTGTATTTTGTCCAATTTGCACATAATGTCTTCTATTTTTTAAGAAATCTTCCAGAAGTTGTATTATTGACTCTTGTATGCCAATAAATCTAAATTTTTTAATTAAGATTGAATGATCAACTAGGTCAAAGTCTTTCCTTAAGTCGAAAAAAATTCCTGCTACTCCACTAAATTCTCTATCAAGTTCATCGCATATCTCATTAACCACTCTAACTACTACCGCTTCCGTTCCATAACCTTTTCGAAAATCAAATTGCCTATGAAATATTATGTCATGTTTTTGCAGATAGTTAGATAACTGATTAAACATGAGTTTTTCAAAGAGCATTAGCATATTCATAAATTCTCTCTGCGGGTGGCTATAGCTCACCCTAGACATACTGACTTCATTCAATGCACCTAATCTTAACAATTTGGGGGATGGTGCTAAAAAGGTTTTAGGGGGCTAAGTCCTTTGCTGTGATTCGTTTTTTTACGTCTAGTCTTGGTATAAGTTATATAAGGTATAGTATGAAGTAAATCTATTATTTTTTCCAATACGCGGCTTAAGTTATATAAGTACCACCGGCTTACTCTAAATGGCGTAAGAAAAATAAGATTTTGTACTCAAAAAAAAAAAAAAGAAAAAAAAAAAAAAAAAAAAAAAAAATGAAAATTAGCAATTGTGCAATTTTGTGATTGCTTGACTAAGGTGAACATCAGCAAAGAGAAGATACTCTACATTCCACAGTTTTTCTTCAACAAAGGTGAAGACTCAAGCCGTGTGGTTGAAAATGTGAATAGTATTTATAGCCTTAAGCCAATCACGTACAATTTCGGTTTCTTCAATTCGCTTTCGGAAATTTCTACACATTCAATTACCGAATATATCGATGGAATAACGAAAATCATCAAGTCCAACTTTCAAGCACTCTTTCGATGTCCCATGTATGGGTATCACAAAGTTAACAAAAAAAAAAACTTATGAACCGGATTTTCATCTGCGAATCGCATGATGAATCGAAACAAAATCAATCCGTTGTTGAAGCGGATGATGACTGGTGATATAAGGTGGGTCTCTTACGGTAATGTTAACCAAAGACGGTAGTGATTTAATCACTGTGAGCAGCCGCGAACTGAGGTCAAGGCAGAATCGATAATCAAGAAAGTTTTGCTGTTTTCCTACAAGACAATGCCACAATAGTGACTTGTCAAAACCTTCGGAAGCTTTATTAGGACGTCGTTATACATCCATCTTGTAATCCAGACCAGAATAATTATGTTATAATCACCATCGCTTGTCTACGGCGAATGATTTTGCTAGTGAAAAATTCATCTTAAGAGAAGTTTGTGAAAATCAACTGTCCCAGTGTCTTTGCCAATAGTGACGAAGGTTTCTATCATGCGACCTCTTCAACATGCTGTTGTAGAAGATTATTAGGTAAGCTGCAGTTAACACGACTGGTACATCTTTAATAAAAGCTATATGTTAATCGTATATGCAGATGACATAGACATTATTGACCGAAAACTGAGAGATGTTACTGCAGCCTTCTCAAGCATCGAGAAGGAAGCAGCGAAAATTGGGTATAAAGGTAAACGAAGACCAACGAAGACGAAACGAAAACCAAAGTTATTGGTTTCTACGAACAAAGAGTCTACGAAAAAAAATCTGCTGTGTGAACGTTAACAACTATAATTTTGAAATGGTGGAAGAGTTCAAGTCGTTAGTCTATGTGGACAAGTTCAACACTATTGAAGCCTTACAGGATAACACAACACGCATTATTCGCGGAATACAGGCCGAAATGCTCGAAAAAGTGACGAAAAATTGGACCTTCCGAACGAAATGCTCGAAAAATTGACGAAAAATTGAACCTTCCGAGTGGATATTTTGAGACGCGGACAATATTTACATGCAATTATTTTCAGAAATTAAATGAAAATGATCAATTTATCGATTCCAATACAAACATTTAATATATGTATATGATGCAAATTTGAGTGTGAGAGCGATTAAAAAATGATCCTATAGATAAGGACGTCTATTCCAGTCGTCATCTAAGAAGAAGAAGACGACGATTTCTATGGAGTTACCTTCAAAAAGAAGAACAAAATGTTGCACATTTGATGTAAACAGAATTATTTTAACTATGCTAAGTAAAGCCTTCAACTTTATACAAAAATAACAGAACAGAGGTTTCTACTAGGGACGATTCAAAATACGTGTGATAAATTTTTTTTTATGATTGGAAAATATACGAGTATCATGTTCACAGGAATACATGGCTAGATCGAGAGACAGGAAGGTGGAAATCCGTAAATCGACTCAGAAATTAATTCTGATTTGAAATTTCACCTATATTTATATGCCCTCGGCAAAAATGTAACGCCCAGAAAAAAGTTTTTAAAGCACCAAGTATCTTTTGACCAAAAGTGTTTCAGGGCCAAATTTGTGGTGCCCCATGGTATATTAGAAATGATAACATACACAAGGATTTAAATATTCCTTATATTTCCGAGAAAATAAGAAAATTAAGCAGGTCATTTGTATCGAAGTTGTCCTTCCACTCAAACCCATTCGCTCAAAACCTTCAACATTTTCCCGGTCATATACGGCTAAGAAGAAAGGACACGATAGACTTGGTGCGGTGATAAAAAGTTCGGCTCGCCAAAAATAAGATCCGGCAATGGTAGGATATTTTAGTTTAAGATAGGATTAAGGTTTGAATACTTATTGTAAATTTCATAAGAAAGATCCAATGAAGAAAAATGAATGGAAAAAACTGTTCAGGACTTAAATCCACAAACAATTTTATATTTTAATGTGGCAGATTTAAAAAAGCCAAGCACTGTGAGATACATTTCCGACATTTCTCCGCATCGCTAATGTTCATTTACGTAGGCAATGTCGCTTTCATACTACCTGACAAGCAATCAGTCCACAGGGACAATCTTTACTATTCCCTCTGACATACTCACTTCCAAATAAAAGATTTTCTAAAAATAAAAAAAATAAAAAATAAAAAGTAATTTAAAAAACGTATAATTAAACACACATACACAAAAAAAAAAGAAAAAAATAACTGGATTTTTTTTAAGAAATTTTTTCTGTAGCACCAGTTTCTCAGTTCGCGTCTCTTAACAGTGCATTATGATTAAATGGTATGGTAGGACACTTTTCTTTGAGATTGTCCATTGAAAACTTTCAGATCTACAATCGAGAACCATTTGACGGACTATTGTTGTGTTTGCCAAAAATACTACATATTTTCAAACTGGCTTCTTCTTTCGAGTTAAACAATTTGTTCAGAATATAAAACTTCACCAAGGTTCGCTTTAACGGTATTTTGTATATAAAGGGTGTCCCAACAAGAACGGAAGATTTAAATTTGGCGCCATTCGAAGTGTCATTGTTTGACATTTGAACAATTGTTATTGTTTGCTAGTAGAAGGTGCGAGGTTAGTAAAACTGGAGAGCCACACGAATGAACAAGGCATTCTCATTGTGAAATTGTTTTACCAAAATGGTAAAAGTTTTTCGGCTACAGTTCGCAAATTGCGATCAATTTGGAGTCACAGTAATGCTCCAAAAGAGTCAACTGTAAAGATATTGATGTATAAATTTGCCAAAACTGGGTTTGGTAGTTATGTAAAGACAACAACACGCCTTCGACCAGGTCGATCGACCAAAAATGTCGCAGCTGTACGTGATGATGTCGCTCAAACTCCATCCACCTTAAATTTGACACCGAGCTCAGCAAATTGATGTCTCCAAATCCACTATGCAGCGAATTTTGAGGAAAGATTTGCATCTTTATGCATACAAATTTCAATTGACTCAAGAACTGAAGCCAGCTGACCATGGACAGCGAAGGGAGTTCGTTAATTGGATATTGAATAGACAACATGAAAATGCTGATTTTGCCGACAAAATCATCTTCAGTGACGAGGCCCATTTCCATCTTGATGGCTTCGTCAATAGGCAGAATTGTCGCATTTGGGGTGAGGGAAATCCTCGAGTGATTTACGAGAAGCAAATGCATCCTCAACGTGTCACTGTGGCATGCCAAGCGCAAACAATCAATGGTGTTCGGTATCGTGAAATGATAACCAGTTTTTTCGTGCCTAGAATTGGAGAAATGAATGTGGAGGGCATGTGGTTTCAACAAGACGGCGTCATATGTCATACAGCTAGAAAAATAACTCAATTGCTGCATTCGTCATTTCCCGGTCGTGGGGTTTTTTGAAGTCGATTGTTTACGCGAATAAGCCGACGACGACTCAAGTCTTAAAAGAGGAAATTGGACGCTGCAAAACGGTTGAAAATTGAAAATTTCATTAAAAGATCGCGTGTGTGCCAGTAACCTCATTCTGTCTACTTTACGATATAATAAAGTTTCACAATTTTTTTTTAAATATCTGTGTTTTATTTAAAATTTAAATCTTGCATTCTTGTTGGGACACCCTTTATTTAGCAATACTTCAAACTATTGATGACATGAAATGTGTCATTTTTATTTCGAATATTATGTAAAAACAAAAGACCACCGATTTTTGTTAAATCAGCTAATTTATATGTGTGCACCCTAAGGGACATTTCCATTTTCATTTTCATTTGCAGTCTTTAATGCCTGAATTCCAATTGAATAAATGATACCAACATAGGAAAATATAAGCTAAATAAAGTAATTTGCATGGGAGGTATAAGAGAGGGCGCAACCATTCCGTCAACCATTCCGTCAATAACGCAATATAACTGCCGGGAAAATAAAGTAATTCAGACTACGAATTAGGGATTACAGTGAAAAATCCAATTTCAGTAATTTGGTCGATATGTATGGGAAGTATACGAAAAGGCGTTGCAACGTCGTCTATTTTCATTTTCAGAATATATGTCACATTTATCGAATTTGGCACAGTCGATTGTAAGATATGGAGTTAAGGATATAAATCGGTAATTTTTATGAGAGGTACCAGAAGAGGTTTGGTCACTTGAATTGCATTATAGAACAACAATTTTAAGAAAGACATCGCTCAATGGATTGGGAAAAGGTTTTTAAAAGGCATTTGGTCAAAAGAAAATTGGTATTTTAAATTCTTTATTTGAGATGTTACAGTATTATCGTATCAAATGTTAAACGAATTTGCCCATTTTTTGATTTCAAAAGAAAAGTTAAATAAAACAAATATAAAGCTATGATTTCGATGAAACTTTTATTTCATTATAATGCTTGGGCCTTGCCATTATATGTATATGAAATACAATGCGATTCAAATAACCGTCAATGGATTGGTTGTAACAGTGGATATTTTTGAGATAGTTTTCAACCACAACAGGGTTGCCCATATTCGACGGACCCATCTGGCAACGCCATAAC
>JAHXMU010000244.1:880255-911452 GCA_019455685.1 Philornis downsi
TTTTTTAAAAAACATGGGTCCGTCGAATATGGGCAACCCTGTATTTCGCACATTTCGGGCGGTATCTCGGTGATAACTTGACGAATGTTGATTTCCAAATGCTTCAAATGATTATTAGCGTAAACACGCTGTTTGTCGTAGCCCCACAAAAAAAGACTAACGTCTTCAAATTGCATAATCTTGGTGGTCAATTGACGTTGCTAAAACATGAAATTACGCTTTTAGAAACTTCTCATGCGATAAAGCCAAAATCGGTTGTGTTGTGTAGCTCATGACACCGTCTTGTTAAAACACAAATCGTCCAGTTCATAATCTTCAATTGCGGGATAAAAAAAGTCAGTTATTATACGGCCTTAGCGCTCTAACAGAAGCTATATTTTATATATATTCCTTTACAATTTTGTCAATTTCTAGCACAGTAGGTCGATTATGACGACCACAATCACCCCGTAATACACGAAAAGTGTCCACATTTGAATCACTACTTCTGTAGTAAGATTTAACTATTTGTAGGTTTTCTTCGTTTGTTAAACGATCCATATTCGTAAATGGCAAACCATTAACTTAAATAACGTTTCAGATGACATGAATTTAACAGCTGACAGTCTTACCAGACCGGCGCTTTTGAAGCCACTAAATTGATGGCCCTGAGAATCTTCGTTTCTCCGGGTGAAAGTATAATTAGTGATATTGAATACATGAATCAAATAGATAATTTGCTTTGGTAAGTTTTCTAAATTATAGTCAAAATTATTATATAATTCAGGGATTTTCATGGGTTCGAAGAAATTTCGTGTTTCATATTTTCGAATCTTTAAAATTATTATAGATTTATTGATTTTCCCAAATACGAAAATACGGAGCTTTCTCTATGTTGGTGCTGCTCAAAATATACTCTTACATTTCTTACAAATTGGTTAAACGTATGTAAGAACTTTTTCAAAAATAGTGTTGTACAGTGGACAGGTTGAAATACTAAATGTTTTATAACTATTGTGTATTTTGTACCACAAGTGAGTCTTTTCCTCTTACCACTTTCTGAGTCATTTAACTTCTTTCAAAACCTCATTAGCATTTGAGTGTTTTTCTTTGAGTGTGTTTATAAGCGATTTCTTGTTGTTTCTATATTTTATGAAATTGTGTCTTCTTCTAATGCACTCTAATGGACTCGCATACTATGTTTCTTTTATGCCGTTGATGGTTAATTAAGATTTATACTAAACGCGTAGAAATGAGGACATAGGATGATTAGGAACCTCCCATCTGAATAGATAAAATACATCTTGTCAGTTGTAACACAATGTCACACTTTCATTTGCCAACGAAGGCTTTCCTACGGCAGCAAAACTAATGTTCACATTCACCATAACATTCCGACGGTTCAACTCAAATAACCTTGACAGCTGAATCCGTAGAATCCACAAAGTAGCGTAGAAGAGCGACAAAAAGGACGAGTAAACTTTGAACACTTCAGCGAGAAAGGACAAAAGGCAGAAAAAATGCCTGGTACAATGAATGGGAAATAAACCTTGAGTAACATTAAGCTGTTATTCACCTAGATTTAAAGACATCAGCAAACAAAGTGTAGAGCGTTTAATCGCTCATACATACACATGCGTACAGTGAAAGCATAACAAGAATGACATAACAAATATATAGTTATGCATGTATTAGTACAGATACTCACTCTCACACATAGCCCCATTCTGATGATATTCTCATGATAGGATAGTAATCTGGTATCTCTTTAGGTGGCATCCTCTTTAATCGGCTTTATGAAGAGTTTGTGTCATATTTCCTATTCGTATTGAGAGTGTGAGTAAACGTAAATACGTACGTGGGTAAGTACGGTCTTAGGTCAAATGTTCATTTCTCGATGCCATTAGGGTGGCAACAAAATGTCTGCTTTAGATTTTCGAAGAATTCAAAAATATTGAAACAAATATTAAAACGAATTTATGAAATAAAATTTGTTTGTTGTTATCTTGTTCAATGGTCACAATCGGTCAAATAGCGAAAACTCTAACAAGCTCTAACACAATGCTGGTGTATACCAGAAAATGTAAGAAAATACAAAGTACAAAGTGTAATATAAAGAAATCACTTGCTATTTTTATTACTTTGAAGGCTTTATTTAGCAAAGTTAGAATAATTTGATTTCGTTTTGTTCGATAATTTGTTGCCATTTTGAAGATAATTTCATTATGGCTCTCTTATAGATGGTGTCATCCCTATTGCCAAAAATATCGGGACAGTCGATTTTTAGAAGTTTCTCTTGAAACGATTTTTTTTAACAATAAAATCCTTTGCCATAGACAGAAACAGGTATTAATCACTTGAAGCTACGTCTAAACTATAATGTGGAAACATACGAATCTGCCAACATACCTCTCGGAGCTTCTGTCGAATGATTATCGATGTGTGTGGTTTGGCGTTTTGCTAATGAAACACAATTCGCCTCCTATTGGACGCTTTTGGGCGATTTCTTCCTTCAGACGGTCCATTTAGAGGGAGAAGTAGCTCAGCAACACATTACAAAACCTGCTTGACCACCAATCCTGGCTTGGACATTATCAGCGACGGCACACCTCAATTCGACATTTCGCTTGACGTTATCTAAGTGGCCCACTGGTCATGAAACCAGTCATCATCAGCTTTAGAAATGCGTTGATTTTGTTGCGATTCAGCAGCTATTCGCAGATGGAAATTCGGTCCATCAGGGGTTTTTTCTGTTTTCTTTGTGGCACCCAGTCATCGGATCTCTTTTTGTATCCAGCCCTATTTAAGGGTTCCAAACGGGTTTTTGTACAATGTTAAGCTGCCGTGTAATCAGACATCAAAATTACGGGACGAAATCGATGAAAATAAAATTCCGCATGATTGGTCGTTGTAGTGCCGATACCAATAACACATTTTCACATTCACATTTTCAGTCGCCTGGTTTGAGTTTATGCTTTTATCAAAGCAAAACTATAAAATAAGACGTATTTCTCTTTGCTGGAGTCCATCTTTGAAGCGCGCTCAAACACTCCTGGGTCTACAATCATAAAATTATTTGAGTATTTTTTTAAGCACGAGATCTTTTGATACTAATATTATAAGGTGTAACCTGATCGTGCTTATGTAAGCAATGTACTGATTACTACAGCCGTCTATTGGAAAAATAGTGCATTTTTTTGTTGCCAAATTTTATATTAGAAATGTCGATCATGCATTCCTTTTTTATTTGATATGTCCGAATTTAATTATTTGGAGAAAGATTACAGGTGCAGAAATTTATTTCTACCGAAATTTTTTAGATATCGTTTAAACGGCTACAGATTTCAAGGCATTTGGATCGGAGTTATTAAGCTATCTTGTTCAGCTTGATGGCAGTTCATTACGGCGGCACCAGTCTCTGGGCTGCAGTGAATTGGTCACTGATTGTTTATCATCACAAAGAAACATTTTCTTGGAGATTTGTTGAAAAAAATAACAAATTTTTGTATATTATACTCAAAACTACAACATTATCTATCCGCAATAGGTTCTTAAATATCAGTTTTCGTAAAAAATGTGTTCCGTATACTGGTGCGGAGTTTGAGCACCATCTGCCATTTAGTTTCATTACAGTGCTCGATTTTGTCAGTTCATCTCAACCATGTCTAAGTTTAGAAAAACGAATTTGTTTCGAATTTTGTATTGAAAATTGCAAATTTGAAAATTGATTGGTCTAATTGATTAAAATTTCTAGTTGATGTTAACATCGGTAAAGTAAAGGATGTGTTGACTGAAAATCATCATTTAAGTTTGATAGATATAGTTGCTAGAGTAACCTTCTAACTTTCGATCCAGTTAGAAGAGTAGTTCACTGAAAAGAATACATCATGATTGACCAAAAGTGAAGGCGGTTCTGGGTTTCTTTGATTATCGAAGTGTTGCGCTCTCGAAATTTTTGCCAGAAAATCAGACAGCAAATAACGAATATTATCCGGATATTACGCAGTGTTTGAGAGAGCAAATTCATCGGAAAGGGTCAGATTTGTGAAAAGAAAACTATTGGATTTTGCGTCATTGTAATAAGCTTCATCTTATAAGGCTATCATTGTGATCGAAAATCGGCCAAAAACTTAACAAATATCAGCGAAAAATCACCGTTTGCACTTGATATGGTTCCGGCTGACTTTTACTGTTTTCTAAAACTAAAATGACCACTTCATGGGACGTATTTTGAGACGATAGAAGACATAAAAGACAATTCGCGTCGAGAACTGAAGTCTTTTCCGAAAAAAGCATTTGAATAATGTTATGATGATCTGATTGTTTGTTGGCACAAATGGGTTATTATAGAGTGGGGTTTAACTTTGAAGGCGGTGAATAAAATTGGGTGAAGGAGTCGCAGCTGATTGATTGCAGCTGGGGCAAATGGACTGTTGTTGTTCTTGCTGCAATTAATTTGATGTGGTGATCGACACTGGAACCGGTTGGAAATTTCCAGAGTAGGTTGTGGACTGTATTTTAGGTTTGAGGTAATCTTCTATGCCGCTGGGAAGGCAAGTCGACCTGTTGATGAATGCTATGGCGCCTTTCAGTCAAGAGATTGAGAAGTTATTTGGTTGTAGGTTGTAAAATGAAAGAAATTAAGATTATTAATTTCAAATATATATAAGTATATTTGGGAAGCTGTGATGCCTACCGCTTCAGCTGTGCAGAGTAACTGACAGTAACATGTTTATACAGGCGGTTAGAATGTACTTTCTGTAGCATGCATATATGTATATGCCTAAAGTAGCACTCTTAAAGAATTCGTACTAAAAATTTCGGTAGCCAATTATACTTTACGGAAAATTGTTTTCAGAAAATTTTCAGACCGGTTCCTAATTGAGTAATAGCACCCACTGCTACACCCATTTGTACATTTGACCGGAGTAATGCAATTATATATTAGGTACACAACTAAGTTCCCGCTGTTTGCCAATAGATGGCCCCAGCTGTAAGTGCTAGTTGATTCTGCCATAACCTAAATCTCATGAGCCAAGTTTAGGCATATGGTAAACATACCGCATCGACACAATAGTGACTTTCTTTAGACGTCAAATTCTTTTAGTTGTGTGAATATGAATGATTTTGTGCCAAATGATCGTTTTTTTTGCGGGAAGTATTGATTTCCTTCTTTCAATCAAAGAAAACAGCGGCTGAAGTTCATCGAGAGCTACAAAACGTTTACGGAGATGCTGATTTAAGTGAAACAACGTATAGAGATTAGTTTCGTCACTTTAAAGATGGTGATTTTAATGTTGACGACCTTGCTTGATGGCATTGCTTAATGGGTATCCGCGTCAAACGCAAATAGGGCTTGCCTCAGTATTAGGAGTTACCCGCCAATTCATTTCCAAACGATGGCATGCGTTGGGAATGATTTAAAAGCAAGGAACTTAGGTTCCTTATGAGTTGAAGCCAAGGGACATTGAGCTTCGTTTTTATGTATATCATTTGATGTGGCAAAAACGGTAACATCTGGAAGGAAGCCTTTAAAGTACCAAATATCGTTTGACGAAATGTGTTTCCTGACATTTTAAGTCAACTGAGCCATATCTGTCTGTTTGATTGGCTGTATCGTATAAACTTGCCACTGCCATAAATGAAACTTCTTAAAACTTGACACAACCCAGTATATTCTCAGATCGTAAATTGAGATGGTAAATGGGCTACTTATATCGGTTCACCTCTTCTTGTACCTTCCATAGAAATTGGCCGATATTCCGAAATTCATTTTTTCCCCTATATCTGCTAATTCGAAAACTGCTTTAAACCTAAATTACCAATATTAAATTTCACGATGTTTGCAAATTTCCAACAAATCATCCGATTAGCCATCTCAGTTGTGGTACCTCCCTTACAATTAACCGCATTACCCCATATATTCTTATGCAGTTACAACAAATTCAATCAAACTTGACACACATTAATAATTTTCTAAAGTAGGGTCTCAAAATGTTAATAAACCGCATTGCTGCATTCCCTCTGGTCCCTCCCACACAAAATTTACCGATTTTCAAATTTTCCCCTGTGACTTCGTGTTCGCAGACTTCACTAGCTTACAGTTTTCGTAGTTCGTCGTATTGCTTTATAACTCCTGATAAAATTTTGGGAGAAAACGACAAAGTGGCCGCCTCCCTTTGAAATTACTGATTAAACCCAAACATTCTTACTTTAATATCCTTCAAGCAGTTGTACATAATTCAGCTAAATTTGGCTCACATAATGCGTTTAATAAACTTAGCTCTGGGAATAGAAATTGATTGAATTGCCACACTGAACTTGCCATACAAGTTAATGAATTTATGAAGATTTAATTCATCGTTCTTAAAACTATTTCGTAGACGTCAGTAACTTGAATTTTTGTCTGTTTTATTGAATTGTAATATTTGTCAAAATTTAAAATTTTATTTCCTGATGTTATATTTAAAATAACTTAGCAAGCATCACGTTTCTGTCAAACTTACTTTTGCGAATGAAAATGACCTTTGTTATCGATAGCACCTCACATACAAGTTAGCCAAAGACATCAAATTTTAGTTAAGGTGTAACAATTAAGTTCAGCAAATTATAATTTATCACCATTTTTGTGTGTGAATTGGCAGCACTTGTTGATAAGAACACAGATCACAGAACATGATTTAACGCGTCCCTCTTGGTACTCCGTAAGCTTTTATATCAACGCAAAAGGACATTGGGTGAAGGTTTATGTGTGTAGGTCAGTTCACCTGACTGAAATTTCTGTACTAGTTGTTTATTCGACCGTTATAACAGTTCGATTGTCACAATTATCATCTCTCCTACTGTAGAGGGCACTAGCGAATATGATTAACATATATTTGTACATATTTGGCATGTATCAATCAATACATACTCGTATATGAATGTGTGTCTCTATATGCGAACATACTAATGTGATTGAATATAAAACACAAAAATACACGCATTGTTCCAATGAGAATGTGAGGTAACGTGAATATGTTATTACAATATTCAGTGACCATGTACGCAAAGGGGAGCACAAACAAAATATTGTAACAATAGGATAATAAGAACGCAGCATTCATTCACAGATCTCCATACAAATATACATGACAACTCATGTTTGTGTATTCTCCTTTTATGGCTGTTGAGAACAGAAGCAACAACCACCAACGTACAAATATTAAAGACGACCCGTCTGTCGGTCTGCATTTCTGATATGTGATACGAAGCGTTCGGCCAACAACAAAAGTTTGCATGTTGACGAAAGAACTTGACACAAACAAGAACGGCGTTGTCATTATTGTTTTGATGTGTAAAAGGATAATGTGGATTCTCACAAATGCTTGTAACGATAACGATGAATATGCGTAGGTATATGTGTGTGATTGCATGTGTTTATACATCGTAGGTTGTTGTTGATAGCTACGAACTCTTACACATATGTACGGGAAAATATGGGCACAAGTATTATATGAAAGTACATGAAAGACAATGCTGATAAGGGGTTCTTATCACAGATAAGGAAGCGGATTGTTATTCAGCAATGTACGGAATAATAGGTTCAACTTAAATGGCCTAGCCTCAAATGACGTTAAATAAAGCAGTAATGATGGGAAAGACATTGTGGTCTGTGACATAAACTCTCTCTTTGTAGTCTGTAATAAAAACACATTTACATCTGATAAAGTTGGACAAATAAGACTACATTCATGCTCAGTTATCAGTCTGCATAAAGCATAAAGTTTTTATTTCCGACAAAATTTGTAAAGAACAACTAGAGCCTTACATTAAAGACCTGACCACGAACCAAAAGAAAACTTTGTGTGTTAGGCGCAGTAAAAGGAAATCCATAATTTTGCATAACATTGAATACTCTATTTAGTAAAGTTAGAATGATTCGATTTGTTCGATAACTAAATGCCATCTTGAAGGTGATTCCAATATGTCTCTCTTATAGAAACCATCGTTCTTATTAATAAGAAACTGAGATAGATCATTTTCACAAGCTTCTCCTAAGACGAATTTTTCACTAACAAAATTATTCGTCATAGCCAAGAAACAAGGGGTGATCACTCGGTTCGGACTTTAAGATGAATGCTAGAAAACATTCGGTTCTCGGTGCTTCTAGCAAGTCACAATCCATGTGTGTGGTCTGATGTCGTCTTGATGAAACACAATCAGTTATCTTCTAGGTGATTGCTTTGTTTAGACGGTCCAATTGCTAATAGTACAGGACCTAATAAAGTGTATGGCTACAGTAGATGATTCCCTGCCAATTTCACTAAACATACAACAAAATCTTTCTGGCCATCAATACTGGGTTAGCAACCGTTTGCACTAACGCACCGCAATTTGACCACGACCGTTTTTACTTGACGTTGTCGAAAGTGACCTATTTTTCATCACCAGTCGATATCTATTTCAGAAATGGCCCATTAGGTTTTTTAGGTTGCCTTTATCGTAGAAAAATAGAAAAATATACAACAAAATCTTTCTGGCCATCAATACTGGGTTGGCAACCGTTTGCGCTAACTCACCGCTATTTGACCACGACCGTTTTTGCTTGACGTTGTCGAAGGTAATATATTTTTCATCACCTGTCAATATCTATTTCGGAAATGGCCTATTAGGGTTTTTAGGCTGCCTTTATCTAGAAAAATAGAAAAATATACAACAAAATCTTTCTGGCCCGCGATTTCACCACGACCGTGTTGCTTGACGTTGTCGAAAGTGACCTATTTTTCATCACCAGTCAATATTCATCTCGGAAATGATAGATTGTTTAAGTTGCCTTCATCGTAGAAAAATAGAAAAATATAGCGTACTTTCTCATTGCTATTGTCCATTTTTAATGCACTCTCAAACGTTACTAAGTAATCACAAAATTGTCCGAGTTCGAAATCTTGTATTTCTTATGCGCACCATCTATATGTAGAGTAACCAGATCGTACTTATGCATTGCAATATTGAGATTACTAAAGCCATGTATTAGAAAACTAATGCTATTCTTTTACTACGCCTTGTAATCAATAATAGCCGGCAACAAAAAATTGTTTCTCTAAAAACAAATGCCTTTTCTTAACATACAGTGGCTCAATAAAGTAGTCGGACAAGCATTAAAATCATATTTACTTTAATATTTAATAATTACATGAATGTGAAGAATGAAAATTATATTATATTTTTTTTTATGTTCTCATATCAGTCTTCAAAAAACAAAAATAATTGCAAAAAAATTTTGTTTTTTTTCTGTTAATTTTAATAAAAATTTCTCTAGGTGTGAAATAAACCGCTAAAAAAGGTCAGACATGTGACAACACCTGTGTTTATTGTAAAACAAACTCGGGTAACTCCCATTTTATGAAGCAGTTTGCATTTGTTGACGTCATAGAGAGCGTTATAATACAAAAAAGTTAAAATAAGTTCTTTATTTTTTTTAATACAACTTGTGAAAATGTCATCACGTAAATTATACATATATGAAGAAGTCCGAAAAATTATTGTAAAAAACTTCGAAGACGGAAAAACCGTCCGAGAGATAAGAGATTTAGTTGGAGGGCCGAAATCAACAGTCCATGATGTAATTAAAAGGTATAAGGAATCAAAATCTGTGGGAAATAAGCCCAAATCTGGAAGACCAAAATTGTTTAGTAGCTTGGACGAACGATGGATTGTCCAACAGGTTGAGAAAACTTCTAAAGTAAGTGTTCCAAAATTGGCTAATGAAATTTCCCAACGTATAAATAAAGTCTGTAATTCAGAAACAGTGAGATTGGTACTGCGAAAATATGGTTATAATGGTAGAGACGCTCGCAAGAAACCATATATTAATAACGTCAATAGAATTAAGCGAGTAAATTTTGGTGAGAAATAAAAAACATGGATATTTCTTTCTGGAATAAAGTATTATTTATGGACGAAAGTAAATATAATGCATTTATATCAAACGGACAGTTTGGCTGACTGTTAAGCATGGAGGCATGGAGGAGCAGGTTCGGTGCTAATTTGGAGCTGCATGTCAGGCTCAGGAGTTGGAGAACTGTGTATAATAGATGGCATTATGGACCATGCTAAATACTTTTCCATTTTGAAGCAAGACCTAGTGCGGAGTGTCGAAAAACTTGGTATAAAAGACACATCCCAGTTCTACCAGGACAACGATCCCAAGCACAAAGCACATGCTGTACGCATGTGGCTCTTGTATAATTGTCCAAATGTGATTGGAACGCCTCCACAGTCTCCGGACATTAATGGTATAGAGAATTTATGGGCTCATTTAGAAAACCAGCTAAAAAAATATGCTATTTCAAACAAAAAAGATCTAGAGAAGGCTTTAAAGGACGAATGGGCGCAAACTGATCCATCTGTTTGCAGAAATTTGGTAGAATCAATGCCGAGAAGATTGGAAGCAGTTATTAAAAGCAAAGGCCTTCCAACAAGTATTAAATATTATTACCAATATTTTAAGAGCAAAATATTTTAAGTGTCCGACTACTTTTTTGGTGAGATTTTTTTTTACATAAATAAATTTTGTTATTGTTTTTGTTCATAAATGAATTTTAAATAAATTTTGTTTTTGTTTTTTTTATATTATATATTCTGTTGTTTATTATTATAAAACAAAAATCTTTTTAACTCTTTTTCTAATGTCTAAAATATTTATGCCAACATTATTCTAATGTTTGTCCGACTACTTTATTGAGCCACTGTATGTTGAACCAAATTTTTCAATAATTGCAATGTAAAAGATTACTGTTACTCGAATATATTTGGATTTTTTTTTAATGTTAAACAAATGATAATTTTTAATCAAATTTTGAGTTTTTGAAATCGAGGGATTATAGTAATCGTTTTGTTGCTAGTTTAGCTCTGAGATTCATAAATTGAAAAGGAAATGTTTGAATGTTTAATTTACAGGATCAACAACGACTTCTAATGGATCATAAGTTACAAAAATTAAAATTTTGAACTAAATTTATTACATTGTGTAGAAAAGAAAATTTGTGTATAATTGCACAACTTCATAGTCTACTATCAGCCAAATTATTGGGCAATATATATTTGGGTAGATTCTGAAGGTAGTATTACCACCACCAATTTGGTTAAGAGCTACCAGAAAATTGTTAGCCGTGCGAAAATGGCTTCTGCTACCTCCTTTTCAAATTAATCATTTTACTGAAACTCATTTTTTGTCTGCAATTTCTAACTACGAAATCTCCCGATATAGATAATTTGAAATTCCCGGCTACAATCTAGTAAAATATCACAGTCACATTAAGTTTAAGGAAGTTTTGAAGAAATATGTGACAGTTGTCATGTCTACCAGTTGGATAGACAGACGGACGTCACTCAATAGGCTTAAAAAGTCGTGAAACATATTTGGTGACAGCTGACAGGTGGTACTTTAAACGCTTCTTTTCGGGTGTTACATTTTTATATTTTTTTTTTTTTGTATACTTTGGGTGAAGGCATACAAATCATAAATGTACAGTGGAGGGACGCTAAATTGATGCACGTGCTATATTATATTATATTTCAACAAAAGTTTAATATGTAGAGGGAGAAAGCTACTAGAGGAGAGATGATGAATAATTAAACTTAAGACAAACAAGTGAATAATGATGAAACTGCTTAAGGTTCACCAGCAGCACAAGCATCCAGCCAGTCAGATAGACGTCACTCAATCGGCTTAAAAAGTCGTGAAACATATTTGGCTAAAACAGCATATACAGGTGGTGCCTTAAATGCTTCTTTCCGGGTGTTACATTTTTATATTTTTTTTTTGTATACTTTGGGTGAAGGCACACAAATCATAAATGTAAAGTGGAGGGACGCTAAATTGGTGCCCGTGCTATATTATACAGGGTGGCGCAATAGAACCTGCATATTACATCATCTTTTTTCGCGGGGTGGAAAAGGCGCTGGCGGGGGGGCGCCTACATCGTTGGGTTGGCGGGCTCATGGAGTTTTAGTCGCTATGAATCACTTCGACGGGAAGCGTCGCGCATTTCACGAGAACTCTCGTTGATATACATATTGCTATTAGGCGACTATATTGTGTTGAATATGGACTACGGCGAATTAGTGAAGCTCCGAGTGTTAATTTAATTAAAATATGGGTAAAGCGTTTTGAAGAGACCGGTTCAACATTTAAACCACAAGCAAATGGTCGCCCAAGAACATCTAGGACCGAAGACAATGTTGAGAAAGTTATGGAGTCAGTACGAGGAAATCCACAAATGTAGACTCGCAAGAGATCGTCTGTCTTACAATTATCGCGACGAAGTTTGCAACGAATTTTAATATTGAAACTTAAACTGCATCCATATAAGCTGCAATTAACACAAGAATTGAAAGAGTCTGACTTCATAGCAAGGCTCGCATTTGCTAATGAAATGCTTAATCGATTTTCCAATTTTGGCAATAACGTTTTCTCTGACGAGGCTCATTTCCTTGTGAATGGGTTCGTAAACCATCAAAATTGTCGTTAATGGAACAGTGAAAATCCCAGAATCAAACACCAGAAACCATTGCATAGTCCTAAAGTGACAGTATGTGCAGCAATCTCTGGCAGAGGAATAATTGGTCCTTTTTTCTTCGAAAATGCGCGGGACCAAAACGTCACGGTTAATACGGAACGCTATGTTGAGATGTTGGACGGATTTTTGACTCCAGAAATTGAAAGTTCAAGAATAGTGAATTCCAGAACTTGGTTCCAACAAGATGGAGCTACCTGTCACACATCAAATGACTCCATGGCGGTGGTGAAGCAGATGTTCCCTGGCAGACTGATTTCGAAAAGAGGTGATATCCCATGGCCCCCACGTAGTCCAGACTTGACGCCTCTTAACTTTTTTTTTGTGGGGATACCTCAAACACAAAGTCTACAGTAATAATCCAAGAAACATCGTTCAGCTCAAGGAGAATTTCCGTGGTGAAATGGCAGTCATTACACCAGTATTACTGAAGAAAGTTTTCAATAATTTTCGTTTGCGGTTAGAGGAGTGCCGTCGTAGAGAGGGTCACCATTTAGATGATGTTATTTTTAAAAAATTAACTCCATTTATTACTCTACAATGCCTTAGATTTATTTTAACCATACCTTTTGTGTTTATTTTTCAATCTATTTTTTAAATATGCACGTTCTATTGCGCCACCCAGCATTATATTTCAGTAAACCAAATGTAGAGAAATTCTAATGAAAGCCACTTGTAGAAGCAAGTTAGTTAGCAAGTTAGTTAGTGATTCATATTAATGATTGCCACACAAAAATCAGAACCGATATCACCGCTTTTCAATATGTTTCATTCCTCCTAATCGGAATGTTTTAGTTAAATGTAACTAAATTAAAATAAAAATTACCATATTTAGAATCGATGAAACCAAATTTGACAAGTTTATGTAGGTAAGGATTATTTGTATGATCGAACTCCGAATCAGCCGTTCATACTACTTTCTTCCGTAAGCAATCAATTGAACAGCGTAAGCCCACCGAATGTGAAAAGCTCTACCATGCCCCTTTTTTAGGATTGAAAGCGACAACATTTTAAAGTATTATTGTAAGTAAATGGATTATGCTATTTAAAAAGAAGCAAATTTGCCTATTTTGTCATTGAAAAGGGAATTCGCTTCAAAATTGCCCACTCCCTAAATACAGGGTGTCCCAACAATAACGCAAGATTTAAATGACTGATGCAGCAATTGAATTGTTTCTCTGGCTGTATGACATGTGGCGCCGTCTTATTGAAACCACATGCCCTCCATATTCATTTCTTCAATTCTAGGCACGAAAAAACTGGTTATCATTTCACGATATCGAACACCATTGACTGTTTGCGCATGACATGCCTCATTTTCATAAAAAAAGGTTCCTCCAGCCCAAAATCCACACCACATAGTAACACGTTGAGGATGCATTTGCTTCTCGTGAATCACTCGAGGGTTTTCCTCATCCCAAATTCGACAATTCTGGAAATGGGCCTCGTCACTGAAGATGATTTTATCGGCAAAATCAGCATTTTCATGTTGTCTCCCCAATAACCAATTAACGGACTCCCTTCGCTGTCCATGGTCAGCTGACTTCAGTTCTTGAGTCAATTAAACTTTGTATGCATGAAGATGCAAATCTTTTGTCAAGATTCGCTGCATCGTGGATTTGGAGACACCAATTTGCTGAGCTCGGTGTCGAATTGAGGTGGATGGAGTTTGAGCGACATCATCACGTACAGCTGCGACATTTTTGGTCGATCGACCTGGTCGAAGGCGCGTTGTTGTCTTTACATAACTACCAAACCCAGTTTTGGCAAATTTATACATCAATATCTTTACAGTTGACTCTTTTGGAGCATTATTGTGACCCAAAATTGATCGCAATTTGCGAACTGTAGCCGCAAAACTTTCACCATTTCGGTAAAACAATTTCACAATGAGAAAGCGTTGTTCATTCGTGTAGCGCTCAATTTTTACTAACCTCGTACATTCTACTAGCAAACAATAACAATTGTTCAGATGTCAAACAATGACACTTCGAATGACGCCAAATTTAAATCTAGCGTTCTTGTTTGGACACCCTTTACTACTGTTGATATTTTCTGAGAGTTTTTCGCCAACCTATAATCTGTTTACCGCAACAAGCATTAAGATAATGTGCCATATAGTTGCTGGCGCTGAAAACTGTACCATAAGGACGAGCCCCATGTCATGCCCGACCTTCATGCGTATCGAAATTCATATGTTTGAGTGCCCATCAGTCGGTTTGAGATGTTTTTATTGTCAGTCATGTGTAACTTTGCCTTGTTTCTGTATGTGTGTGTGTGTGGATGAACAGTACATCAGGACTTAAATATCTCTAAATGTAACCCAGTTATGAATGTGAAACTGTTTTCCTGGAGCAGAATGAATATCATCAACAAGGGCGAAAACAAATAATAAAGGAAAAGCTGACGTCAACTTTGAAAGTGGACAAACAATAACATATATTTTTTTGTTACCCTATTGCAATATATTATAAAGAAAATTGTTTTACGCACATAAGTAGAAATATTAGTAGATATACAGTTGTAGGCGAGATAAGACTCATTGGTAGCAGATAGTTGGTATGCTGTGGATATGTGATTCAGAGTTCAAAGCCGATCGATGAAAGTCAACGACATATCATCATAATTCTATCTTTTAAACAGCTCTACACCATCAAGTCTGTCGGCTGCTATCCGGTTGAAATATGTGCCAACAAATTTTCCTGCCAATTATCGTATATAGAAAAGCGTTTGCATAGGTAATTTCCATAAAGAAAACTGTCTCCATAGACTCTTTTTATATACAAAAATATCTTCATAGGCTTCTTTTACATGGAAAATTATTACCACATGTTGTTTTCACATATAATACTACAGGGTCATTCATTTAGTGGTTTCAAAAACGCCGGTCTGCCAAGGTTTCCAGTTGTTAAATATCTGTCATCTGAAGTGTTATTTACTATTTATGAATATGGTTTGTTTACCAACCGAAGAATGCGTAAAAATAGTTAAAACTTATTACTAAAGTGATGACTAAAATTTACTACTACCGGGTGCTTATGGTCGTCACTATCGACCTACTGTGCAAGGAATTGGCAAGATTATAAAGATATTCTGCGCTGTTTCTGGCACTTTGCAGTGTTTTCGGTTGACGGATTTTTTCTCATTTCTCCTATAATGTACACTTTGTTCTTTCAATTAGCGTATCATTAGTCAGTCTTGATATATTGTGTGATATAATTTTCCACCCTCTTTTTGTACACCCCAAGTTAAAGTTTAAAATTCTTCCATCAAGCCTGCTCAGGCTTAGTACATTCTAAACTATATACAGGGTGTCCGTCGGGAAGGTATACTACTTTATTTGTTTATAATTTTTGATTAAATGAAAAAGAGAGGATCTTATATTGATAGATGTTTTATTTAATGTCGGAAGTTACGTATGGAATACAATATCAGCCTTTTTAAGCACATTTATCATTACACATTTCACGCGGTATTTCATTAATTTCATCACGAATATTTTGGTTTGAGTTGCTCAAGCGTTTCTGGTTTGTTTGCATAAACCTTGCTTTTCAGATATCCTCACAAAAAGAAGTCCGGAGCAGTGAAATCAGGCGACCGTGGAGGCCAATTAATAGCACCATTTCTTGAAATAACTTGTTGTGGAAAAAGGTCTCAGTTTCAGGTTTTCAGCTTTAAAGAATTAAGGTCCAATGATTTCTCCTGACTAAATTGCTCACCAGACTGTCACTTTTAATGGATGCAAAGATGACTGATGAATAATTTGAGGGGTTTCCATTGCCCAGACCCGACTGTTTTGTTTATTCACATATCCATTCAAATGAAAATGTGCCTCGTCACTCATTATGGTTTTTTCATGAAAGCCGGGGTTGTCATGGGCGAGCTGTAACATCCTATTGGCATATGTATGGCAGCGTAAATGGTCTTGGAAGAAGCTCTTGTGTCAACCGAATCTTAAATGGAAACAAATGCAAATCCTTGTGTAAAATTGTGGTCAAAGTTGTTCTTTGAATTGAGGTTGGTGGATTGTTTTGAACATTTTCTTGAGCAGCAGTAATGCTTTCAGCCGATCTTGCAGCACATTGTAGTCCATTCTTGGCCCTATAAGCCTCTTTTCTTCGAAATCGTTCACTACACGATAAATAGTGCATCTTGTTGGCACGTTGTTTCACCTTAACTTTCACTTAACTTTCTCATCGTCACAGTAATCGATGATTGTTTTGATAAAATGTTTTAACGATTAAAACACGTTGGTTCACCGAATATTTTTCTATAATAAATTTGCCACGCCTCTACTTCACGACTGCCAAATATAAACTGTCAAGATTAATGTTTACCAAAATGGCGGCAAAACAAAGTAGTATACCTTCACAACGGACGCTCTGCATTATATGTTTCGAATATTTGTCTTTTTGAGTAAATTACAAAGCAAAACTGCTAAATTTCGTTAAAGAGACAAAGAAAGAAGTTAGTTCAACAGGTTCTAATTTCTGTAAGGGTTTTAACCACGCCCACAGAAGCAGTGATATCGCAAAAAATGTATCCAGTTGCAGCTTTGCCTTCAAATTCTATTTTTATTGGCATGTTTCATTAGCAGGAGCAGAAATAATTGCTTTTTAATTTGTGTTTTGTATAGGAGGTACCACTCCCTATTGTCCAATCCCGCCCATATTTGCAGCAGCACTTAAGATATGTACACCAAACCGATGTACCAAATTTTGTTCAAATACCGTAAACAGGAGCAGAAATATTGGATATTTAATTTATGGTTTGTATGGGAGGTAGCACGCCCCATTGTCCAATCCCGCCTATATTTGCAGTAGCACTTAAAATATGTACACCAAACCTACGCACCAAATTTTGTTCAAATACCGTAAGCAGAAGCAGAAATAATTCCTTTTTAATTTGTGGTTTGTATAGGAGGTACCACTCCCCATTGTCCAATCCCACCCATATTTGCAGCAGCACTTAAGATATGTACACCAAACCGATGTACCAAATTTTGTTCAAATACCGTAAGCAGAAGCAGAAATAATTGATTTTTAATTTTTTGTTTGTATGGGAGGTACCACGCCCCTTTGTCCAATTGGACCGAATTGTAAATCTAAACCATCCCGGGCACCACCCAGACGCATATACAATAATTTATGCAAAGCGGTCCAGCCGTTTAGGAGGAGTTCACTGACAACGCACGTACAGTAGAATTATATATATAAAGATAGTTAGAATTTACTACAATGAACAAAATTTCCTTCAGCGATAAAGCTTGTTTCTATGTCGGTGGTTAGGCCAACAAGCAAAATTGTTGCATACGGGGCTTGAAGAACCTAAAAGTGATTGTGGAAGAGTCATTGCATTCGAAAAAAGTGACTGTTTGGAGCACATTATGGTCTGACGGTGATATTGGACCGTATTTTTCGAAAATGACGCCAGAGCAACCCCTACCGTTAATTCAGAGAACTATGGCTGGATGATAACCGACCATTTTGTACCTACGATTGAAGACTATGAACTAGATGATATGTGGTATGAACAAGACGGTGTCACGAACCACACAACAAGGCCGATTTTGCTTTTATTGCATGAAAAGTTTCCAGAAAGTGAAATTTCCAGTTTTGACGGCGTTAATTGGCCACCAATATTATGCAATTTGACGACGTTAGTCTTTTTTGTAGTGCTACGTCAAAGATCGTGTCTACGCTGATAGTACTTAAACGTAACGCCCGAAATGTGCAAAAAAGTGGTAGAAAACTACCTAACTACCTAACCATTCCAGAGGCGGTCATTTAAATGCCCATGTATTTCATAATGGCAAAGCCCAAGCATTATAATGAAATAAAAATTTCATCGAAATCACAGCTTCATGTGTGTTTTATTTAATTTTATTAAAATAAAACAAAAATGGATAACCCGCATAACTGGTAGAATTGCTGAAACTGAATATTGCAAATGCCAAATGGATGCAGTCAAGTTTTTTCTTCTGAATGAATTACAGTCGCTGTGGTCGACCTGCAGCCTGTGGTGCGTAACGTAAAGGAAGTTGTGCCATCGCCATACAAATGGGTGTATCAAAAGCGACCTCTTGTAACATATTGTATATACTCGTACACTTAGTCCATTGTTGCGGTGAATATGAGTATATTTTTGACTTTTAATGGAGACGGTTCTTTAAAGAAATTACATAAGTTGTGATGTTTTTTCTATCATCTAGATTATAACGCCATATATTGCGTTTACTTGACTAATAAATTATAAACTTGTTAAAAAAAATATTCTTTAAATCTTATTTCTACAGTTCCATACACTTGAGTAAGTTTAAGTTTTAGCTAAAAAGGGACTGAGCTTAAATGCTAAATATCCAAAGGCATGTAATACAATATTACCATTCTTTTTTTTTTGCTTAAAGATTCCAGTTTAGTTTCTCCATGATGGAAGCTCTTAATATCATTATGTGGGAAAAAATTAAACTTTTATGATCTCAGTTACTTTCATGACTTGTCATTGTCATTGGCGTCATTACCGCTTATTGTTATCTAGTCTTTTTATTTTTAAACAACCGTTTCATAATCCCCCAGATTCCATTGTAAAACTCGCTTAATTTTCAATTCAAATTAGCCGTTCACAAGTCTTTACATTTCTATTTTTACACTGTTGCGTCCTTTAAACATTAGACCTTCAGTCCATTTGAAAATTCTCCCCTTAACATTCGCCCGTAATCATTGTGTCCAAAATAACCATAATTCTATTAATTTTTATTCATTTCTCACGCTCTTGAAAAATATTTCATTAAATATTAACTTAATTACAAAGGATAATGTCACGACTAAAAGGCAAAAGAATAGTAAAACTTACCGAATCGCATGATATGTCAATACGTAGAACCGGACTGGTCATTTGCATATTATTCAATAGGGTGTAATCATCCAATGACCATAAACAGATGGTTTTGTCATGACTCGATGAAATGAGAACATCGCAAGTGGTCACCACTTTAACACCAGTTACGGCAGCGCGATGGTGGGTAATTTTGTGTATCTGAAATTGAGGAAAGACACGAAAGAAGGATTCAAATAAAATGAATTTAATATGTGTTGGCTTTGTTTTATTATATCTATTATTTTTTGAATATATTTGTATGTTTGTTCTAATAAAATTGAGGTGGAATTATTTTATAAATATTCGAAGAATGCCAGCATTATTTCTGCATGACATTGAAGATCTTGTTCAGCTTAGTTAAAACGATATGCCTTGGATGAAATATGCACCAGGACAGTCGATTTTCACAAGTTTCCCTTAAGGCGAATTTTTCAAAGGTAAAATAATTCCCGATAGACAAGAATAGGTGGTAATTACTTCTTTCCAGGCCCTGAGTACAAAGTGGACTTCTCGATGAAGCTCTTAGAGCTTTTGGCGAGTCACTATCGATGCGTGTGGCCTGATGTTGTCCTGATGGAGCATAATTCCTTTCCTATTGCCCGATTTAAAAGTTTGGCCGTAGGGGAGAAGCTTATACAGGGTGGGTCATATGAGTGTTGGCGATTTAATACTTCAATTTCTCGGTAAAACGCTGCGCGGGGTGGCGGGGGGATATGTTGTTCGCTGCGCCGCTTCCTGGAAATTTAGTCGCCATGGAGCCGTACACGGGAGTGCAGCGTGCATTTTGTGCCCGAGCGTATTACGAAAACAATAAATCAGTGACTACTGCACGACGTTTGTATCGGCATGAACACGGTTTACACGATTTAAGTGAAGTTCCAAGCGCCAATGTGATACGAAAATGGATCAGAATGTTCGAAACAACCGGCTCAACAGTACCAATTACGGTTCGTGGTCGCCCAGTTTCTGCAAGATCAGCCGACATTGTGGAGCGTGTTCGTGTTTCAGTTCAGCGAAATCCGCAACAGTCAACACGTAAGAGAAGTCAGTCTTTGGATGTCAAAAGAACAACTTTACGACGAATTTTGAAACGTGATTTGCATTTGAAGGCTTATAAGATTCAGATAGTCCAAGAATTAAAACTCGATGATGCCAATAACCGACTTAACTTTGTCAATTTGATGCTAGAGCGGTTCAACAATTTCAACAACGTGATTTTTACTGATGAGGCCAATTTTCACCTTAATGGCCATGTGAACAAGCAAAATTGTCGGTTGTGGTCCGAGACTAATCCCCGACGCTTGCATGAACGTCCACTTCACAGCCCTAAGCTTGTCGTGTGGGCTGGGATAACGTCAACCGGTATTATTGGACCATACTTTTTTGAGGACGAAAGAGGGCATGCGATGACGGTTAGAGCGAACAATTATTGCAACATGCTAGCAGACTTTTTGGTGCCAGCTTTGCAAGAACTTCAAGGCAATACCTCGAGGATGTGGTTTCAATAGGATGGGGCCACATGTCATACGGCTAGGGTATCCATAGAGCTGCTGAAAAATGTTTTTCCTGGAAAACTCATTTCGAAAAGCGGGGATATTGAATGGCCCCCACGTAGCCCCGATCTCTCTCTACGCGATTATTTTCTATGGGGCTACCTCAAATCGGTAGTCTACGAGAATAATCCGCCCAATTTAGAGCAGTTGAAGAGGAACATTATTCAGGAAAGTAACAAAATACCGAGAACAACTTTTCAACGAGTTTTCCAAAATTTGCGACTTCTGTTCCAAGAGTGTCGAGCAGCCGAGGGAAGCCATTTGGACAACATTATTTTTAAGTCTTAAAAATTCCCATGCTTCTACTTTTTAAAAATGCAAATATATTTTTTTTACATTTCGTAGTTTTTTTTTTAATTGAATATTTAAACCGCCAACACTCTTATGGCCCACCCTGTAGTATATGATTACCGGTCTCAATTCCAACATATACACAGCAAACCCTTCCGTCAATCCTAGCCTGTCCATTGTCTGCGCTAGCTAACTTTGATTCCATCACAATCGTTTTTACTTGATTTTGTCGTAAGTGGCCCATTTTTCATCGCTAGTTGAAATCCAGTTTAAAAATGGCTAGATTTTGTTAGGGTTAAGCAGTAATTCGCAGATGGAAATCTGGTCCATAAGGTTTTTTTGTACTTTAGCGCGTATGCCACCCCTAAACCGAGCTTATTTTTGGCTTATTCGAGTGATTTCAAACAGTTTTTGAGCAATATTTGTTTATCTCCTGATCGATCGAAACATGAAGGTTGGACTTGTCGATTTCCATTATTCTATCGAACCACATCTGCGCTGGTTGGCTGTTACAGTACCTAGACTAGCTCTCTTTTTCGCCCTTTTCAGAGAAAGTATGGTGTATTTGCTATTTGTTGATGCCTACCTTAGGTAATTTATATGAGAGTTACCAAAAAAGTCGTGATTATACGGTTGGTTTTCCAAATTTTACTAAGCAATATAACACAACATAATTGACAAAAATGTTGGCATCTTCAGTCTACGAATTTAGGTGAAAATTAAGTTTTTATACCTATAAATAGGTCAATTTGTATGAAAGGCACCAGAAACGGTGTGGTGCTGTGCCGAATTTAACTAAATTTAGTACGACTACTTGAAAGATATAAAGTGAAAAATATTTGATTTAAATCGGTCATTTGTTTAGAAGGTATCTGAAAACGCATTTATACTTAATTGAAATTTCTTGAGTTCTACAGAGAATAATGTGACAAATTTGTAATGTGTATTAAATGTGACTACATTTAGTGAAAGCTAAATGAAAGATGTGAGACTAAGAATGTGGGCCTTAAAGCATTGATTTGTTTGGGAGGTATAAGAAGGGTAGCCACTCCCCTTCAATCAGTAAAAATCAATACAGTTATTGTAAATTTAAGTTATTTGCACCAACAAATTAGTAGTTAGAAGGAAGAATACGTTGCATGACCATCGCTCAGGAATTGTTGAATGACGCCAACGATGATCCAGATTCGCTTAAAAGGGTCATAACTGGTGACGAATCATGGGAATACGGATATGACATCAAAACCAAAGCCCAATCTTCCCAATGGAAGAGTCCAATAGACTAAAAAAAAGCACGCCAAGGTCGATCAGATGTTAACGTAATGCTCCCTCTTTTTTTCGATTGCCATGGCGTAGTGCATCAGGAGTTCTTACCACAAGGTCGTAGGGTAAATAAGGAGTATTACTTTGAAGTTATGTGCCGTTTGCGTGAAGCAATACGACAAAAATGCCCGAATTTGTGAAAAAAAATTCATGGCTTTTCCATCATGATAATGCACCTGCTCACTCAATTTTGCTTGTGAGAGATTATTTGGCCAAAAACAACGCCGTTACCATGCCTTAGCCACCGTATTCACCGGATTTGGCCCCCCGCGACTTTTTCCTGTTCCAAAGATTGAAGAGACCCATGAAATGATGGCGTTTTACGACGATTGAGGAGATAAAAACCGAATCGTTTAGAGGGCTCAAGGACATACCAAAAAGTGCATATCAGAACTGCTTCGAGGATTGGAATAAACGCTGGCGCAAGTGGGGGACTACTTTGTAGGAGATAAAATAGAAATTGATGAATAAATAAATATTTTTTGAGAAAAATGGAAATTCACCAATTTTCTTTAAATTAAGTTCAGAAGTTCCTAGATTTAAAGAAAAAAATTACTAACATAAAATAACGTCTTGCGAGTATTTATCAAGTAATTAATGAAATTCCACTCTGTTTAAATAAAACATTTACTAGAATTGTTGGAAAAATATACTTGCGCTAAGTCTTTCTGAGTGAAAATCAAGTCTGTTTCTTTTGCTTCAATTGAGTACAAGTATTTAAATGTTAAATACGTGTAGGAACGGGTAGGAATGGCTGATCTACTAGAAGTGGCCAAAACTACTAATAAATGCAACCCTACACTAATTCAATTCATAAATGACAGAAGAATTGGTTAAGAATAAGGAGTAAGACGAACGAAAGGAATATCTGTTCTAGTTAGTCTATTTACGAGCATCAACGAACGCAGACGACATGCCAACCAACACCTAATAATCTAAATGTTGTAAATAACTCATGCAAAACGTCAATTTTGTATTTATTCTAAGGAATTGCATTTTCATTAATAAACTTTAAATGCAAATCATCAAACTTGCTGTTTTTAATAAAGTGAATTCCTACATACGTTATTAGCCTTGAAACTTAATTATTCTCATATTACTACAATATTAAGTAAAATTTCTTTAATATGAGGTATACTTTTACTTTGAGTGTAGTGACCGCATACATCACCGTTCAAATTAAAAAGAACTAAAATCCTCCACACAACAATCAACATCTGGGGCACGTTGTCAATTTTGACAATTGATGTTCTGTAACTGTAACATCAGCAGTTACTTGCACAGTATTTGCTGTAATAAAGATACTTTTATAATTAACCACAGTTTTTGTGCTTTTCCATGTAATGTTTATTAGTTAATTACACTTTTGCTATAGTAATACAGCGCTGTCTATGAAATCGAATTATTCGAAAATAACTAAGCTACCACAGGGGAACAAAGCTAAATTACTGGACAAAGATGTGCTTTACTTATCTATACCCAGCCATGAGTACGTTAAATAATGTGAGGTTGAAATTTAACGAAGAAACTAGAAACTTGCGTTACTTCGGCTATAATTACAGCTATTGCTGGATAATGGTTAAATATGTAAGAAGTTTAACCAGTCTATAGTTTTCCAATTAAAACAAGTAAACAGGCGAAAAGTTAGTTGGATGAACAATTTAACATGTGCTGTATTATTATCGGTCGAGATAGTTGGAAGTAGTAGTAAAACAAAAGGAGCGATAACTATTTCATTAACAAAGAATCCACAAATTGCCACAAATTATTGAATTAAAGAAAAAAGAATGCATGGATGGTACAAATTTTTCTAAGAAGTTGCTTGAAATATCAATCAAAATTTATGCAAAAATATTTAAAAACAAGTTCCAACGGAAATTATGACAGAACCATTTGAATGGGGTTGTACTAAGACATGAACCAATCAATAAATTGTGATAATTTAACATGGGTCTCGCTTTGAAAGCCTTACTCACGGTGTTCCATCACACAAGGGACTGTTTTTTATTTTCACTTGTGATAGTCAGCGCTCGTTTGGGAAACTCAGACTTATCCCAGAAGGATTAATCAAAATGCCTTTGAGATAAGAAGCATATTCACTTGAAAAATTTTCCTCTGAGCATGCTTCCCCTCTCAGCCAAAACACCTTTGAAGTCACTGGTATGAAGTGAACATCCTCCTGGTAAGGAGTGATATCTATCAAGACACCTCAACCTAATCGACGAAGAACTGTGTTTTCCATGTTCCCGCATTACCTTCAGGAGAACCTGAAGTAACCTGTTCTCTATAAGGTTCGCACAAGTCACAAGATGTCACAGAGTGTATGCATTTTTTCTTTAAGATCGTAAAATAACCATCTTTACGCAACTGAACTACAACTAGAAATCAGAACTAGAGTGTGATAACGCACGTGGAGGGCTTTTTCATTTTCCGCGAAATCGGGCAGAGTAAATGGATGCCGCGAATTCCTGGAAGCAGTGCTATCACTGGTGCTTTACTGAATAGCCCCAAAATAATATATATATTTTTTAAATATATTGTTATAAATATTATTTGCAACATTGATTTGTTTTTAATGAAGTTTCATAAAAATATTGTTTGCAACAAGTTGCAAAAATGCTCATATCGAAAATAATATTAGCTCATTTGAATGGTAGACTTTGTAATAGTTTTTATTATTAAGTGCGCAACTATTGCCTATCAATAGCTACTACTTTTCCCCATTTTGTAGGAAAAGCTCGAATTCCGTCACGGTAAAACTGTTCATCTTTTGAGGCTATCCACGAATCTAGCCATTTCTTGATGCCGTCATGTGAGTGGAACTTCTAGTCAATCAGACCGTGTGAAATCGAACGGAACAAGTGGCAATCGGAAGGCGCAATATCTGAAGAATACATTGGATGGAGTAAAATTTTCCATTTGAGCGTTTCCAGGTAGGTTTTAACGTCCCACCGAATACAGAGCATAATCTTCGCAGGGTGAATATTCGGCAGAAGCGAAGACGTAGAAGCATGACTGGACAGCCCCATGACTTTCTTTTCTTTGCTCTTTTCTTTGCTGTAATTAATCAATTTTTCATCCCCCATTACAATAGGATGAGAAACCCCTTTCAGTTGTTTATAGGCGAAAGAACGGTGCTCAACGTCCCTTGGCATCAATTCATAAGGAACCCAAGTTTTTTGCAAGCAAACTCTATCTGCGTTTGGCACGGATTCCCATTAAGCAATGTCGTCAACGAAGTGTCTTCGAAGGTTTTTCGCTTTCCTTCACGAGAACGGTCGTCAGCATCAAAAGCAACGGAACCAATTTCGACACGTTGTTTCACTTAAAGCAGCATCTCCGTAAACGTTTTGAAGCTCTCGATGAGTTTCACCTGCCGTTTTCTTCGATTGAAAGAAGAAAATCAATACTTCCTGCATATGACGATTATTTGGCACAAAATCATACATATCCACACACCCAAAAGAAAAAAAAAAAAAACAACTATTGTGTCGAGGCGGTATGTTTACTATATGCCTAAGTTTGGATCATGATGTTTAAGTTATGGCAGAATCGACTAGCACTTAGAGCTGGCGGCATCTATTGACAAATAGCGGGAACTTATATATATACATATATGTATATGTATAATATATAACATATAATAAAGTAAAATACTTTTTACAATCACCATGTTGTTCACCATGTTGTTCGATTCCGCGGAGGCATTGAAGATTGCTAACATAGAGATAGTCTAAATCGGACATGAAACAATAGTTAAAATCACTTAGATAGTTTGAAAAAAGATGTAGACTTTGCCCAGAGTTCATAGTTGATTTTTTATAATCATCGATATAAGTTCGATTTCATTGCCCATTTTTTTGGATTGAATTATAAAATATCTTCTGCCGCCATTTATCAGTTGTCATTCTTTTTATGTGCCAAAGCATTTACCGCTGCAATCCTTATGATTCCAATGATATGATTAATAACGCCGCCAGAAAATATTTTCTACAAAAATTCCAAATAAAATAAAATGAAAAACATAACAAGAAAAAGTATGAAATTTTATTCCGCATTGTTCGAAACTGTCTTTAAAATTATATTGTGAACTACTTAAAATACCGCCAAGGAAATCGCCAATCCAAAATTTTGTTTTGAAGTTATCACGTTTTGGCGACAAATCGACTTAGATCCCATGAATGAAATATGGAAGAGCTTCTCACATTTGGTGAGCTTACATGCATTCTATTTTTAGGCTCGTTTAATGGGACCTACAGTTTAACGACGATTCTGAACGTCACAGTTTCAGAAGCATTTTCCACACATGTCGATTACTCAAGCAATGGTAGGTGGCTGTAGGAGGGATTGAAAGTGGGATTTTGCGAACGATAGTGGCGCCATGGTTGGTCACAATTTCGCAATTAAATTTGTTGAATTCATTTACATCTGTTAGTAAGATTTCTATCACCCTGATTTAAAATGTGCTAACCTGAGAACCCAATCCCCATCAATAATTTGCTCTTTTTGTCAAAAAAAAAAAAAAAGAAAATAATGCTTAAATTTTGGAAGCGACTGATTTCCTTTCCTTTAGAGAATTGTTAAAATAATTTATATTGAAAAACATTAACATTAAAGTATTATTGTTGTTACACGACCGATACAATGTATAAAATGAGAGAGTGACAACGAAATATTAACTCCATACAAGCTTTTTCTACAATTCTTAATTGTTGGGATGAGATCTTTATTGATACTGAAAACTATTTACATGTGCGAAAGGGTTACTTGAATGTTTGAAAATAACTTAGTGATCTAGAACAGGGCAGTGTATGTAGAGTAACAGTGTTGCATTGTGTTACATGTATGTATATATTTGTCGTTCCTTCACAACATTAATGAACTTCTTAGAACTTAGCACAGCTTAATCATCAGCAAAGCAGGCCATTTTAATTCGGTTGTGTTGCCCATACAAATTGACCTATTTCCTGAAACTCTTCATTCGTAGCCTGCATTGACCTAAATTTTTCTGTATTATATTGATTCATAATGTTTGTCAGATCTTGGATAAATTGACCACTGTTTAATCACCCCTCTTTTGGTACCTCCCATAACACTGAACGATTTGGCTCATGTGATTTGGCTATGATTTGGCTATGATTTCGATGAAACTTTTATTTCATTATAATACTTGGACTTAGCCAATACGTAAATTATGAAATACAATGTTATTTAAGCGACCGTAAATGGCAAATCTTTCACTAAATAAACAACACTTCATATGGCAGGTATTTAACAGCTGACTGCCTTGCCAGAAGGGCGGTTTTAAAGTCGTTTAATTGGGTAAGCCTATATTATAACCTGCATATCATCCTGCTGGTTGTACTGAGTTTGGTCAAATTTAGCGTACATTTTGTGCTGGATGAACTGAATTCTGAAAAAAGAGTTCTGAAATAAAGTGCGTTGTCAACTGAACTGAAGTTACTTACATTTTTGTCATTCATGTTATAATAGTTGGTAAAATTGAAAACGTAAATCGAGTAACCACACTTTCTTTCGTAGCTACTGTACGAATTACCTAAATTAAACTATGTGTTTCACTACAGGGCGTCTTAACAAGAACGCAAGATTTAAATTTGGCGCCATTCGAAGTGTCATTGCTTGACATTGGAACAATTGCTATTGTTTGCTAGTAGAAGGTACGCGGTTAGTAAAAATGGAGGGCTACACGAATGAACAACGCATTCTCATTATGAAATTGTAAAGAGATTAATGGATGAATTTGCCAAACCTGGGTCTGTTAGTGAAGTAAAGACAACAACGCGCCTTCGACGTGGCCGATCGACCGAAAATGCCGCAGCTGTACGTGATGATGTCGCCCAAACTCCATCCATTTCAATTCGACACCGAATTGGTGTCTCCAAATCCACTATGCAGCGAATTTTGACGAAAGATTTGCATCTTTCTGTATACAAAGTTCAATTGACTCAGGAACTGAAGCCAGCTGACCAGGGACAGCGAAGGGAGTTCGTTGATTGGCCATTGGAGAGACAACATGAAAATGCTGATTTTGCCGATAAAATCATCTGCAGTGACGAGGCCCATTTCCATCTTGATGGCTTCGTCAATAGGCAGAATTATCACATTTGAGGTGAGAAAAATCCTCGAGTGATTCACGAGAAGCAAATGCATCCTCAACGTGTCACTGTGTGGTGTGGATTTTGGGCTGGAGGAATCATTGAACCTTTTTTTATGAAAATGAGGCATCGTGAAATGATAACCAGTTTTTTCGTGCCTAGAATTGAATAAATGAATGTGGAGGGCATGTGGTTTCAACAATACGGCGCCACTTGTCATACAGCCAGAGATGCAATTTAATTGCTACATCAGTCATTTAAATCTTTCGTTCTTGTTGTTGTATCCAGAATAATTTAGCGCGAAACTGGTATTTAGTACTGTGATTAAATATGGGTTGCAATTCCATTCCTCACTTATAAATTGACCCAGTTAGCAAAAATCACAAGTCCCCTATAATTTCTAAGCAAAGAACTGTATAATGTTATAATTTTACTTCTTTTATTGTGCTTCATTTGAGATTACGAGTATTTTTTGATGAGAACCCGGCGAATTATCACGCTCCTTCACGGCTTGCTTTGAAGTTTGGTATTACAAATTACAGAACACATTTATGTGTTTTATTTATTTACCGGAATATTAACATAAACTTTAAAATTTTAATTTAAGAATTGGAGAAAAGATTTCAGCGTTTTAGACTTCAAGCACCACTTATGTCGTTAATTAATTTAAGTGAATAAAATTTGATTATTTTTTCTGGGTAAAGCAAATTGCTGAAAATTGCAATACTCTTAATGAGATACGCCCTCAAACGTATGGTTTTCCCTTCGTATCTCTTTTACTCTGGTCGTCCTTTGTGGTTTCAATTACGAATACATTCTTTGGCTCATTTGTAGCTGATATTGTGCTTGTGGTTACAAAGTGCTCATATACATATTCTTTCACATATGTTTATAGCGGTTTTTCCTGTTAATATGTAATATTTCTCATTTTAGCCTCTGTTATTACTAATTAGTATTACACATTTGTTTATTCGTTGCTATGAGTTTTAGTATCCTTCACGTAAAAGGATTCATGGAGGACTGTAAGTACAAGGGCAGACAGAGAGTATCATATGGATAATTTCTAATAAATGTCTAATTTGACAACAGTTCCAGGGGTCTTGGCCAATGTAAGCAGATCCTGATGGGAAGATGTCTAATTGTATTTAATGAAAACGAAAATATGGTGCTCCAGATATACATATGTATGTATAGAAGTAATACTGACAAAGAAAGGAGGTGAAGACTTGTGTATAATGCCTTATGATGGACTTCCCTCAAGCTGCCATTTATTTCGTCTGCAAGTATTTAATTACTGTCGTTATTTAGCCTTGTTGGGCATGGCTATTATGCGTGTAATGTTTCTTTTCCTTTGAAAGTGTGCCGAGAAAAATTTGTGTAAGAGTTGGTTCATTCATTTAGATTTTGTTAGGGTGTAATATATTTCCTGAGATTACGAGGCCGGTCCCAAAACTAGCCAATCTAACAAAGAAGACAGAAAAGAGTTGGGAAAAATGTTCTTTATTTTTCCACATAATCTTCTTTTAGTTCGATATACTTTTTCCAGCGATATCCAATAGCTTCTATAGTCTGTTTACAGTAAGAACTTTCAAACTCCTTAAAATATCCATCAACTGCAGACTCCACCATTTCATTGTTAACAAATCCTTTACCTCCGGGCCACTTTTTTAAGTTTGGAAATGGAGGGGGCTAAATCTGGTGAATAAGGTGCGTGATGAAACAGTTCGAACTTTAATTTATTAATTTTGGTCATCGAAATAGTGGATGTGTGAATTGCAGCATTGTCTTGATGAACAACAATTTGTTTTTCGCCAATGCGATCTTTTTTTCATAATTTCATCACCTAAACGCAACAAAAAATTAGCACAATATTCGACGTAGATAGTTTTTTTTCATTTCTGAAGATAATTAATAAAAATGATCCCCTGTGCATTTCAAAACATACGCCATAACCTTGCTTGCAGATGGAAGCCTCTTCGCCTTCTTTGGATACGTTTCTCCCATTCCAATCCACTGCTTTGACTATTACCTTGTCCCAAGTGTAGAGAGGTGGATCTATATCTCATACATGGCTGTAAATCAATGCAAAAGTTCAACTTTATTGCGGTGAAACATCACTAAACACTCTACTGAAACATCTTCGCGAGGCTGCTTTTGATCTATCGAGAACAAGCGCGGCACCCATCTTGCGCTCAACTTTCTCATCTTCAAATATATGATGTGTTCAGGCCAGATCCATCTACACTCGCCATAAAACATCACATACAGACGCCATTGTGGTTTGTATGGTGAAAATCGTTATTAGCTGAAAGGCATACAGCGTCGTTGGTTTCATTAAACCTTGTCGATGTGATCTTTCCGTTTGCAGCAACAGCACAATAAACTCTTGAAGTTTTAAAATTTTGAATATATTTTCTTTTGCAATAGTAATATTTTCATTTATATGTATTGCTATACGAGTACAGGGTTGCCCATATTCGACGGACCCATCTGGCAACG
>JAHXMU010000244.1:916452-957856 GCA_019455685.1 Philornis downsi
TATGTAATTTATATGGGAGGTACCAGAATCAGCGGGATTATCTGGTCAATTTTTTCGCATTTTACCAAGCATTACATTGACTACATCTATCTACTATTGATAAAAATCTAAGTTATTGCAATTTACGTATTAGAACGTGTGAGGGGAAAACTAAATCAGTTAATTTTTATGAGTGGTACACGAATAGGCACGGTACTGCTCATTCTCAGAACTAAGCCCATCAAATGCATGGTTTGGCATATTTTTTATATCTTTCTATAAACTCCATCTCTTTAGTTATTTAATCACACTGAAGAAGATGCATCGAAGCACATTTCACGTATTGTATCGGGTTATTCGGAAAGTTCGTTCGGTTTTTAAAGGAAATTTATTTACCAATTTAAATACAAGAAAACAATTGTTTTAATCTAGTATATAATCTCCCCCTTTTTTAATAACTTCTTCCCACCTCTCTGGAAAATTTTAAATTTATCTCTTATAAAACTCGCGTGTTTTTTTTTTGAAAAAAGCATTCAATTCGATTTTTTACTTCCTGGTCGTTCTAGAAATTCAAATCCTTTAAATGGTTTCTCAGACTGCGAAATAGGTGATGGTCGGATGATGCGAGGTCTGGAGATTACGATGGGTGAGGTAAAACCTCCCACAGTTTCTGAGGGGTTCGCAAGGCAGCGTGAAGGCGGGCGTTGTCATGATGGAAGACAATATTAATTGTGCGATATAGCAGTCCGCATAAATCGTTTGATTTGTTGGGAGAAGCTAAAAAAAGACTACTCCTTGGATATCCCACCAAATCGATAACATTACTTTCCCGTATTGAAGGACTGAGGGGATTCATTTGGTTCCCCTCCCCGATCTTTCCCGCATTACATTGTTGTAGACTATCCATTTTTCATCTTCTATGATGTGGTTATTCAGAAATGGTGTTTTGTTATTTCTTATCCTTAGGTTATCGCTGACGTCAATGCGATTCAGGCGGTTGGCTTCGGTGAGAGAGTGACATACCCACACATCGACGGTGCTCACAAATCCGAGTTTTTTGTTGGCCCCGTGAATGATTGAGTCATATTTTTTGATTATATCAGCCATTTCCCCCACTATTGCATGGGGCTTGACAGTAATTAAATCTCTCACCTCCTCGGAAACAATTTTATTTGGTCTTCCTGATCTGGGAGCGTCTGCTACAGAGAAGTCGCCTGTAGAAAATCTTTTAAACCATTCTTGGCCAGTTCTACCCATTTTCATTTGGTCCGTTTTCTTCATAAATATACTTTTTTCGGCTGATTTCAGTAGCGGTCTTTCCTTTTCGGAAATAATACAGCATAATATGAAAACTCTTTTTAGCTAATTTTTTCGACTTTTTAAAACTTTTTTTCAAAATACTATAACCACTCACGACTAGAACGAGAATACAGCTAAATAATAGTAAGCAGTTTAGGGAAGTGTTGGGAGGAAGTTATGATAGTGGCGTAGAGAGTAGCGACATATGGTGAACTAACGAATTAACCGAACGAACTTTCCGAACAACCCGATATTTGGACACGTATATGCACCATATTATGGGCTATCAATAGACTGTCTCAGATTCAATACATTCAATAGAAAACCAATTGCACATTTCTCAAAAGCGCAGAATGTCATAGGTCATCTTTGTATTAACAAAAACAATATTTTACTAATGCCTCAGTTATATTCTACCTAGGAGAGCCTGAAATCAGCGGTACAGTTTTAAAAAAATAACGACATCTAGTGAACAGAAATCTGTTTAAATGTTCACATTCTCTTGGGTGGCCTAATTCCTCTCATTCAACACATGGATGCCTTAAACACTTCTTTTCCAGTACAACGATTTTCATAGATGGCTAAATAAGCGCTTAACATGTGGTAAAACAACAAAAATTTACAAGACGTTTTTTCTTTGCCATTAAACTCTTTAATGCTTAAATGTAATTAAGGTAATTAAATGCCAGATAATAAGTTTCATTTGAAATGCTTCCTTTCAAAAATGTCTGTGAAGTTCTGCGTTGCTGTCGCTAAAATAACGTGTTTGCTGGTGACAGCTTGAGTTCTCATGCCAGTCACAGTTTACTGGTACACGCAATTCTTGAAATTGTTTATACATTTTTGAGTAATGAGATGCTAACTTTCAATTATTTGTCTTAGTTTACTTGTATAGCCAAAATTTCACTTAAATAACAAAGTTTTAAAGGTGTTGTGAATTCGATGATTGTTCACCGTCGGTGGTGGTTTTCTTAGCAGAATACTAAGCAGTATGACGTCGTATTTTTGAACATCATTTGATGTTTCAGGAAACATTATTTACAACGTTCTTGAAGGCAACTCCCCACACGGCTGGAATTTTCAACTTTATGCGATAGAGAGAAAAAGGAAGCGAGCAGTACAGCAGCTTCCACGTCGTAAGTTAATCCTCATCGCATACGATTGTTTGAGGAAACAGGTACTATAGCCGTTAACTTTAGGATTTAGGATTTGCAAAGCATTCTTACGGCTGTACGGCTTTTCCGGCGCGAGGAAACGGAAGTGCTTTTAAAAGAGACACAGATACGACTATACATACAAGTGTGTGCGCCCTCACAGGAAAATATTTACTCATCTGTGTTTGTGTGCCAGCAATCAAATGTAGTCAAAAGTCTTTATGTTGTAAGCGAGTGGTTGAGTAAAAAACTTTGTCAAAAATGTAAATATTTCATGATTCACGAGTCACCTATTACCGAGCACATATGTACGTACGAGCATGTGTAAGGATATGTATAAGTATGCTCTAACTCGTATGCCATCCATTCACACACATACACGCATTCGAATTATACGTGTATGTTCATGGCGCTTGTTCGCATGTCTGCTACACACTGTGCCTGTATTTACTTACATGTCATATTGTGTATGCAAATATATTCAATTGTGTGTAAGTTTATTTAAGTTAAACATAAATCCTAGCAATTGCCGACAACGGCTTCTATGCTTCAGGGTTGGGAACACGAGGAGTAATCCAGCACCATGTCTGGAAGATTCGTGTTTTATTATTAGAGATTTTCCCCCACTTCGTGATAGAAATAATTCATGGGATTTGTTAGGCATTCTATGGAATTGCCATCCAGCCGTAAGTGTTCAACAGCTGTGTTATTCGTTCTTTTAGTTGTATAGCGAAATCATATATGCAATGCAAAGGAAATAAATTGCAACTGGCGCAATGAAAGAGCAAATAAATTTAAAAATTTTAAAGAAATATGCAATTTTATTTATGAAACGGGAAAGTCGTTAGCCATTTTTTCCGCTAGCGAAACCGCTTATTTAACCATTCAAATAAATGTATTATTGAGAATTACGTTATTCGCATTGTTGGATTTCCAAAGAAAGCCATTTGTATTCAGTTCGGATAATATTTTCATCACGAAACGATTTTCACTGGGAAAACACCCAAAAACTGTGAATTTATAACTCCCAACAACCGGTGTTCAAACGAAAATGTTGGTTGTACGTAGAGAGCTCATGGAGAATGATGGCTTTAGCAGTAAGCGAATTATTTATACAAGTGATTTACATATTATTTACACAGAAAAGTAACAACAATTGATCGCTGGAACCATCGAGGGGAAGTTATATCATTTCAGAAAACGTACCAAAGACCGTTTTCCACCTTTTTTGCATGCTAATTGCGAATGGACTCATTTACTTTCCCTTCTTATATCTTACAAACAAATGGAAGCGCCAAGAAAGGAACTGCTGGTCAGCCAGACCGCACAATATCTAGAGAATATGCTGGATGAGGTAAGACTTCCCATTTCAGCGCTTCCAGATAGGTTTCAACGGGTTTAGCCACGTGAGGCCGAGCGTTGCCATGGTGAAAACCCACTTTTTCGTAACTCTCCTCGTACTGTGGGAGTTTCTCGCACCGAGATCGGCTCAATCGCATTAATTAAAGTCGATACCGATCCCCAGTGATGGTTTCACTTGTTTTCAACACCCCATAGTAAATAATGCTGACCAAATACATCACAGCGTGAATATTCGACCGAGGCGACGACACAGAAGCATGACCGGACAGCCTCCATGACTTTCTTTTCTTTGGATTCCTGTAATGAATCCATTTTTCATCACCCGTGACAATACGACGAAGAAAACCTTTGCTTTTTTGTTGCTGAAACAGTTATTCACAGGTGAAAAAAACGCCGCTCGTCCATTGGCTTCAACTCATAAGGAACCCAAATTCTTTGCCTTTAAATCATTCCCAACGCATGCAATCGCTTGAAAATGGCTTGGCGGGTAACTTCTAATACTGAAGCAAGCTCTGCCTGCGTTTGACATGGATCCCCATCAAGCAATGCCGTCAGTTTAGTGTCTTCGTAGGTTTTTCGTTTTCTTTAACGTGGAAGGTCGTCAACATCAAAATCACCGTCTTTAAAGCGACGGAACCAAACTCGAGACGTTGTTCAACTTAAAGTAGCATTTCCGTAACCGTTTTGTAGCAATCGATGAGCTTCATCTGTCGTTTTCTTCGATTGAAAGAAGAAAATCCATACTTCCCGCATATGACGATGATTTGGCACAAAATCATAGATATTCACATAACCAAAAGAATGACGTCAAAAGAAAATTACTACTGTGTCGAGGCGGTATGTTTACCATATAACTAAACTTGGCTCATGATGTTTAGGTTATAGCAGAATTGATTAGCATTTACAGCTGGCGCCATCTATTGGCAAAACAGCGGGAACTTAATAACTACCGCTAACCAAACTACTTAAAATTAGACACTTTCTAAAATTTTACCAAATCGCAGCAGGAGATTATAAATCGGTATAAGTCAGTCAGTTCGTCTGACTTAAATTCCTTTACTGAAATTTTTCCACTCGCCAAATCAATACACCCTATAGTGTCAGCAACATTTTTCATTTCAACTCACACCACAATTCCATACGTCATGTAAAATGCCTAAAACAGTCGCAAAGTTTGATAGATTGTATTCCATTCGCCTTTTTGAGACAGGATTATCATGATGACTGTTTACTTCTCACAGTGACAATGACAATAACATGAAATGTATGTCACTTTTCACACGCATTAAGGATCAAGGAGCGTTTGATATTTATTAATGGACCGAAAATGTAAACATTTTTCAGATTTTGTAATGAATAAATATTTTTATGTTTGCTTCAATTGTAATCTGTGCTGCCTACATTGATTGCCCCATCCCATCTCTGAATAATCTTTACACGGCAGTGGTGGTAGAGGCAGAAAAAAGTATCAGGAATAGGGAGGTTGAGCTACAGCCAACGGCACCTTCACTTCTGAGATATTTAAACGCCATGAAATGTTCATATATGTATGTAGTAACAAGATCAAATGAAATATGAGCAATGACATTTTAAGATTTTTTTTTGCCATTGCGAGGGAGAACTTTTAAAGGGAGCTCAAAATTGAGTTTATTAAGTTTTTATTTTAATCCAGCACACACAATTTCTTGACCCTTTGATTGTTTTTTGTTGATCAAAAGACCAAGAGTTTATTGTTATTTCAAAGGTAACTTAGTGAAAACTAGAAACTGAAAATGTTCTTGAAGTAATTCAATATTATATGGTTGTACTTCTGGATACAATTCGTCTATCGTACCTTATTAAATTGTGAGGAATGTTAAGGGTTTAAGCCACTTTCGACGGACAAAAGGGAAAAAGGTTAGTAAAGTGCCAGTAAGATGGGCAAAAGGGAAAAGGTTAGTAAAGTGTCAGCACAAAATCCTTATTGAATTATGGCGAAGCGGGACGAGTATAAAAAGAGCGAAAATTATGGTATAGGCAATAATATAAGTACTACAATATCCTTGTAATCTAAGAGCGGAGTAATCAATTGTCTAATTTCTTGTGTCATAGACTACTTGAGAATGGTGAGATGGACAAAACAGGATTAGGATCAGATTTCTTTTTTTAATGAAAACACTGAAAAGGTAAAATTTTGGCTATCAGAAGAATGAGTACAGGAGTGGCAATATGTTTACAATTTATGAACTTGGCTTGTGGAGTTTAAAATTGTCATATTGTATATACAATCTGTCATGGTCAATAAAATATTACTAATTTTAATTACTAATTCAAATTTCTTGTTTCGCTTTCAAAGAAGGCAGCTTCCGATATAAGAAAAATTTAAGAAACTAATCATCAAAACATTTTTCAAACATTTTCCAGAAAATACATTAGTTTTACTTTCTCTATCGACTGAAATGGTAATTTGAGTTTTAGAAAGAAATATGGGCCAGCCGGAGTCATATCGGGTTAATATCATTTGTTCACAGAGTCTACGGAGGTTTAACGTGAGTCTCGCCGTGAAGGCCTTACCCACGGTGTGTGCCATACTGGGGGCATCATAATGCGATTGTCAACGCCCCCTGGGATAGCCAAGTTAAACTTGGTCTATCTAGGAATAGGAGCTGACAATTTTAGAAGCATGCTACCGCAATTGTCTGCCCTTTTTTCCAGCTAGAAGATACGAAATTGATTATGCTAGTATGGAACATAATCCCAATCGGCGGAGGTGAGGCCTATCTTACCACCTCTGCTACTCTATGGGTCTGTAGCACCCGATTGCAATGCAATTTCAAATTGGAGCACAAAGCGATGTTGGAATCAACCACAACTCGTGTGATGTTCCCACTAGGGGTCGTACACCAAATGATCAGGCAGGTACTCAGTCCCGGGGCCTCTTGATCTCCACGCTACGGGCCAAACTCATCGGTTGGAATTGGCAGCAAAAGCTGATGCCAAATTGTGATCTACACATTATACTTTACAGGATTGGTCGCCCTGAGATAAAAAAGTACAGACTGGACATTTTTACATACCTGCAGGTGCGGAGACCCCATGTACATTGAAATTTCGATACTACATTGTAAGGATGCAGTATCCTCACCGGTGGGAGACGGGAAAAACTCCAAACCCCTTACCTTCGGCGACGGTGAACGGCAACCATAAAATATAGACATAGGAAAAACCCATGCGTGTTCGTAACCCCCAAGAAATCAAAAAGATACAGATGACAGAGCACGAACCCGAGACCTGCCCGTGTGTATTCCTATCACCTTTGGCACCAGACAAAGCCTCTGGTCAAACTCTGCACCTAACCTACTCCCAGTCTCAACCCTTTGCGGTCCAGCAACTGATGCCTCTGCACAAGGGCAACAGCTGTCGCCTACCAACCTCAACGAGATTGTGGGATCTGCACAATCCGAACTGTTTCGCAGCCGCTCAACCCTCAGGTCAGACTATCTTGAAAAAAATGAGCAGACCTACTTCCTACAACTACGTCGTAGTAGCCTTACGCCGAGCAAACGCTCTGGAAGCAGACACATTTGTTCTGGCCGAAACGACCTTGGCAGAAAGCATGTTGCTGACTAACCAGTCATTACCTGACTTAGTTATCGCTAGTCCCTGGAGGTTCCTTATATCTGCATATAAGGGATATTCGCACAACACATGCTGCTAGTCTTCGACTTGTGCGCCGCAATTGCACGACTTGCGATCGGACAGGGCTCTCTTATGCAGAAATGCATTCAGTGACCCATGTCCCGTTAGCAAGAAACCAAGACAGAAGTTAAACCCATAATCAGGGTTTTTTTAATGAACATAACATCTGGCAAAAGCCTAAATGTAGCTCGCCCATTATGACTCTCTTCCCAACGTGTTTGCCATCTCGACAAGACACATTCGCCCAAGAATCCCTTAAGCTCAGTCGTACTCAAGCTCTCTCTTCCCTCAACGAGCCAGTTCGTTGTCGTCAGTGCATTTCCTCTTCTGACCTTGAATTCCGTTGCACGATAAATACCAACAAGATTTAGCGTAGCATCATCCATTAGTACCTGAAAGGCATCTGTCGATACCGTACGATTTACTGGCATACATACCAATAACTCTGAGAAGAGATAATCTAACCGAATGGAGATTTCACCGGTTCGAACCACACAAGGGGCGTAAGTTGCCTTGGTTACAACAGCCCATAATAAACGTTGCGAACAACTCGTCTGCCAAGCCCGCAGTCACTCCTAAGCACACGTCTAAGCTGGCCAAGAGCGCTGACCCGAATGGAGACTTCACCTGTTCGAACCACACAGGGGACACAGGGGACGCTTAAGTTGCCTTGGCTACAATAAACGATGCGAACAACTCGTCTGCCAAGCCTGCAGTCACTCCTAAGCACACGTCTAAGTTGGCCAACAGCGCTGACCAGCTTACCTCTCAACCTATCCATATGAGGTTCATTCGCTCTCCCAGGGCAACGTCCAAGTACTTCACTCCGGTGATAACAATGCATTATAGAGGTGCAAAATCCATGAGTTTTCTGTCAGCAAATCTAAAATTTTTACAATTTTTTTTCCTTTCCTCTTCAGCGACCTTTACGCGACTGTTACAATCGCGTAACAGCGAACGAATTGATTTGTAAGAACTTCAAAGAAGAAATTAGTTCTGAATCATAATGTATTATTGATTTAAAATTTGGTTAAATATCATTTGCCTCAAAATTGTAAAATTCTGTAGGGTTTAGTAAACGAAGAAGTCTTAAATAAAATGGAATAACTTCCAAATATTTACAAATGAATTAAGCAGGATTTAAAATTACTGCATTATTTCCATTTTTGAAATAACACCTTTAACTGGGAATACAAATTTGATAGAAAATAAATGACATAAAACGCATGCAAAATGATTAGGTTTTGGTACACGCTGGCTATATCAGCATCATAAATTCATGTCGACGTTAGTATTCGCGTCGAGAAAAATAATTGTTGACTGCAAAAGTTTAATCAAATGTATTTGTAGACACAGTTGTAGTCAATGCGACGCAGATGACTACAGAAAGTACAATTTGACTATGAAATATGTTAAATACTAATAAAACTTACGTTTCATTATTGAATATATTAGGTGCGCAACTAAGTTCTCTGTTTTTTTTTTGTTTTTATAAAAATCCAACTACAAATTTCAAAATGATTCATTGAAAGTAATGCCCACCTCTAGCTACTACCTTTCCCCACCTTTCTGGCGAGACTCGAATTCCGTCACTGTAAAACTGCTCATCTTTTAAGGCTATCTAGGAATCTAGAAATTCTTTGATGTCGTCATATGAGTGGAACTGCTGGTCAGCCAGACCGTGTGCCATTGAGCGGAACAAATGATAATCGGACGGCGCAATGTCTGGAGAATATGGCGGATGGAATAAGACTTCCCATTTCAGCGTTTCCAGGCAGGTTTTAACAGGCTTGGCCACGTGAAGCCGAGAATTGTCATGCTGGAAATTCACTTTTTAGTGCCTCTCCGCGTATTGTAGACGTTGGTCGTGCAGAGCTCGGTTTAATAGCATTAATTGAAGTCGATACCGATTCCCAGTGGTGGTTTCGTTTGGTTTCAACAGCTCATAATAAGTAAAATCAACCTAATCCCGCCAAATACAGAGCATAACCTTCGCAGCGTGAATATTCGGCCGAGGCGACGACGTAGAAGCATGACCGGGCAGCCCCCACAACTTTTTTCTTTGGATTGCTGAATTAATCCCTTTTTCGTCTCCCGTTACAATACAATGAAGAAAACTCTTCCTTTTTTTGTCGCTGAAGCAGTTGTTCACAGGCGAAATAACGACGTTTGACATCCCTTGAGTTAAACTCATGAATCCAAGTTTCTTGGTTTTGAATCATTCCTGACAAATGTAATCGCTTAGAAATAGCTAGGCGGCTAACTCCTAATACCGAAGCAAGCTCTATCTACGTTTGACACGGATCCCATCAAGCAATGCCGTCAATTTAGTGCCTTCGAAAATTTTTCGTCTTCATTCAAGCGAACGGTCGTCAACATAAAATCACCGTCTTTAAAGCAACGGAACCATTCTTGACACGTTGTTTCGCTTCAAGCAGCATCTCCGTAAACGTTTCGAAGCTCTCGATGAACTTCAGCCGCCGGTTTCTTCGATTAAAAGAAGGAGAAAATCAATACTTTCCGCATTTGACGATTATTTGGCACAAAATCACACATATTCACACAACGCAAAGAATATGACGTTAAAAGAAAATCACTATTGTGTCGAGGCGATATGTTTACCATACGCCTAAGTTTGGCCCGTGACGTTTAGGTTATGTTATAATCGACTAATACTTACAGCTGGCGCCATCTATTGGCAAACAGTGGAAACTTAGTTGCGCACCTAATAATATTCAATATTTCGAGAATTTTTTGTTAAAATGTTCAAATTGAAACGCATTATGTACACTATTTTGACTTGTTCACGCAAAAAAATTTAAGGAACGTCCGTAAAAAAAAACAACAAATTTTCTGAGACGACGAAAAATATTCAAAAAATTGTCAAGTAATAGCTAGAATATAAATATGCCTATAACTCAGAAATGGAGTACTGGCTTCCCGGGAAACAAGAAGTATTAATAAATTGCTGTATTAAAAAATCGCAAATCTATAAACAGTAAATGGAGCGTCCAATTATAAAATGGAATGAATATTGATCCTCGGTATGTGTTTTTTAAATCGTGTTATGCCCTAATTTTACAAATACTAGCATGTGTATAATTTAGAATCGGGCATTAATTATTATGTTGAAATCACTTAACATGTTGCCTGCCATCTAGGAGATAATTCGTAGATTGCCTTCTTTTCCCGAACGCCAACTAAGAGTTATCTCATCTTGTATTTACTTGTCATTTCTGTGCAGCTACGATTAAACTTGAAATAATGTCGATAGATGGCTTCCGGAACAGAAGAACAAAAAATCAATGCTAGCTTGCATTACACGGAAAATTTGTTAAAGAACGAATAAAATATATAATAATAAAAATTAGTTAAAATTCAAGAAATAAAATAATATTTTATTGTTTGTGGAACTTCTTAAAACAATCTTTCATGCAAAGGGCTGGCTTCTCTTTCCAGGCGGGAAAGAAATAACGCATTTCTCTGCATTGTTTTTGCTCGGGTAAATATACGACATGGCTTCGTCGGACGCTGATGATGGACTCTCTAGATAATGGAGCTCTTGCAATTTAATTTTTTTCAAAACTGATTGAATCTCTTCTCCAATCAACGTGGCAACGAATTCTTCCCTGAATTTTATCAGTTTTATTTCTTAAGAAGTTACTTTTTGAAAAATATTGTGAGAATTGTGTATTCATATCACTATAATACGTAATGAAACCTTTTTGGGCCATCTAATAGTCTTTCCCAGAGATCTGTAGTATGAAAGCATTGGATTTGATCGGTCAATGCCAGACATTCCATTATTGTAATTTCAAATTATATCCGGTTTCATAGAAATGTTTCCATTGCAATTGTTCACCTCTACCACGTTTCAAATGCTAAGAATATCGTGGTTTGTTATAACCCCGTTCTAAGTGGACCTGTCCAGCTTAAGAAGACGATTACAAAACAAAAATTTTTATTAGAATTTCGTTATGCTCAGTTCAGTTGATTGGATTAGGTAAGAGGCGAATTACAACGAACAGCAGCCATATCGGTCCATGTGCATAATAGCTCTGTTCCTCACATAATGGCCTGTGTGCATCAGTTCAACTTTGCACAGTTTAACTTGTTATTCCGTGCATTAAAAGTTAATACTTATACAAATAACTTTTCTATTTTTAACTAAACAAGATGTCCCATAAAGGCATGACCACAGTTTGAGGCATTAATTAAAAGCAAACGCAGTTTTACATCCTTTAAATTCACAATCGTCTTTAATATTTCAACATCCTTCTCCTCATTTGTCTCCTTTGAAAGTATACTTACCAGTTTGCCGCTATTGATGTCTGAAATAACAATTGTGGAATCTTCACTGCCATTAACCACCACTGAATTGCTAACGCCGGCAGCTACGCTGGTAACAATTGAAGTATTTGATCTGAATGGCAAAGAAAAGAAGATAACAAAAAGTGAAAATATAGCAGATATAGTCTTTAAGGCGATTGAAAGAAGAAAATGCCAACTTCAATGAAAAGGAAAAGAAAATAAACACAGCAGCGGAAACACAAACTTACTTTATATGCGTTTTTAATTCACGCGTTGTCACGTTCCAAACAATCACGGTGCCGTCTTCTGAGCCCGTCAACAAAAGATCAGATTGCTGTGCTACTAACAAGCACGTGACTGCCGCAGTGTGACCTAAGGAAGACGAAGAGAACAGGAAATGTAGGATAATACAGAAACGGAAATCGGTTGCGAAACATGTGTATGCAATTGTGTGTGTAACTTAATAATGAGGATAAAATAAAGATTTTGGTTTTGCTACGCATGTGTCCCTTTCAATTGTAACACTAATGAACAAAATTAGTTTTATTTCTTTGGGCAAAAGTGATGTGTTATACTTATATGTGCAGATAATGATGGTAATTGCACGGGATGGGAACATGACTTTTATATCAAAATGTCTTACAACTATAGCTCACAATGACATACACATGTTCCTCGATAACATCCTCGTCATTAGTGTGATTACCTTTGAATATATGTTCCAATGAATTACTCATTATGTGCCACAGTTGCACGTCACCGGATTTCGTTGCCAAAATCAAATGTTGCTTACTGGGGGCTACGCATATGTCACGTATTGGCCCCGTGCCTGACACCGTCATGGTGCGTATCTGCGAGGGCAGTGGTGCGGGCAGCCAGCCTGTAAGGGGCACAAGCAGAGGCACCGTATAGCCATCACACCACGCTGTGGCCGAACGTACCGTCATACTCAGTAGCGACGTGTCATTCTCATCATGTTCACTAATCGGTCTTAGCCAGGCAATGAGCTGCAGACGAAGTTAGAAAATTATGAAATGTAATCACGCACATATTGAGGACGCTGCAGTTCCTTGGCTTACCTGGGCTCCAAGCTGCATGGGGTCACGTGTCAGGACATCACTTGACTTGCGTATGGTATAATAAATAAGTTCGATATCACGATCCAGCAAATAACAGCGTACATGTTCTATTAGACACCGTAAGTAGCTAATGGATACAGTTTGTACCTGTCACGAACGAAAGAAATGTAAAGTGTTATTAGTTTAGAGAAATTTGTGTATAAACAGCATAAAGTTTGTCTATAGAATGGCAATGGAAGTCTGTTGAAGAAATGAAGAAGCGAACTCTAAGGACATAGAGAATAGCTAGCAGTTGTTATTGCATAGGGAAAAATGCGATACTGAGGGTTCTTGTCCATCAGCAAAAATTGCACAAGCAATCTTAAAGGAACTAATAGTTGTTATAGTCATTTTGACGGTAACTACTAAACTAGAAACTAGTTCTTATATGACGGTGCATTTGAGTTCTCTGTATGTGATTTGATTTAGATTGAATACGCAGTATATTAGTCAACACCAACGCAGGTCGATAATGTTCACAATTTAGAAACAAGTTTGTGGGACAGTCGTTATTTATGAAAACCAAAATTATACGTGATTATATTTTTTACAACTAATAGCCAATAAGCAGGGACCTTCACGAAAATTTAGTTACGTTTCGGTTTTTAGCCGTTGTTATTGCATAGGGCCAATGCGTTGCGGTTCTCGGCTGTTAGCAAAAATTGCACAAGCAATCTTAAGGAAACTGACCATTTTTAGAGTTATTTTGACAGTAACTAGTAAACTAGTTCCCTGTATGAGATTTGATTTACGTTGGTTCGGCAGTATATTAATCAACACAATGGCGGGTCGATAATGTTTACAATTTACAAATAACTTTGTGCGACAGTCGTTTTTTATGAAAACTAAAATTAATTATATATATTTATATATCATTTTCATTTATTTTTAAGTAAAGGGTGTCCCAACAAGAACGCAAGATTTAAATGACTGATGCAGCAATTGATTCTCTGGCTGTATGACATGTGGCGCCGTCTTGTTGAAACCACATGACCTCCACATTCGTTTCTTCAATTCTAGGCACGAAAAAAACTGGTTATCATTTCACGATACCGAACAACATTTCATTTTCATAAAAAAAGGTCCAATGATTCCTCCAGCCTGAAATCCACACCATACAGTGACATGTTGAGGATGCATTTGCTTTTCCTGAATCACTCGAGGATTTTCCTCACCCCAAATGCGACAATTATGAATGTTGAGGAAGCAAAATCAGCATTTTCATGTTGTCTCTCCAATACCCAATTAACGAACTCCCTTCGCTGTCCATGGTCAGCTGGCTTCAGTTCCTGAGTCAATTGAATTTTGTATGCATGAAGATGCAAATCTTTCGTCAAAATTTGCTGCATAGTGGGTTTGGAGACACCAATTTGTTGAGGTCGGTGTCGAATTGAGGTGGATGGAGTTTGAGCGACATCATCATCGGTCGATCGACCTGGTCGAAGGCGCGTTGTTGTCTTTACATCACTAACAGACGCAGTTTTGGCAAATGTATCCAGTAATCTCTTTACAGTTGACTCTTTTGGAGCATTATTGTGACCCCAAATTGATCGCAATTTGCAAAACAATTTCACAATGAGAATGCGTTGTTCATTCGTGTAGCGCTCCATTATTATTAATCTCGTACCTTCTACTAGCAAACAACAACAATTGTTCAAATGCCAAACAATGACACTTCGAATAGCGCCAAATTTAAATCTTGCGTTCTTGTTGGGATACCCTTTATATTGTACAGAATTTTAAATAAACCTCGTGAGAGGACTGTTTTCAAAAAAAAAAAAAAATATATATATATATATATATATTCATACTTTAAGGATTTGATTGTGTAGAGCGCAAATGAAAATCAAGCACATCTTTACGATGCATCCCATACAAATTAACCGATTTTCTTTCACTGTAACTCCCACTTCGTAGAAGGTAGCAACTTCAATTGTTATCCTCTGTATTAGCGAAATTTCTACCAAGTAGGCGTGTTATTACTTGATATCCCTCAAACATATGATCCAATTTTATCTCATGTTTTTTCAAACGGTTACACTGAGTTCAACTAATTTGGAACCCGTCATGTTTAGTTCTGAGAATGGAAATACCACTATTTAATGGTATAAATTAATTGATATTAAATTCAAGAACTTTACTTGATTATCGCATTTCCTGCTAATGCATTTACATTGTTTACAAGACATAGTAGAAATTTAAATAGAGACATTTCCCTTCTTCGCTGAATGTCGCACAAATGATGAAAATCCTCCAGTTGTCATTGTCAAGTTGTCTTTGAGTAGATGGAGCTCTTTCCGAGCTTTTGTCTCAAGTTGCACTTAATATGAATCTCTTATCGTTGCCTGTCATTATTCATCATCGTTTAGTTTTCTAATTGTTAAGACAAATTGTATTATTTTTACTATAAATATTGTCAGAGAAGAATGTATAGGAATGGTGAAAGGAGCTGCGTTCGTATTCTCTTGTTTTCATAAAATGTGGAAATAAATTGAATATATGAGGCATTTCATTAAGAATGGTTTCATAATGGAAAAAAATGAGAAAAGAAATGTGGAAAAGTGTCTGTAGAATGAAAATTGTGTGTAACCAAACATAAACTAAGTGAAAGTTACGAAGCTGCCTATCTCTCAATTATCTCCAAACTGTTTCAGCCACAGTCTATGCCCAATTACCTCCTCACACGCGGTGTTGAAAAAAAAATGACAACTATTTTAAAGATTATGAACATTTGGTGTGATGAGGATGCTGGCCATCGTGTGATGAGGATTGTAGCATAACGTCTAATCCTCGTTTTCAGGGAATGCTTGTCCACATTCCCTAATTGTGGATGTTCAGTGATTTCAACAATGAAATTTGCACTTTCATACCTTGAAAAACAGAAGCTGCAAGATCGTGTCCTAGGCATTTAGATCTACATCTATTGAAAAGGATGAAGCTGAAGACAGAAACTAATGTTTGGAAACAAATCCTATTCATTACTCAAAAGACAATGTGTCAGTCTGCCCAGAATTGTGCACTAAACAGATGCTAATGTTTTTTTGTAGCACTCATTCAAGTGTAAACCTGATATTTTAACTAGAAATAAAGAAAGATCGAATGTGCCAGATATGTTTAACTATATGTTCGTAATAGTATTTGATTTGTCCCTTTTTATTCTGTTTTACCCCTAGAAGCATGCATTTTGAAATAGTCATTCTTACAGCATTTCGAAGTTGGAAGGGCAGTATGGAATGTTTGAGATGGTCGATGGTACCAGATTTGTATCTGTATACCCTATTTTAACCCCTACAAGTTTGCAGTTGGTAATATCACTTCTTGTGTCTATATGTAATTTTCATGATTCTATCTCTAGCCACGTGAACTGGGCGATGGTGCCAGATTTGTCCTGTCTTTATCCCTAAAGACCCAAGTTTAGACAAATCTTTACTTCTTCTTCTATTTTTAGCCGTTCGAGCTGTGAGATGATACCGTATTTGACCCCTTTTTACTCTGCTTTTACCCCTAAAAGTGTGCATTTTGAAGGACCCATTCATCTAGAAAGGGAATATGGATACCGACTTTTACGATCCTATTTCTAGATATTTGAGCTGGGTAATGGCATCAGATATGTACCTTATTACTCTGATTTTGGCCCTAAAAGTACAAATTTTGAAAGATCCCTTCCTAATAAGCTTCTAATTTACAAGGAGTACTCATACGCATATTTTCGTTATTCTTGCTTTAGTCATTTGTCCTGTGCGGTGATCAGTCAGTCATTCAGTAACGCAAAATTTAAGACAAAAAAAAAAAGTTTTCTATGACATCAGTTATATATCAAGATTTTGTTATTTATTTGTTTCAAATCCCCCGAAATGTAGACTACGATTTATAAAATATAAGAGCTTAAATGCAATTGGATGACCGCGAGATTGAACAGAGCAAAGAATGTGCTTAAGCAAACTCAAATATGGCTAGATAGCTTATATGTCTAGACATCTGACCTCTTGCAATTGGTCAGATGCCATCAACTACAGTTCCTCTATCAACGAAATTCGTCGTTAGTTTTAAGATTCGGGAAGGAGGTTTGCTTGCAAATAGAAGTTTTCATACCCTTAGTGAGAGATTTGACAAAGCCCTATCTCGACAAGCAAAAACCTTATTGTAAAGGACATCAGCCAGCCTTACTTATCTTGCTGTACAGCGCATAATACATAAGCGTTTCAGTATGAACCAGTACTGGGAACCATCGGGAAAACTTACTGTGAAAATTATATCATTATCAACGGAAAGTATCGCCATCGTATGAGTCGTGAGTGAGTCATGTGTATCAGTACTGACATAATCAAACCAACGAATATACAACATTGTCCTTGGCTCAATCATGCTGGGCAGATAAACCAAAATGTTCCAAAATTAAATGGTTTCCACAACGAACTTTATGCAGCCGTGGTTTAGAAAAGAGGTACTAAAGCATCTTTGGAAGAACCAAACTCTTGAAACTCTTGTCAAAATTTAGAGTGAAAAACTGAAGAAAGAGAGCAGAAGACCAAAGCGCTTGGAATACTCTTCTAGGAAAAGCATATATAACAAATTACCATGAACAACATATGGGGGAGCTGCTCACATTAACTAAGCTCACAAGTATTAATTTTTTGGATTTACTCAACTGGATCTACAGTTTAACGACTGAACATCACAGTTTGAAAAGCATTAATCAGACTTGTTGATTACTCGACTACTTCAAGTATTCGTTAGATATATCGATTTGACTGCCGTTTAAACAATTATATGTGGCTGTATGCTGGATTGAACCTGCCACAATACGAACGATAGTTGAGTGTGCTAACTAACCATTGCACCACAGTTGTTCACATTTTTTGATATTTGATGTATGTTTTGATTTTTTTCATGTTAGTTTACACAAAAATTTTAATTTTATAACCCGGTAACCCGGTCAATATCAAACAAAAAGGTAATGATTCAAGTCGCCACTTAAGTAACTTTCTTTGTTTGCCATCTGCAATGGAATGACTCAAATATTATGCAAAACGATTTCACAAGCAATAGACAATGACACGGAGTAATTGGTTAGGAGAGGAATGGAAGCAGCTTTGGAAATTTATCATCTTTTACTGACATTTTTCGCATAGTTTATTAAATACTACTACTACTACTACCCACTCAATGCATTCACTGATATCCTGCGTTTTTTGTGATCATTCAGCTGCTGTTTATGAAGTAATGAATGACAGGGGAGAAGAGAATTCACTGGAGAATTCGATTTGCAGCAGTAGCCAGAGCGCAATGTTAGGGTGTTGGTCTCTCTACTGTTTAGCTGAGGATTTGCAAACAATTACCCAAGTGCACCCTCTTGCCTTTTGACGCAAACATACAGTTCGTTAAGTCATTTAAAGTAGTTCATTGTTTTGTCAACACTTGGACATTTTGTGTGGCAAAGCGACATTGTTTTTTTTTTCTGCTATTAACGTGGCCCACTGAGCCTTTAAACTCGTTGCAGCCTTTGTTGTTAGCGTACTTATGCTCAACTTTTGCGACACCATTTAAAGCTATGGGACTGGTTGTTCCAGTTGTAGGATTTGAATGCGATTCAGAAAACTGCCAGCGCAATTACATTTTTGGATTTTGAATTGCGACAAAGGTAGAGTGGTTTTGTTTTTGCTACATTTCAACTAAAGATTCAGGACAAAAAGTGATGATAATAACGTATTTGTCCTCATATCACCAGGGACTTTAAGTATTAAGTGATCTGACACTTAAGTTTGAAAGACCTCTCACATTGTGCGACAAACTGTTAGTTAAGAAGCTTTGAACACGCAGCTGTGACGCAGGTGGCCAGGTCGACATTGCTGAGGAGATGGCAAAAAAAAAAAAAAAAATAAATAAATAAATAAATAAATTAAAAAAAAAAAAAATAACGAAATTCATCGGATGTAGGTGGTAAGATTTAAGCGGCTTTGGCAAAACCTTTTATTTCAAAGTCTCTAAAATAATTGTCAAATTAATTTTTCTGATTAGCTAAATAATGACGGGTGGTAGCTAACAATTACATTATATTTACTATCTGCCTCTCTCATAAGTAAAAATAATTTCGATCGTAAAGGGACATATTCCTTGGCTTCCCATAAGTAAAAAAATGCAGAGCTTATCACATTCAATGAATTTAATCTCATTCTACAAGGATAGGCGGTCGAAGTTTACCAACTTCACGCTACTGCAGCAATTAACGGCTAATGACAGCGCGCTCATTTTTTGGCAGGCGGCCGTCTGTTGTGTTCTTTACAAGCTTACCGAAGCTTATCGTTTTACGTCGTAGCTAAAGAAAGTTATATAAATGGAGTTCCTATCTAACAATGATGTTGCTCTGTATTTGGCTGGAAAATTGCAATCAACCCTTGTCAATAAGCCACGACATTTACTTGTCGGTCGTCTGTTATGTTATTTACAAGCTTATGGAAGCTTATCGTTTTACGTCGTAGCTAAAGAAAGTTATGTAAATGGAATTCCTATCTAACAATGATGTTACTTTGTATATGGTTGGAAAATTGCAACCAACCCTTGTCAATAAGCCACGACATTTACCTGTCAACAGAGTGCTTGTGTTTCGGACCATCACACTCTACAACAATACTGATAGCAGCAAAAACGCCATGGAGGTGCAGATAAAATGACAGAAACATTGCCAGAAATCGTTCAAAAGTCGAAAACCAGAGTTAAACATAATCAGTGGCAACGCGCAGTTCAATTGGCGAGAAATTTTAAGGTGTCTGGTCGCAGCATGGAATGCATATTAAAATATTGATTACGACAGAATCTGTACAACTAATAAAGCGGGAATCAGGGGGGAATGTAGTTTAAAGATGCTGAAAGAGTTCTTTACTCAAATTCCCAAACAAATTAATATTCAGAAAGCCGCCTTTTGGCTATCCTCCAAGGTCACCTGACCTGACGATACAATCTGCACAAATATTAAAACAGGAACCAATGGGGACCGTTATTTAAAGATGTTGAAAGTGTTTTTTACCCAGAACTGGTCAACCATGGACCACAACGCACTGCAAGATCGGCTGAAAACAATACTGCCGCTCAAGAAAGTGTTTAAAACAATCCATCAACCTTAATTCGACGCCGTACTCAAGAGCTTGGTCTTCAAAGAACAACTATGGCCACAATTTTACACAAGGATTTACTTTTGTTTCCATTTAAGATTCAGTTGACACAAGAGCTTCCTCCGCAAAACCATTTACGCCGCCGTACACATGCCAATAGAATGTTACAGCCCGCCCATGACAACCCCGATTTTCATGAAAAAATCATAATTTTCATTTGAATGGATATGTGAATAAACAGAATAGTTGGTTTTGGGCAATGGAAAACCCTCAAATTATTCATCAGTCACTTTTGCATCTATTAAAAGTGACAGTCTGGTGTGCAATTTGGTCAGGAGGAATCATTGGACTTTACTTCTTTGAAACTGAAAACGGCGCAACGGTAACTGTCAATGGGGGAGCGATGTCCTGATATGATTGAAAACGCCACTACTGCATGCTTTGGGCTGGATTAATTTGTGGTATCATCTAGACGGTGCCACATCGCATACAGCCAAGATTACAATGGAATTACTGCGAGATCTCTTTCCACAACCAGTTATTTCAAGAAATGGTCGCCTGATTTGACTGCTCCGGACTTCTTTTTGTGGGGATATCTGAAAAGCAGGATTTATGCAAGCGAACTAGAAACGCTTGAGCAACTCAAACAAAATATTCGTGATGATATTAATGGAATACTGCGTGAAATATGTGTGAATGTAATGAAAAATGTGCCCAAAAGGGCTCGCATTTGTGAGACTAACAAAGGCGGACATTTATCTGATATTCTATACCATACATAATTGCCGACATTAAATAAAACATTTATCAATATAAGATCCATTATCTTTCATTTAATCAAAAATTATAAACAAACAAAGTAGTGTACCTAACCGACGCACACCCGTTATTTAGTGGTTCCGTTTCAAACGAGGGCATGATTTTTGACAAATATTTCGGTGGCTCGTTTTCCAATGGAATATGGGGAACGAGCTGGAGTATGTTTAAACCACATTCATTTATTCTGTACCAAATCGGGATATCGTCCACTATACTGTATACTGCTATTCAAGATGACGGGAAAATATATTTTGACCGTCTGAATTTATGGCGATTGTCCCACTTTACGCCTCTTTAAGTATTGTTGCTAAAATTGTATTCCATATTTTAAGAAAAGATGTTTTTTTGCATTTTGAGAGAATTTTCTGAGTTTTCCAGGAAGAATAATATGTGATCAAATTGTCGGCACTATTAAAAGTGACCATCAGGACTAACATAACTCCCGAAGTACGGCATCACATGCTTTGCTGTGTCTCTCGTATCTTAGATCCTAACTACCTATAGATAACGTTTCCAACGTCCGTGCACTACCGTTTATAATCCTCATAACACAACTGTACTATTGCACATCGTAAAGTAATAACCAAATCTTATTTTCTTCTCAACGTTTCTTCAATAGCTCTTGTCAGGGCCAACAGTAAATTGTATGACGGTGTTTCTACCTCTCAAACCGACCTTTTCACCTAAATTTTGCTACTGGCAAGAGCAGTGAAAAAATGGCAAAATGAAAGAAAAAAAATCCACAAAACTCTTAAACTATATTACGAAGAAGACACAAACAAACGCAGCCGTGTGTCTGTGTGTTGCTTGACGCCAAACCTATTATCCTTTGGAAATATGAGGGTTGCACACGCACGCACACGTGTACGAGTATGCACCCATATATGTATATCACGAGCACATGCCACTACGTACTGCATGAAGTCATTTCAGTTTTATTTGTGCGGTTAAAAGTAATTTAAAAATCTGCCATATATGCAAGAAGTACAAGGATCCTTACAAACAGCAGTACCTAAGAGGATATCTAGATGGCAACTCGTAAATGCATTCATGCATGTGCATCACTACAAACACAAAGATATACATACATATACACAGATGTAAATATGCGGGAAATCACTAGGGATTTATTACACATGTTGATGAAATTCATCGCCATATTTATACTCATTTTTTTTTTTGGTATACTGTGGCAAAAACAACCACTAAGCAAATCGTAAAGAAAATAAATAAATAAATAAATATCGTAAAGAAATACAAGATTTTTTTTTTAATATCGCATCATAGTTTTAATGATATTCGTTCGTATCCGGACTAAAATGGTTCACGTTTCAGAAATATATATATGTATGTACGCCATTTCGCAACCACATTGCAGATATATCCATAGCAATGCTACACTCGGTTTAATGAGAAGGTTAACAAGAAAAAATGTCAGTAGGTTGAACTGATCTTTACCTTAACCCAATATCCTTTTGCTTTATTGGTGCAAAAGTGTACGAAGTGGCAAAAAAAGCATGATAAATCGCTACTTTCTCATCAGAAAACATGTTGAATTAATGCACAGTGTTGCATTTAATCCAACTGACTGAAAAATATGATGCCAGCTGTATGGGGGTTAAATGGCACGACCTGTATGGGAGGTAGCAAAAATGGGGGGATAGTCCGGTCTGTTGCAGACATTTCAGTATGTTGAACTGATCTTTACTTTAACCCAATATCCTTTTGCTTGATTGCTGCAAAAGTGTACGGAGTGGCAAAAAAAGCGTGATAAATCGCTACTTTCTCACCAGAAAACATGTTGAATTAATGCACAGTGTTGCATTTAATACAACTGAAAGAAAAATATGATGCCAGCTGTATGGGGGTTAAATTGCACTACCTGTATGGGAGGTAGCAAAAATGGGGGGATAGTCCGGTCTATTACAGACATTTCAGTATGTTGAACTGATCTTTACCTTAACCTAACATTCTTCTGCTTGATTGCTGCAAAAGTCTACGGAGTAGTGACAAGCGAAGCATAATAAATCGCTATATTCTTATCAGAAAACATGCTGAATTTATGTACAGTGTTGCATTTAGTACAACTAACTGAAAAATATGATTCCGGCAAAAACGTAGGGGACTGTCCGATCCATTTTTTAGTCTTTATTAAGCATTGCTACAGGCAAGAGTCTAAATTACAGCAGTCTACACCTTTTTACAGAGAAAACGTAATATTTCGCGAAACCGGTCAAATTGCATGGAAGGTGCCCATGTGGGAGGGTACTGTCCATTCGAATTTACTTTTACCAAACGTGTGATTTGTGGCAAATTTTTACTGAATTCAAAGCAATTGGTTAGAAGATACAAAGCTAAGAACATTTGGTCTAAATTGATCATTCGTGTGGGATGTATTAGAAGGAGTGTGATTACTTACTCGATTTATCGGAAATTTTGCCAAACATTATAATAAAGCACTCCAAAGACCAAAAATTTAGGGTGCTGCAGTACGAAGTACGAGTTACGGGAAAGATATTAATTTTGTGGAAATCTACCAATTTGTATGAGAGGTAGCAGAAGAGGAGCGACACTGCGGTTCATTTTTAATATCGGGCACTACTTTAACAGACCCTTAAAGATAACCTAATTTGGTAGAAATTAGGGAAACTGTGTAGGTATAGAAGACGGGGACGTAAGAATATATGGATAAAATCGGTCCTTTGTGTGGAAGGTACTAGAAATGGTTTCGTTAGCAAGTTGATTTTCCCAAATTTATTAGGTGTGCAACTAAGTTTGTAAATGTTCACCAATAGATGGCGCCAGCTGTAATTGTTAATTGATTCTGCCATAACCTAAACGTTATGAGGTAAGCTTAGGCATATGGTAAACATATCGCCTTGGAGCAATAGCGATTTTCTTTTGACGTTGTGTGAATATGTATGATTTTGCGGCAAATAATAGTCATATGCGGGAAGTGTTGATTTCTTTCTTTCAATCGAAGAAAACGGCGGCTGAAGCTCATCGAGAGCTTTAAAGCGTTTACGGAGATACTCCTTTAAGTGAAACAACGTGTCGAGATTGGTTCCGTCGCTTTAAAGACGGTGATTTTGATGTTGACGACAGTTCGCGTAAAGGAAGACGAAAATTTTTCGAACACACGGAATTGACGGCATTGCTTGATGGGGATCCATGTGAAACGCAGATAGAGCTTGCCTCAGCATTAGGAGTTACCTGAATAATGTTTCAGCGACAAAAAAGAAAAGATTTTCTTCATCGTATTGTAACGGGTGATGAAAAATGGATTCAATACACCAATCCAATGAAAAGAAATTCATAGGGGCTGCCCCGTCACGCTTTTACGTCGTCGCCTAGGCCGAATATTCACGCTGCGAAGGCTATGATCCGTATTTACTGGGACCAAGGCGGTGTTATTTGTTAGGAGCTATTGAAACTAAGCGAAACTATCACCGGAGATCGGTATCGACTTTAATTAATGCGATTGAGCCGACCTCTGCGTGAGAAATGCCCACAATATGCGGAGAGGCACGGAAAAGTGATTCTTTAGCATGACAATGCTCGGCCTCATGTAGCCAAGCTCGTTAAAACCTACATGGATTTGCTGAAATGGGAAGTTTTTTCCCATCCCCCATATTTTTCAGACATTGCGCCGTTCGGTTATCACTTTTTCCGTTCGGTGCCATATGGTCTGGCTGCCTAGCAGTTCCATTCATATGACGACATCTAGGAATGGCTAGATTCGTGGATACCTTCAAAAAATGAACAGTTTTATCGTGAAGGAATTTGATCTTTGCCAGAAAGATTGAAAAAAGTAGTAACTAGCGAATAGCAATACTATCAATAAATTACTTGTAAACATGTTTTCATAGTAAACTTGAATTTTTTTATGAAAAAAAAACCAGCGAGGACTTAGTTGCGCACCTAATATCAAATAATTTTAGAGTAAAGCGAGAGATAACAATTCAGGTCACTATCGATTACTTGTTAGACGTTACAGAAAAAAAAATTAATTTCAGAAAATCGGGCAATTTTTTTGGTTACGTACCAGGAGGGGGAATCACAATGCTGTTCATTTTATTCTTAGATATTACCTTGGCATATCCTTAACGTGTATTAAATTCGATTAGGTGGGAGATATGAATCAATGAATATATGTGTCAAATCGATCATTTGCATATACCAGAATGGTCATGGATAGACGACCGGGTTTTTTCAGATTTTTCCAAAAATCATAGATCAAAACGGTGGACAAAAGTTCAGGTCACTGCATATTTTTGAAGCTTCAATGAAAAAAACTGCAATTTGATGAAGCAAAAATGTAACAGCCAGGAGGAAGCGTTTAAAGTACCAAGTTTCTTTTGGCCAAATGTGTTTCATGTCTTTTTAAATCTGTTGATCTATGTCTGCCTGGTAGACACGATAACTGTCGTAAATATTTATGGAGCTGCTTACAACTCAGCACAGCCTAATATTTTCCAACATCATAGTCGGGAATTGTTAATGAGCTATATCGACCCATAAGCTCTAGTAACTCCCACAGGAATTAACTGATTTTCCGAAATTTAATTTTCTCCCCGTAGCTCCCCACCTGTAACTTGCAGCAACAAAGTTTTTGTCCGTTACAGAGCTCCATAATTCCGGGTAAAATTTGAAAAAAAACGAACATTCAACCTCACTCTTTCTGGAACCTCTCATACAAATCGTTGATTAAACACATAAATCATATATTAGTCATAGCCATATTTAGTACTTTTTGAACGTTTGAAAAGGTGAGGTCCTAGAATAAAAATCTAGAAAATTGATAGCTCCCATAAAAATTTACTGATTTTCCGAATTAGTAATTTTTTACTAATCGGCTGTAGTAGTCTAGATTTTTATCAATTACATTGTTATACAATTATCCAAAATATAGGAGAAAGATCGATCAAGTAATCAAATCTCTTTTGGTACTTCCTATGCAAATAATAAATTTAACTTATGTGTTCTTACTTTCACCTCTGCCAAATTTAACCAAGTTTTCTACATATCATATGTTTTTGATGACCTAAGTTTTGAGAACAAAAGTGGACGACGTTTCCATTCGCATTCTAGTATCTCCCGTACAAATTGACCAATTTATTGAAATTTGATTTTCCACTGTAGAGCCTAATTTATGGCCAAAAATTACCTAAATTCTCGTCACTTATATTGCGTTATAATATAAGTCAAAATGTAAAAGAAAATCTACGGAATAATAATGCCCTCTCTGGATTATTTATCTTATATATATGTGTTATATTTTTATCTTATATATTCCTAAATTTGTATTTTTTCATTTAATTGCGCTAAAATCAGTATGATTGAGCTCGCATAAGACATTTTGAACGGCTAATGAAAAATAAAAAAATTCATTGCCACAACCCTTAGGATACCACACATGTACACCTTCAACATTTCTCAAATGAAGGACTTTAGAAAGTTACAATTTAACAGCAGAAGTCTTTCTTTGATATCTCAGGCTTTTAGCAGGTTTAATCAATCACTGTTATAAATAAATGCATTGTTAAATGTATAAGTCAAGGACTAAGCTTAAGCGACATAGATAATACCTCCCATTTCATTTGTCCTAAAAAATTTACATGCATTTAATTTTGTATTTTTTATTGTGCTTTAAATCAGATTATTTTTAGCAGCAACAAAAAAGGACGTTGGGTGAGGGTATATATAAGTCAGTTCACCTGTCTGAAACTAATGTACTGATTGTCAAGTGTGTTGGCTTATATTGTTTGGTAAAATTTTGAAAAAAATGCGCTGGATAATGCCGAATTTTCTGGTACCTCCTATACAAATTGATTAATTTAAATCATACATTCCTAGACTCGGGAGATACGGAATTCACTGCAACTTAGCAAACTTTAAGCCCAATTAAAATATTCTTAATTTAATACAATGCTTGGATGCTTGTTTAATGCACTGTTCTAATTTCAGCAACCCGAATATGATTTCGCTTCTCACTGTCATAGCTTTCCAAACGCTTCACTGGCTGTCCTCATCCATTATCCGCTGAAAGCGAATATTTCATGTTGTCATGACAAATGAACATGAATGAAATGTTTTTGACGCTGTAATGAAATTTATGGGATTGCGAACAAATATGATGTATTTCATGTTATTAATGATAATTTAATTTGCATTTCACATTTGGAATATTAATCATACATTCGAATCTGTTTCCTGACAGACTTCTTTAACGAAAGAAGTGTGGCGGTAGTGGAAAGCACAGTTGCTGCCAAAATATTCTACATCGAAAAGTTTGGAATAGAATTAGTAACTTAATCATGTAGTAATTTTCTTGTATTCCGTGGATGGAATATGATGGATATTCTCGCTTTTGTTGAGCTTACATGGATTTTATTTTCCGGCTCACTGAAAACAAAAATCTAAGGAGAATTAAATGCACGGTGCCGCCTGTAGGCAAAAGTTTTTCAAAGTTGATCAAAGTTTGGTAATTTGTTGATAGCTATGATTAGCTAATTTCATAGATCATGAAAAAACATATTTTGCAAAAGTTAGTTGAATCAACTTAAATATAAACTTCTTCACCAACATTCTTTTGTGCTGGTGCAACAAATGCTGTGAAACAGCAATGGTGTTGAAATTCCCGATATTTCCAGAAATCCGGTTTTTGAGTTATTCGAAAAAATTACTGTTTTCCAAGATCAGGACTTCTGACATTCGACAGACTCAAAAAAAAAAAAAAAAAAAAAGAAGAAGAAAAAAAAAAACCGAGCGAACCGGCGGCGTAGAAGAAAACAATTTTTTCCTTATTTTTCAACATAATCCGTTTTCAGTTCGTTACACTTTTCCAGCGATATTTAATAGCTTCTATACCCTGTTAATTTGTGGGTAGGCGGGTGTTTCCTAGGATGTTTTGTACCGCTTACCCCTACAACGCAAAGTCTCTCTACCCGATCCTGTAATTAAGCAGGCAAAGGATGATGCTTTGCGTAAAAACAAAGTAGTGTGGTCTTGTACCAGGCGCCCTAGGAACAGGTGGATTATGTCTTGGGATTCACCTATAATATGACATCAAACTGATCTTCGAACTCGTTTTTCGAAAACCAAGTAAAGGGCAGAGTCGTAGTTTAACAAGACAATTACACATCAACAGGAGCGGACATAGAGAAGTCGTCGAGAAATATCGAGAAATATCTTCTCCGTTTTAATAGTCGTACGACCAAGGAGTTCCTTCGTGGAGAAATAGTGTTAATAGACTAGAGGAGCATAGCATTAATTTGCTGTGTTGATATTTGCTCCTCGGACATTGAAAATCTATGCCGTAGATTATGGATTACCAGTTCCATGCTAGGTATGATAAAACAAAACTGGAGTAGCTTGTCTGCGAAATCCAGACCAGAGTGTTCTTCTCTTCTGGTAGCACGGGTGACCAGGGGCCCAAGGAACATTGTTCCTTCCTGGTCGATGGCGTTGGACCCCTTGTGGGAGCATCGTGCTAGTTGTGGTTGCCCGAACATTGTTTTCAGTGCTATTGCGTTGCTTCAGGTTGCGTTGGTGAAGGAAGGCATTAGCTTAGAAAACACTGTTTATGTTTATCCGAGGTCTTCCTAGATTACCTCAACTCCTACCCTGGAGGTAGCTCACTTCATACCATGTGACTACAACTGTACTTTGGCCGAGAGGGGGAGCGGGCCCTGAGGAAGTTTTCCAAGGGACCTACTTCTAATACCTGGTAGTTCGACTAATCCTTTCGGGATTAGTTTGGGTACCTCAAAGGGGCACTTGTTGCCGCAAGAAGAAAGGAAGAAGATATAATCAAGAAAAGAATAATAGAAAACAGCACATGTGCGATGGCACACCATGGGTAACGCCATCAAAGCGAGACTCATGTAAAACCTACACATTTGATTTGATACCCTGTTAATAGCAAAAGGTGCCAAACTTCTAAAAACAGACATCAACCGCTAATTCCACCTCTTCATTGTTGGCAAATCTTTAACCATTGAGCCATTCTCTCAAATTTGGAGGTAGAAAATATTCCGAGGAACTAAATCAGGGGAATAAGATGCGTGATGAAGCAATTCAAGCTTTAATGCATTAATTTTGGTCATCAAAATAGTGGATATGTGAACAGGAGCATAGTCTTCAAGAAACAACATTTTTTTTTGTCAAATGCGTTCTTTTTTCATAATTTCATCACCTAAACGCTGCAATAAATTAGCACAATATTCGCCGTTGATTAAAATAATGCAATTATTAAATACAATCAATAAAAATTATCCCATGCGCGTCCCAAACAAAAAAAAAAAAAAAAAAAATACAAACAAACCACTAAGATGCTAGTCTGTACAGCTCGTACGACCTCGTCTAAACTCAACTACACAATATTTTACAATCGTAAACGAAGATGCAGACTCCTCTAGAGTAGAATTTAGCTTCTCTTTAATATTGGGACCTCTGAAATGGAAATATTGAATTACATAATCGTGACAAACTTTTTCCATGGTTACAAATTCGCTGAGTTCGTTTATTTTAATGGCTGAAATAAAAATGCTAAACAACGTTGCGCCTTGAAACTTAAAGCACATGTTTTATAAGGTTTACCACTTTCAATTTTTTTCAAACCACTAGCACCATCTATATGTCGCGTCGGTCAGTTTTTAGATCGCCCTAGAGGTTTATAATGATTTTAATAAGATGCGCTGAGAAACGAGAGAAAAAAGTGGAGGAGATTGAAAAAATGTTAACCGAATTGATATTAATTGCGGAGGAATTTTTTTCACATAAAGAAAAGGTAAAAAGAAGCTAAATTTAGATTTACCCCACTTTAGTCATTATTTCAGGAAACCTTTTTTTATTATGCCTTCAAGAAGTTCAAAATATTTAAATATTTTGAGCTTATAAGAGAGTATATTTTTCTCTGACGTTTGTCATGATGTGCGAGCATTTTCTTCGAACACGAATTTCCATGCCACCCTAATGTGTACATTTCTCAAATATTCGACATGTAATAAAATGTGTAAAACTCATGAAATGCAGTCTTCATTAGCAATGCTCGCCGTCTGTTTGCATGTCTTCCTGGGCAAAATAGACGCAGAGGGAAAATGTTATACATTTTGATGAAAATTGCGTTGTAAACTATTTTGTTTGTAGTTTCGTCGTATTGTGGTTAACATCTCAGTGATTTTTTAAATTTTATTTTATAGCCACTCTTTAATGTTCTGCAATAAATGTAACAATTTAATGGAATTGGTGTACGAATGTTTATGGATATTGCAAGGGATTACAACTAAGTCAGATATAGTGAATGTTCTAACAAACTCTATACAAAGTTTCGTTGTTAATAAAAAAATAAACCAGTTTATGAGGATTGCTGTATTATGCAGGAGCAGTTAAAAAATAATGACTCAATATTTCATGCATTTCCTTCGTACTCACCGCTGCCAATAGGAAATCAAAATTGCACACCGCAATTTGTTTGAATTTATCCATGTCATCCGAACGCATTAAGTGATGCCAACTCTCCTCGACGTGACGCATACTGTACGACACATCCGCTGCCATGGGATTGTAAAACGTGGAAGTGTCATCGTTGGGATGGGCCGACGATTTGCGGCCAGCAGATGAAGTATCCTTATCCTTAATAGTTGTCTGACTAACAATCGATTGTTTGCCATCGCTTTCCTCTCGGTCGGTACTGTCGTCGTCATCTTCGTCGTCCTGGTCATCGTTATCGGCGGGAAAGAAGATATTGGCAATGGCGATATGCATAGAACGCACACTGTCCGAGTCTAAATACCGCTTGCGTGCTAGCTGTTTGCAATAGGGATAACGCCATTGTATAAGAACTTTGGCGGACATGATTTTGTCACGAAGCAGGAAGTCTAAAACGAAATTATAAAATAGCGTACGAACGTTTAACTTAGATTCTTTGGTTTGCTTTCTTAATGCTTACTCATTTCTTTGTGTATTTTCTTAAAGGACGAAAAACAAAAGTTTCCCTTATCCGTTTCAATTTGAGCTTCCGGGTCATCGATGGGCATGAGCAACTCCAAAAGCTCCGTTTCCGACAGACCGAACTCCGATAAAGATAAATATGAAGCCAATCGAGCAAAACCTTTACGACCGTAATTGGTTTCTAATTGATCAAATTGCTTTTCCAAAAATTCAACAAAACTCAGGTTATTATCATCCGACAATTGGTTTCGCAACACTGTTCGATTTTCCTCCGCCGCCAAATCGAACAGATACTCGGTGGATTTAAAACGATCCCTTTGCATGGGCGTAAATTTTAATTGTTCGACAGGCGTTGTAGTCGAACATATCAACTGGACATTCCATGGCAAAGAGGCGGGTAGCCAGGATAAAGCCGCCACAATATCACAATCCAAAGGATTCAATAAATGCAAATCATCGATGAATAGAAACAAAATATCATTATTCATATCCTCGATGCGTCTCAGCAAATTCTGGAACCAATTATTTATGTACAGAGGATCAAAGGAGGCATCTTTGGGCAGATAACCTTCCGGTATGTTGTATATGATCGATAGCTGTTGACATATCACGCGCAAGAGTTCCAAATTGTAGGCCGATCGTGGGGTGGCTGCCGCAAAACGTATTACCCGATGCACTCGGCAATTGGGTTGGAACCAATTTTTCACATCCAAATACAGGGCGGTCATCAAGGTGCTTTTGCCACTGCCATGGGTGCCACAGATAAAATAGGGTGCATGCCGGCTGCCATTGCGGAAATTCGCCATTAAATTGTTTTTCAAACGTTTCGGTACGGTTGATCTGACTAAGGCCCCGGCATCTTGATGTTCCTTTAAAATACGCAAATGGGTTGAATGCTCATGAAAGATTTCCTATAAATATAAATGAAAGAGAATGGTAACGTTAGCAGGAACCTTCGGGATAAATAATAATAGAAACGTTATGGCATGTTTTTTTATTTGTAAAAAATGCAAGATTTCAGTGCTTTTCCCGAAGATTACACTTTTGTGATTGTTTCTGAAAAAAGGTTACACTTTAATAAGATTCCGTCCTTTTTGCTGAAAATGTAAAACATTTGCATCCTTCGACTTCTTATAAGCCACACGGCGGAAAGGTTGTCTTGAAATCCGCACAGTTTATGTTTTCTTTTGCCATGATTGATACTGTTTTGTATTTATAAATTGAAAATCCGTCCTTTTTGCTGAAAATGTTGCCTTCTATGTGTGTAAAAGATTTGCATCCTTCTACTTCTAATAAACCACATTGCGGAAATGTTGTCCCAAAATCCGCACAGTTTTTGTTTCTTTTTGCCATGATTAATATTGTTTCGAATTTTGAAATTGAATGTGGTTTAGATGACGTTTTAAAATTGATGCTTTTAAAATTTTGCGATCTGACAGGGGTATCTGAGATGTTTCATAGTTAGGGATTCAGTCGATTTTAATTATTTTTTGAATCAGCGATTTAGTAACAAATATCTACTGGCAATGATGTTAGAAAGATAGGCAGTTTTGTAATTGCTTGACTCACTGTTGTTTGAGTGAACCTTAAAGATGGGCGAAATAGATTTCAAAACGTAAGCCCGGAGCCGGAAAATGTGAATAGTTTTTATGGCCTTAATATATAATATAGTGTTTATGGCTAAATTTCGAAAAATATCTGTGGACTAAAAGAAATCTTTCGAGCATTATGTAATCACTGTGGCCAGAATCTAAGAATTGCACAAAAAACTGAATGGAACCTCTCGAATAAAGCTAAATGCAAAAAGAAGCTCAATGTATGAGTGCCACAAGAGATATCGCAAAAAAACCTCATGGGCCGAATTTCTGTTTGTGAGTCTTTGTTGAATCGCATCAAAATCGATTCGTTTTTGAAACAAATAGTGGCTGTCGATGAAAAGTGGGCCAGTTATGACAACATCAAGGAAAAACGGCAATGGCCGGTTGACGATGAGGAAAGTTTTGCTGTATGTTTGGTAGGATTGGCAGGAAATCGTATTTAGAATTGTGAAACGTGTTTTCACTTTAATGTCAACTTTAATCATTCTTTCATATTTCATACATAAAGTCGATCTATTTATAGTAAAATTATTTATTCTAGAAAATGTCAAAAGATTTGTGAGAACACATGTTTGCGTAATGGATGCAATAAAGACAAATATTCCTATTACTGATCAGCTCAAAAATACGAGTTGATCTAACCAGAAACTGGCATACGGAAGGTCGGTCTTTAGTCATTACTTAAGCAGAAATAGTTGCTATAGGGTTATTGATTTTTCGGTTTGAAAACTAAAGTTAAATAAAACACACATAAAGCTGTGATTTCGATGAAACTTTTATTTTATTATAATGCTTAGACCTTGCCATTATGCCCGAAATTCCATGTCATTTAAATGGCCGCCTCTGGATTGGTTGCAGCATTTGATCCTTTTAAGGTTCTCCCTGCGTGATTTTTATTTGCCATTCTCTATTTTTTAGTCACTTTTTCCGGCTTTTTCACAATCATTTCTGGGTTCTCCGAGTCCCATATGCGATAATTTGTTGAAATGTTGACGTAACCAATGAGCGAGAAATGAGCTTCATGGCTGAAGAACATTTTATTCGATTGGAAGGTCACGTTGGAATCACCACTTTTGTAGTAAATTTTAACTATTTTTACACGTTTTTCGGTTGTTAAACGATCCATATTGATAAATAGCAAACCTTTCACCAAATAAATAACACTTCAAATAACAGGTATTTAACAACTCACAAGCTTGCCAGACCGGATAACCCCTTATAGTTATATATCTTCTATATTCTCCCATGTAGGCTAGAAAAAGAAGAATTACATCTCAGCTATGTTTTCTTGCATTATGAAAAAAACTTTTAACTCCTAAAGAATCAGCTGAGTTCACTAGTCACCTCAGTGAATTCACAATTTTTCGGTACAAAATTTTAAAAGTAACACTTGAAAACTTTATTACGAAGCATTTCCAAACTTGTACAGAACAGTTGATATGCAAGATGTTTTCTGTGGTGTAGCAGTGAATCATATGATCCCTTGGTTTACATTAATACAGGGTGGCGCAATAGAACGTGCATATTGCATCATCTGTTTTTGCGGGGTAGAAAAGGCGCGGGCGGGGGGTGCCTACATTACTGTATTACTTATATGTACAAATGGAAAAGTTGTTTGTATTCGTTTCTGTTTGTGTAACAATTTATATTCAATAACTATATATAACTAGTTATATTCACATCTATATTGAAAACTTCTGTGAGTGGACACTCATGGTTCTAGTGCTATTATCTAGTTGCAGGACATGCCTGCTTGTTTGAAATGTCGAAGCAATAGAACATATTTGTGTGCATAAGTATGTATGTGTAGCACAACCGAAACAAAATTAATGAACATCATTATCAACATGTAGTATATTTATATATTTTAATTCCAATTTTATTTATATATGTATATACTTTTCTGTATTTAGTAGTGTCTCAAAAGTTGATTTCAATCCTTGTGTGAACAAGTCTTTTCTGGCCGAACCGCTTTGACCCAAACGTGACACCTGAGAGTCCTGAGACCGTGGTCTACATGCCTGCTTATTATCAGATAAGTGAACGTGGCAAAAGCACTAAATTTCCAAACAAAATATGTCAATTCTTCGCGTTTTTCTAATGAAATTTGATATTTTTATAACTTCATACGGAGGAATGAAGACATATTATACGAGATGTATTCAAAAAATTTAGTGAATTTTCAAATTTCGCAATTTCGACTTTCGATTATTACTTTTTTTATGTTGTTACACTCGTCTAGAAGATATGTTAACGGTTTTATCCATATAGCTTGTTTAGTTTATTTGTAAGAGGCATAAATAAGACAAGTGTTTTGCATGTTCGGCGACTTTCTGCCATCGAAAAAAATGAATGAAGGAAGTTGCATCAAATTTGGTGTAAAAAAAATGGAATTAAGTGCTCAAAAACACTTGAAATGTTGACAGTGACATACGGTGAATCTAGTCTGAGTCAACAAAATGTTTACAAGTGGTACAAGCTTTTCACGGAAGGTCGAGAAGCTGTGAATGACGACGCTCGCTCTGGACGTCCCAGCACATCAAGAACCGATGAAAATATTGAGAAAGTGCAGAAAATTGTTACAGACTATCGTCGAATCACAATTAGAGGAGTTGCTGAGGATGTCGGCATATCGGTTGGCTCATGCATGCAATTTTTTCGGAAATTTTGGGCATGAAGCGTTTGGCAGCGAAGTTCGCTCCAAAATTGCTGAATTTTGACCAAAAATTACGTCGCATGAGTATCGCTCAGGAATTGTTAAATGATAATATGATATGAATATGAATAGAAATGATATATGGTTATAACATCAAAACCAAAGCCCAATCGTCCCAATAGAATAGTCCAGAAGAGCCAAGACCAAAAACAGCACGCCAAATTCGATCAAATGTCAAGGTTTTGCTCACTGTTTTCTTCGATTACCATGGCGTAGTGCATCAGAAGTTCTTACCACAAGATCGTACGGTAAAAAAGAAGTATCACCTCGAAGTTATGGCCCGTTTGCGTGAAACAATGCGATAAAAACGCCAGGAATTGTGGAAAAAAAATTCATATCTTTTGCATCATGATAATGCACCTGCACACTCATCTTTGCTTGTAAGAGATTATTTGGGCAAAAACCACACCGTTATCATGCCTCAGCCAGCGTATTCACCAGATTTGGCCCCCTGCGACTTTTTACTGTTCCCAAGATTGAAGAGGCCCATGAAAGGACGGCGTTTTGCGACGATTAAGAAGATAGAAACCGAATCGCAAGCAAAACACTTGTCTTATTTGTGCCGCTCACAAACAAACTAAACATGCTATATGGATAAAACCGTTAACATATCTTCGAGACGAGTGTACTAACATAAAAAAAAATTATAATCGAAAGTCGAATGTACGTAGCCCGCGAAATTTAAAAATTCGCCGTATTTTTTTAAAACACCTCGTATTTCTGTTTCAGGTTCCTGAAACAAAACATCAGTTTCATTATGTTTTGCTGGTGAAACAGAATCAATTTAAAAAATCAGAAATAAATTTCTGCTATATTTTTAATAAATTTGGAATACCAAAACCAAAAGGAAACTGAAATTTCATGAAGGTTCCTGATTTTAAATTCCTGGCTGGTGAGCACTACAGCTGTCGTTAATCTTTACGAAAAACAAAGTAGGTCAAATTTGTCACTGCCACGTTCTTTCTGATATCCCAAAACTCAATATTTAATCTTTCTTCTTAACTTGTAGGCTGCAGTAACTTAGTTTTTGGTCCATTGCGTTCATTTACAACGATTGTAAAGTTTGAAAAATTCGACCGGCTATTCATGCATCTTCTGGTACTTTCTACACGAAACACCGATTTAGACTATATATGAGGGCGGTCCCAAAACTAGCCGACCTAACAAAGAAGACGCAAAAAAGTTGGGGAAAATGTTCTTTATTTCCCAGCACAAACTCCTTTTATCTCGATACACATTTTCTAGCGATATTCAATAGCTTTTATGTCCTGTTTATACTAAGAACTGTCAAACTTCTTAAAATAACCATCATCCGCAGACTCCATCTCTTTATTGTTGGCAAATTTTTTACTATCATGCCATTTTTTCAAACAGTTCTGACAAATAAGGTGCGTGATGAAGCAATTCGAATATTATTTCATTAATTTCGACCACTGTAATAGTGGATGTGTGAACTGGAGCATTGTGTTGACAAAACAACACTTTCTTTTTGGCCAGATGCGCCTTTTTTCCATAATTTCATCATTTAAACGCTGCAATAAGTTAGCATAATATTTGCCATTGATGATTTTTCCTTTCTGGAGATAACCAGTAAAAATAATCACATAAGCATTCCAACAGACGCCATAATCTTGCCTCCAGATGGAGCCGTCTTCGTCCTCTTTGCACATCATTCTCCCGTTCCAGTCCACTGCTTTGACTATTTCTTTGTCTTCGTCTCAGGTGTGAAGTGGTGGACCCATGTCTCAATCATAGTTATAAAACGATGCAAAATTTCGGCATTATTGCGGTGAAACTTCGCCAAACACTCTACTTAAGAAAAACATTTTCACAAATCTGTTTTGGCTCTATTGAAAGCAAGCGCGGCGTCCATCTTGAACTGTGCGCAAGGTGATCTTTGAGTAGTTGTGAAAATCAAGATCATATTCGATGATCATCAAATACAATTTTGTGGATTTTCTTAACCGTATTTGACGTAAACACCTCAATTGATCGTCTTGGCAGCTTGTACGGCCTCGCTTCAACTCTGCTATCTAATATTTTACAGTCGTAAATGAAGAAACAGACTCCCCACGAGTAGAATCTAGCTTGTCTTTAATATTGGTTGGACGTAGAGCTTTCAAATGGAAGTATTGAATTACATAACGATGACCAATTTCTTCCATGTTTACAAATTCACTGAGATCGTCTAATTTTGATGGCTCAAATAAAAATACTAAACAACGTGGAGCTTTGAAGCTTAAAACATATATTTTATAAAGTTTCCGCTTTCCCAAAAATAATTTTTTTTCAAACTACTAACACCATCTATGCTTCAGGTCAGCTAGTTTTAGATCGGTTCTCGTATTCATAGGTTTATATAGTTCAATCCATGGCACTAAATATAGTCGAACTTGGCACACATTATACGTTTGATAAAATTGAGTCTGGAAATGAAAATAAGCTGCATTACAACTCGTGAAAGGGCACCATCACGCAATTTGGTCGATTTAAGGATCAATTCTTCCTCTATAATTTTTACGTTAAGACTTTAGTAAGTCATAATTTTGCTTTTTGTATGTTCTTCAATTCAGAGCAATTTTTCACAAGAACCGGCCAGTTTACTTGTCCCTATTTGGCATCCCACATAGTTTTGCCCCAATGCTAATGGATATTTGTTGGAAGTTGTTGTAAGTTAGTTGGATAGTTGTTGTAAGTTAGTTAACTGACTGAAGTTTCTGTACTGGTTTGTTAAATAGATGTTCACGTCTTGTGACTTTAAGATACTCTATGAATTTTTGAAATATAATAACAAGAGGCAATCTTCTAAAATATTCAAATTTTTTAAACTGGAATTGCGTAATATATTTGCTCTCGAAACGCTTTCAGTTTGTATTCAAAATGCAACGAAGGCATGAGGATAAGAGATCATTTACCCATAAATAGACTGAATTGTCAGCAAATGTAGAAAATATAGATCAAGTAGCAATTTGATGAAGACAACTAAATATGTAAGTAAGAGATTTCACCGATTTCGAAATTATGAGCAGGACATTTTATACGCAAAACATTTGGGGATCTTAAATTGACTAAATTTTACTTGATTTGAGTAGGGTTAAAAAAAGTACGTACTTAAAATAAGTACGTAAACTTCCTACTGAGTGAGGAGGTACTACTGTGGAAGTGGAATTTTACACAACTTGGGTTCGTTTTGACTCAAAATTAGTGTACGTTTTTTTTAGAGTGTAGGCCGACAAACCCGAAGATTATGAATATTTAGTTTGCTGCAGTAAATGTATATTTGTTAATTGGCAAAATTTTCTGGAATTCCCAGACGAAATCCCAAGGAAAACAAGAAACTGAACAAGGCAAACTTTCTGAGAATTCGCGCGTAGATTTCCAACTAAAGTACGTTACAAGTTTAACGCGCAGCAGTTCTAAATTATTAAAGCCCCCGCAATCGACAATTCGAATAATGAATTTTCACTTCAAACCCAACGTACATACGTTGTTTAGTAGAATATATGTTAACAATTTTAGTATGATGCTGACAATGTTAACAACAATTACTTCTCTGTTACACTTTCCGTTCTGTTCATCAATAGTATGTTTATGTATTGAGTGACCCGGTTTTTGCGTTTTATGCATTTTATGGTTTCCTGCATGTGAATGTATGGCGACGAGTGGTTTTCCTTCCTACATCATTTTCCTGATTGCCAGGTAGCATCAACATATTTCAAGTACTGAATGATGTCTATATAAACTCATGTGTATGCCGTATTTATTTGATTGGCTGGACGCCAATAGTCCTTCCTCAGGGCACCACAGATCGCACACGTTTTCATCATTGTTGTGCCATAAAGTTTATTAGCACTTACGTATTCATCATTCTTCTGGAAATGTGAGTTTTTCCTGAAGTTGTACAAAGTTCATACGGATATCGAAATGGCATAAAGGCTCCCATAAAGAAGTGACGCATTGTTTTGCAGTGTCAGGAAAACAATGTAGAAACTTCAACCAAATGAAAGTAGAAAAACATTAGATTCGTGATTGGGAAGTTCAAAAGATTAGCCATAAACTTTGTTATGAAGTCCTTTTATCTTGAGCAAGTAGTCATTGGCAGCTTTGGAAATGAGTATACGAAGGCGGTCCCAAAACTAGCCGGTCAGACGTATAGAGAATAGGAGTATTTTGAAAAAAAAAGAAAAACACTTTGGTGAAAAGTGGCAACCTTATAAAACAAGTATTGTAAGTTTCAAGGCGCCACGCTGTTTAGTATTTTGATTAGTCACAATTATGTAATTCTATATTTCTCAGTCCAATCATTATTCAAGCTGAAATAGATTCTACTCTAAATAGAAATAGATTCTCCTTCGTTTACGATTGTAAAATATGGGGTAGCAGAGTTTGAACGAGGCCGTACGAGCTGCCAACACGATCCACCTTAGTGGTCGACCAATTGAGGTGTCCACCCAAGAGACAGTAAAAACAATCCACAAAATAGTATTAGATTCGATGATCGGCTGAAGGTGAGTGAGCTAGCTGAAATAACAGGCATTTCAAACCGTGCTATGCATCGTATATTGACCGAAGATTTGAAGATGGGAAAGCTATGCGCAGGATGGGTGCCGCGCTTGCTTTCATTAGAGCAAAAACAGATCCGTGAACATGTTTCAGTAAAGTGTTTAAAGATTTTTCACCGCAATGAAGTCGAATTTTTGCGTTGACTTTACACCTGAGACAAAGGAACAGTTAAAGCAATGGACTGAAATGGAAGAATCGTGTCCAAATAAGGTGAAGACAATTCCATCTGCAGGCAAGATCACGGCGTCTGTTTTTCGCATGGGATTATTTTACATGATTATCTTCAGAAAGGAAAGATTATCAACAGCGGTTATTCATTTTATTTATTGCAACGTTTAGGCAATAGAATTATGGAAAATAGGTTGCATTTGACGAAAAAAGTGTTGTTTCATCGAAAATCTCTTCTAGGCCAAAGTAATGAATAAAAGTTCGAATCGCTTTATCACGCACCTCATTCGCCAAATTTAATTTTCTCGGACTAATTTCTATTTCCAAACTTCAAAAAAAGGCTCAGTGGTAAAAGATTTGCCAGCAATACAGATAGGGAGTCTGCATTTGATGGCTATTTTAAGGAGTTTGACAGTTCTTTCTATAAACAGAAGGTGTTGAATATCGCTGGTAAAAGTGTACGACCTAAAAAAATGATTACGTTGAGAAATAAAGAACATTTTACCCAACTTTTTTGTGTCTTCTTTGCTAGGTTGGCCAGTTTTGGGACCGCCCTCGTATCGTATGTTGTTTGCGAACACCAATTCATATGAGAAAGGTATTTTTATGAGTATAACACAAGAAGTTCATGTTATTCGTTAACAAGCGCATATGAGCATAATGAACATTTTCCAAATAGAACTTGCATAATAAAATTGTAGTATTCATTGCCATATATATTTTGATTGTCCAAGTACAGAAATTTCATTCAAATGAACTGACTTACTTGTACATACTTTCACCCAATGTCTTTCTAGGTTGATCACCAAATATACGGAGGGACGGAAGGGTCGTTGTTTGTAGCTAAATAGCAAACAAAATTAAGTGGGGAATACCAAAAAGAAAAGTATTGTGTTACCAACAGATATTGTATAAGTACGATCTGGATACGCTAGATGTAGTTAAAAACATAAAATTTCGTACACAAGAAACTATTCCTCTGTTCTTCTCCACACTTTTAATTCGGATTTGTTGTGTCAACAATTGGACCGTCTGAAGGAAGCAATTGTCTGGAAGTTGTGGCCAATAGAAGGGGGTTTTAAACTATTTTCATTCATAGAACTATGTTTGCTAAATACTAGAAGCATGTTTCGATAATATTTAATTTATTATCATTTTATTATTTTATTTCCATATCGCAATCGGCCAAATCGATTACGCAGACCAACATTTTGCGCCACATGCTTGAAATTGTACAATTCAGTGTTTAAAAAGTTTTAATAATGATTATTATAATAATGGTATTAACAGTATTAACAACGAACATGAAGAAAGATAGAATATAGATTATAAAAATAAGCAAGACATTAAGAGCTTCTTAAATCGAAAACATGATAGTGAGAATCTTCTGTGTTCATATGGAATTATTGAATTTCATAATCGTATAGTGCGAAATCGAAAAGACCACTGCATTATTAGCGTTCTTGCCAGTGGAAGTTGTAAAATATTGGTTCTTGAAGATCTTCCAAATATAAATTTGGAAACTATGTACATGAGTGTGCCAAATTTTATACTTTTGTAGAAAAACAAAATAGTT
>JAHXMU010000244.1:958256-990302 GCA_019455685.1 Philornis downsi
TACGTTTTAGTTATTACAGCAAGAAAATTGAAATTAACTTGAATTTCATTGAATCTCTCAATTTGTATTAGAGGTACCTTTTTCTTTGTAACGAGTACAGAAATTTTAGTTGGTTGAACTGACTTGCATGGCAAAACGTTAGTTTCTTATTAATAAATGCTTAGAATTAATATAACTAAATGGAAGATATGAATCCAAGAATAAATTATGTATATGTAATTTGTATAGGAGGTATCACAAACGGAGGGTTGTCCGCTATCGACAAAAGTCTAAGATACTGTACAGCAGTTCATTTGAGTTTAAAATGGGAAATTTTAATTTCGCTATATCGTATGGGAGATACCCGAATGGTCCCGCTACTGCAGTTCATTTTCATTCTGAGAACTAAATTTATGAAACGCATGAAGTGCGTCGAATTCGGTTGAATTCAATGCAACGGCTTGAAAGATATAAAGCTAGGTATATATGGGTTAAATCAGTCATTTGTATGGGAGATACCAATAAGGGCCTCTCTTTTTGGTCGATTGTTCTCTAAAGAAAAATTTTGAACAAAAAGTACATTTCTGCAAATTCCGTTTTAGGAGTTTCAGAGATATGATTGAATTTCTGAAAATCGGTAAATTTATATTGGAAGTACCAGAAGCGGCATAACAATTTTGGTATCGTGGAGCGTATTTCCACATCAACGTCAACTTTATTAATTCCCAAAAACGTACAAAGTTGCTCTATTTATACTAAAATTACTTATTCTAGAAAATGCTACAATATTTCAGAGAGAACAAATATTTACATAATGGGTGCAACAGAGACAAACATATTTACAGAATAGTGTTGTATATCATAGACTTAATTCTAGAATGTTCTTATTTACATAACAGGTGAAAAGGAGATAACAATAAACTATATAATAGGAGTGAGAGGAACAAACACAACTTATTGTCGTAAACGTAATTCTAGAAAAGTCCCACCCACAGATAAAGGGGGAAAGAGATTACATATATTATACTTGAATGTTCTAGGCGCAGTTTTGATGATCTTTCTAGAGTATATACTTAGACAAACTTCACTCATATACTACACAATGTAATCCATTTTCATTCCTATTCATTAACTTAGGAAACTATTAAAGTATTCAAAATTCGACTCAAATAAAGGGTAGCTGGTTAGAAAATATGGACGTAAGAACACTGTAGGTTGAATCGATCATTTGTATGGCAGGTAACAGAATAATCATAAAGAATTATTGAGTAAAATTATGGGGAAAAAATTTATATTGCTGCAAAGTATGAGCGGAGAGTTGCCGAAAAACTGGTCAATATTACTTATATATAATTTCATATACATTAGCCTGTGCCAAGTTGTAAAAATGTTTAATTAAGATTTGCGACAGTTTTATAGTCTGTCACCCAGATGGACATCGCTTAATCAACTTAAAAATCGTGAAACGCATTTGCTCCAATGATAATACTTTAAACGCTTTCTTCTGTGTTTTTCATTCTTGCCTTACCATTTTAGAATTCGTAATTTACTTTATCAAATTCATTTTTTAATTCATTAATTAATTCAACAGTAATTGTTAGACGTTTATCAAGATAGAGTCTGAGAATGAAAATGGATTACATTGTAGTACCTCCCTTCTAGTACCTCCCATACAAATTGTCTGATTTTTCGAAGTAAATAATTTTTTTGTTACCCCTAATTCATTAAAATGCAGCAGCGTAAATATTTGTTCATTGTATTTGTTCATAATGTCTGAGAAAAAAATCGACCAAGTAAACAAACCCGTCATGGAGTTTCCTTTGCATATGACCGATTTAAATCGTACATTCGTAGTTTCATATCCTTCAGTGTTTGATAAATTTAATTTTGCATATAAAAATTGATTGCATTACTATGGCCACTCGGGCACCTCCCTAACAAATTGAGCGATTTAAAGAAAGTTAATTTCTTCTAATACATAAAAACTTAAAAATATGTCAATTGCATTTATTTGCAATTTTATTTGTAAAACTAAGTTCCCGCTGTCTGGCAATTGATGGCACCGTCTGTAAGTGCTAGTCGGTTCTGCCATAACCTAAACGTCATGAGCCAAGCTTAGGCATATGGTAAACATACCGCCTCGACACAATATTTTCTTTTGATTCTTTTGGTTGTGTTAATGTGCATGATTTTATGCCAAATATATATGATTTTGTGGAAAATATTGATTTTCTTCTTGGAATCGAGTGAAACGACAGCTGAAGCTCATCGAGGGCTTTAAAACGTTTACGGAGATGCTGCTTTAAGTGAAACAGCATGTCGAGATTAGTTCCTTCGCTTTAAAGACGGTGACTTTGATGTTGACGACCATTCGCGTGAAGGAAGACGGAAAGCCTTTGAATGCACTAAACTGACGACACTGCTAGATGGCATCAGTATCAAACGCAAGTAGAATTTGTTTCAGTATTAGGAGTTACCTTCCAAGCCATTTCTAAGCGATTGCACGCGTTGGAAATTATTCAAAAGCAATGAAGCAATGAAAGCAATGTTCCTTATGAGTGTCGTTTTTTCGCCTGTGAACAACTGCTTCAGCGACAAAAAATGAAGGGGTTTCTTCATCGTATTGTAATGGGTGATAGAAAATCGATTCATTACAGCAATCCAAAGAAAAGGAAGTCATGGGGCTGCCTGGTCGTACTTCTGCGTCTTCGCCTCGGCCAAATATTCACGCTGCGAAGATTATGCTCTGTATTTGGTAGGACCAGGTCGGTGTTATTTATTTCGAGCTGTTGAGACCAAGCGAAACCATCATTGGATATCGGTATCGACTTCAATTAACGCGATTGAGCCGAGCTCTATGCGAGAAATGCCCACAATTCGCGGAAAGGCAAGAAAAAGTGATTCTTCTGCCAAAAAACGCTCTGTTTCAAGTGGCTCAGACCGTCTAAACCTACCATTGTTACCCAATCCGCCATATTTTCTAGATATTGCGCCGTCCGATTACCACTTTTTCCGTTCGATGGCACATAGTCTGTTTGACCTGCAATTCCCTTTATATGACGACATGTAGGAATGAATAGATTCGTGGATAGCCTTAAAAGATGGACAGTTTTACCGTGACGGAATTGGAGCTTTGCCAGAAAGATGGGATAAAGTAGTAGCCAGCTATGGGCAATACTTTCAATGAATCATTTGTAAACATGTTTACATAACAAAGTTGAATTTTTTAAAAAAAAGTAAACAAAAAACAGCAAGAACTTAGTTGCGCACCTGGTATTATAAAAAAATCAGCCGAATAACCCTTCGTTTCTGATATCTCCTATACCTAATTTAAGCAATATGCTCTTGGATTCATATGTTTCAATCAATTATATTACATTTTTTACTGTGCATTAATTTTGAACATTTGTCCATTGTTGAATGAAGGTATATGTACGTCAGTTTAGATGATTGAAATTTCTGTATTAGTCTACATTTATAACGAACGACCTAAATTGTCCTAAAACAGATAATTTCGTACAGACAGTAGCAGCGAGGTGATGACTGTCTGAGACAAATTGTAAAGCAGAAAGGTAAAGGAAAATTCTTGAAAAGGTTTTATTGTTGTCGTAGAACTTGGTCAAACTCGATTTTTGTCCCTCTATCGGAATTTAGAGTCGTCATTTCTCTGAACTTCTAATCCGTTGAAATACAAGTTAGCGTTGCATTATCCTGTCAAAATTTTTGTATCACTAATGATAACATTTTAAAATGATTCTATTTGGCTGCTCCCATTATATATGTGAAGCCAGACTAATATTGAGATTAAGATTTTATGGTTATGGTTTTATGGTGTTAGCATATTATTGTTTTCCCTCGTTATATTCTTTTTTTTGTGTTTTCCTATCCACTTGTCAAAAACCTAAAGAGATATTCGAAATATTTTTGTTTTTTTTTTTTTAACATTTTAATAAAATTGAATGTTCGTTCCCCTCGAGTTCAGACTTTTTTTTAGTTTATTTATTTCCTACAACTATTTGCGGTGAAATTGTTTTAGCTTGCAAATGGAATTAACAAACTTTCACATCAGTTGATTCATTTCGCTCAAAGTTACAAATTGTAATGGCATTTTAACGAATGATTGCAAATGGAAGCTGATATGGAAATTAAATTTATACATGAATGTAATATTAAAGGGCAAGTTTATAATGATGGTGAAATTTTATATTGTCGGTAGAACAACCGGCTATGTAGCGATCATGCCATTTGTAATTAATGGCTCATTCAATTTAAAACATATACTCAGGGTTTGTTCACTGTACATACACATATGGTCGAAAAAATAAGTACAGCTGCTTATTTTTGCTTTAAGTTTATTTTTAGTTACTTTCAAGGAAAGTAAACATGGCAATTCTTTTTTATTTAAATGACTTTAACATGGTAATGCCTTTAAAAATAAAAACAAAACTGGCTCTTCCCTGTTGTTTTCATTGTGAGTTAGTTTTGTTCAGGTATGATGCCAGTACTTGGTCAAAATAATAAACACATTGCTCAATTCATTAATATTGTCGCAGTCTGCAGTAGTATTTTTGGAAAGGCTAGTTATTTTATTTTATTATTATTATTATTATTTTGTTTATCTTTATCCATAACAAAGTATGAAGTAAAAAACAGCCATGGGTCGAAAAAGTCATTGTTCTCTGGAGGAGAGAAAATTTTTTTCAAGACTAAGAGAAAGTAGCCAAAGTCTTCGTTCTATAGCAGAAACTGTGAATCGGTCGCTATTTTTTGTACGGAATGTTTTAAAGCCCAAAAAGCCCGTCAAAACTCGCGGAAGACCAAAAAAAAAAAAAAACTTCAAAAACAACGCATATCCGCATTGTAACACTTGCGAAGAAGGACCTGTTTGTGTCTTCAAGAGCGATTTCAGCAGAAATTGGAAATGTAATTTCATCGCGTCGTGGACTACAAGAAGCACATTTACCTGGACGGATAGCCAGAAGAGCTCCTTTGCTTAGACAAAAAAGATTGACGTTTACAAGAAGTCATTCCAATTGGTCCGGAGGAGACGGTGAAAAAAATGGCGAAACATTTTGTAGAGCTATGAAACAAAAATTAATGTATTTGGAAACGGTTGTGGCCGGATTGTTTGACACTCCATGTTCGCTTTACGAAGAAGACGGTCAAGCAAGGGGGCGGCAATATTATGGTCTGGGGTTGTTTCTCGTGGTATGGTGTCGGTCCGATATATCGAATTACCAACACCATGACCAGATTCCACTACGAAGATATCTCGGAAAATTCGATGTTAAACTATGCTGTGGGAAGTATGCCTCTCAGATGGACATTTCGGCAGGATAACGATCCGAAGCATACTTCCAAGTTGGTAAAGAATTGGTTCCAAGATAATAATGTTGCCCTTCTTGACTGGCCAAGTCAATCTGAGGACTTAAATTCAATCGAAAATTTTCGGGGGAGAGTTGGAGCAAAGAATTGGAAAGAAGGTTCTTAAAAATAAGGATTAGTTATTGAATTTTGTTCAAAAAACTTGGTATGAAATACCAGTAGAAACCTGCAGGAAGCTTATTGCCAGCATGCCAAAAAGAGTCAACAAAATAATTGAAAATAAACGTGGATATACCGGCTGTTAACAAAACTCAGCCAATTTAGCAAAAAAAAACTTGATTTTTTAATTTTTTGCTTATTTTAACTAAATGTACTTATTATTTTGTCCAATGTTGTTTTGATTAATTTCTAACTTTTTGAAAAATACTGAATTTAATTTCTGTTTTTTGTTTTATTTTTAGTATTTGTTTTATTTCTTTCTCTTTTATTATAAAAAATTAGTATTTGTTTTTTTTTTAATTTAAATAAATTTTCGCCTACGAGCTTTTAAACAAAATATAGGATGTACTTAATATTTTGACCATATGTGTACGCATTATAGATTAGAGTTTTAGATGATACTATGCGAAAATTCAATATAAAATCAATTATTTCAGTTATTAACTTTGTACAATTAGATTTGGCAATTTGTACTCATATCATAACCTCTAACATTACGGAAAAGAAGCCAAATGGCAATCATATGAGTATGCTTTTGAATATGATATATGATTTTAAGGAGAATTTTCAGAATTAAGTTTATGCTTTAATACTTAAGACAAGAATTTTTCGTGAATGGTATTACGTTTTTAAGATTTGAAAATATTCTCAAATTTATTCAGTACAACATTATACTGTACATATATAGTAATAAGATGAGATAAACAATGATCACATAAATGATACACATTCTTTCGAAAAAGTGCTGGGAATTGATCAATAAAATGTTTGTTATTTATTCGAATATTTTGTGGCGTCTTCAAAGTGGGTTATCGAATAATCCCACCATCAAAACATTCCGTATCCAAAGTTTTTCTAAAAGACTTCATTCCTCGTCGTCAATTTTCTCTTAGGTCTTCTATCGACTGAAAACGGCCCCTCTGAGAGGTATCTGTTAAATACGGTGGTTATTTGATGGCGTTTATTGAATTTTTGGCCCGAAATTTCTTCACAATGATAGCATTGTAAGATGATGAGTTATCGTGATTCAAAATCGATGAGTTTATCGTGATGAATTTGTTTTCTCATACATTGCGTAATGCCTAGATGGTATTCTTCGCTTATTGCCTAACAATTTGGTAAGAATTCCGAGTGCAGAACATCGCCTTAATTAAAGAAAACCATCCATATTGATTGAATTGAATTTCACAGATTTAAATCGGAATTTTTTCAGTTCCGGCTCAGTTGGGGAGTGCCACTCTAAAGCTTTTTGACTGTTTTGTTTGTCAAACTCGTAAATTCACATCAGATCATTTGGCTTGTAAAATTTTTAAAAAGGTCAGGTATTTCGGGGCCAGTCGAAAGTAGTAGATATAGAAAGTTGGACGGCCATCCTACTCTGACTTCAATGACGATTTTCAGCCACCATTTCCTTTAGTTCATTGATATTAATTGTCAGAGGCGTTAAAGTTAAAGAAATTGGTGGCTGACAGGAGAGCGAGACAAATCTTTCACCACATCCCGACCGCTTTGGAATGGACTCATACGCAATTACTTCTGATAAAACCAATTCGCCCTGTGCCTTCGTCAACATTTTTAACGATTTGGCACACCAAATTTTATTTACACTACAAAATTTAAGACGAATTCTTCACTCGATGCTAGCTTCACTGTATCGCAAAACACTCTTGAACTGAGAAAATCGGGAGCTAATAACAAACTAAATGACAGATCGCTTTCAAACTCTGTATCAGTACAGTGTACATATATAGATGTCATAACTTAGCGGGGAAAACATTTTGACAATCTCTTTAAAAGATTCCACGTACTTTTTCCGACAGAATGTGGAAAACTGTGCCAGGATATAAATTATTATGAATATGGCTCTATATTTATAAAACGTCTATGGCTCTATATTTATAAATCGTCTATCGTTGAATCATTGAATTTTTGAATGGGGAATGGACGCAAAGATGTCAATAATAGGGAATAAACTGAACTTTGTCTTAACTCCACTTAAGTCGTTTTACCTTGTAAGCATAGATATATACATATGATAATATGGAAGCGGCCTCAAACACGGCCGAAATGACATATAGATGGTGCCAGTAGTTTGAAAAAAGGATATTTCGGTGAAAAGTGGCAAGCTTATAAAAAATATGTTTTAAATTTCAAGACGCCATGTTGTTTAGTATTTTTATTTAAGCCATCAAAATTAAACGATTTCAGTGAATTTATAAACAAGGAAAAAATTGGTCACAGTTATGTAATTCAATATTTCGGTTTGAAAGGCCTCAATTCAACGAATATTAAAGTCAAGCTAGATTCTACTCTTAGAGAGTCTGGTCCATCGTTTACGACTGTAAAATATTGGGTAGCAAAGCTTAAACAAGGCCGTACGAGCTGCCCATACAAACACCGTAGTGGTCGACCAATTGAGACGTCCACGCCAGACGCGGTTAACAAAATCTATGAAATGGTATTGAATGATCGTTAGCTGAAGGTGCGAAGGTGCGTGAGTTAGCTGATGAGATGAAAGGTATTTCAAAAAATACTATACATCGTTTATTGACCGAAGATTTGAAAATGAGAAAGCTGTGCGCAAGAAGGGTGCTGCGTTTGCTTACAATAGACCAAAAACAGTGTCGTGAAGATATTTCAGTAGAGTGTTTGGCGATGCTTCACCGCAATAAAGTCGAATTTTGGCGTCGATTTATAAGCATGGATCAGACATTGGTCCACCACTTCACATCTGAAACAAATTAATAGTCAAAGAAATGGACTGCAACGGGAGAATGGCGTGCAAAGAAGGCAAGGACGGTTTCATCCGCAGGCAAAGTCAAGGCGTCTGTTTTTGAAATGCGTATGGAATTATTGTTATTGATTATCTTCAGAAAGGAAAAATCATGAATGGCGAATATTATGTTAATTTATTGCAGCGTTTAGGTGATGAAAAAGAAAGCGTTGTTTTATCAAGACAATGCTGAAGTTCACACATTCACTATTGCGATTACCAAAATTAATAAATTAAAGTTCGAATTGCTTCATCACGCACCTTATTCGCCAGATTTAGCTCTCTCGGACTATTTTTTATTTCCAATCTTGAAAAAATGACTCGGTGTTAAAAGATTTGCCAACAATGATGAGGTGAAGTTTACGGCTGATGACTATTTGAAGGAATTATACAGTTCTTACTATACGAGGTGTGTTCAAAAAATGATTTGAATTTTCAAATTTCGCGGGCTACGTACATTAGGCTTTCGGTTATTATAGAAGCTATTAAATATCGCTGGATTATGTTGAAAAATAAAGAAAAGTTTTCCCAACTTTTTGTGTCTGCTTGGTTAGGTCGGCTAGTTTTTTTTTATTAAAGAAAAACAACTTAACTAATAAATTTATTGATTTGCGATATTAAGTGTTTTTCAAAAAATCGCTATTATGAAAATTTGTTTTAACCTGGAACAAAGATTGGCTACAAAGTAGTGGCATGTGGCGATTCTTTATTTTAAGCATTAGTGCTTCCAGATTGCCTCCAAAGATGTAAATACATGTTATTAACAACGCTACTTTCAGAAAAATAATAGTTCGATATAATGAAATGTTTTGTTTTGTCCATCTTTGGTAGTACAAAAATTTGGAGGCATAAATTGTTAATAAAGCGAAACTAAGCAAAAATTATAAGAGATTGACCTCTAATATACAGATTATTGGATTGTTAGTTTCTATAAAATTAACAAAATTTAATGCGTTATATTAACCAGTTGGCCATGGGTTAGGTTACTACGTTCAATCTGCTTTTAAAACTTTAACTTTTACTATATAACACTGTAAATTTAAAAATGAATAGTTAGGTTCGAGAAATGTATTCGAAAATGTAATGCCAGAATTGCACAATAGCACTACACAATTAGTAATGAATGGACGGATGGATGAACGAAGTAATATTAGAGAGAACTTTTCATTTGGTTTCCAAAAAGGTTCAGTGTGCTGTCAAAATATATGACAGGTTTATAGTGAATAGTTTATATAAATTAACTCAAATATCAAAAAGAGGTTAGAGGAGTTCGTCCGGAATTTAATATTTGTTTAACAAATTTGGATTATTTTGTGATTAATACAGTTTTGTGTCTGAAGAATGAGTAAACACCTTCATTTGATACCATAATATTCAGCTCTAGACTTTAACTGAGAGTACATGAAGATTGCAGTCCAAATTTAGTTGAATGCATTAATGTTACATGTTGTTATTATATTTTCAAATAAACGATTCAATTATAGCTACTCCCAAGAGTAGATATGCTTGAAGCCTTTGTAAAGGGTGTCCCAACAAGAACGCAAGATTTAAATGACTGATGCAGCAATTGAATTGTTTCTCTGGCTGTATGATATGTGGCGTCGTCTTGTTGAAACCACATGCCCTCCACACTCATTTCTTCAATTCTAGTCACGAAAAAAACTGGCTATCATTTAACGATACCGAACACCATTGACTAAAAAAAGGTTCAATGATTCCTCCAGCCCAAAATCCACACCACATAGTGACACGTTGAGGATGCATTTGCTTCTCGTGAATCACTCGAGGATTTCCCTCACCCCAAATGCGACAATTCTGCCTATTGACGAAGCCATCAAGATGGAAATGGGCCTCGTCACTGAAGATCATTTTATCGGCAAAATCAGCATTTTCATGTTGTCTCTTCAACACCCAATTAACGAACTCCCTTCGCTGTCCATGGTCAGCTGGCTTCAGTTCGTGAGTCAATTGAACTTTGTATGCATAAAGATGCAAATCTTTCGTCAAAATTCACTGCATAGTGGATTTGGAGACATCCAATTTGCTGAGCTCGGTGTCGAATTGAGGTGGATGGAGTTTGAGCGACATCATCACAACTCAGTTTTGGCAAATTTATCCATTAATCTCTTTACAGTTGATTCTTTTGGAGCATTATTGTCACCCCAAATTGATCGCAATTTGCGAACTGTAGCCGCAAAACGTTCACCATTTTGGTAAAACAATTTCACAATGAGGATGCGTTGTTCATTCGTGTAGCGCTCTACTTTTACTAACTTCGTACCCTCTACTAGCAAAGAATAACAATTGTTCAAATGTCAAACAATGACACTTCGAAAGGCGCTTAATTTAAATTTTGCGTTCTTGTTGGGACACCCTTTAGGTACGAACATCGTGGAACCATCGTATGGATACATTAATGCCGTAAAAATAAAATTGAAGTAGTTCCGTTTCAGCGCAACAAATAATATTCCATTTTATTTCATTATAGCTGTATATAAAGGAAATTATATTCCCTTCCTGCATTTATATTTCATTATCATTCACCTGCCACTAACGTCCTCTTAAGCCCATACCCTGCTATTGCGCCAGGCCTTCAACCATTCGGTAGAGGGAATCATATCCTCATTTTCAATTTGGTTAAATTTTGTTTAATATTTATAAATAAATTTCATGGACAAGTGTTCTCATACATTTTGTATGATGGCGCACCTCCATTCAGAGATGGCAGTTTCTTGTATTTCCTGCACGAGAAATTGTCCATAATTTATATCTGACAATAATGGAGAAAAGTTTGGCTCGTATCCTTTGCTGCTTCTTGCCGTCTTTGAAGGTTGTAATTCGCTTTTGCTTCGGTCGACTGCCGGTTAGGGTGAATATTTTTTCAGGCGTAGCAAACGGGTAGGTGGATGTGAATTTGCATTTGTAACGACTGCCTGACATGGAGCAATCGCATTTGTCTCAGCTTTGTTTGTTGGATATTTTCGTCTGCTCAGAATAAAAAGGAGCACTCAACAAATTGGATTTGTTTTCCTGACTATTGAATGTGTGCCAGTATTCTATATGAACTTTCATTTTTAGCATTTTGTTATTTTCTTAGCAACTGTCATGGGTAATATTTGATTCGAGTTTTATACTTGTAAAAAGTAAAGGACGAAGAATTTGGGCAAAGAATTGTGTAGGCTCCAGAGAAAATTGAAATATGAAAAAACAACCGCTATTCATAATGTAAATCATAAGATATATATGAGTAAAAGTTAACTTAGCCTGTGGTCCTTCACCTCCATGTAAATGTGAAGAAAATACTCTTTCTTTATTATCAAATTGTAAGAAGACATCCAGGTGGTGATGCCTGAAATTCTGCAAATCACACGGACATCGGTTAACGTAAGCGATGAAAATAAAGTTCTCTTTTAAAATAACGAACGAAGCGCACCTACGTCTCAGAAACAACAAAAGGTTCCACAAAGTTTCTAAGGAAAGAATTTGAATACAATTATAATGACTCATATAGGGTTATTCATTCAATGGTTTTAAAATCGCCGGTCTGGCAAGGCTATCAACAGTTAAATACCTGTCATATGAAGTGTTATTTACTTAGTGCAAATGTTGCCATTTACGAATATGGATAGTTTAACAACCGAAGAACGCGTAAAAATGGTTAAAACTTACTACAAAAGTTATGATTCAAACGTGGACACTTTTCATGCACTACGGACAGATTATGGTGAGCTACAGTGCAAGCAATTGGCTAGATTATAAAGAAATTTGAGGAGACTGAAAGCGTTACAGGTGTGGTGAGACCTGTACACCATCGCAATGTAAGCACTGCCAAAAATATCGCCTCTCTGTTAGCGAAAGTGTGGCAGATAATACGAGTTTCAGTATGATAACCGACTTTTTTTGGCCTGCAATTGAAGATTATGAACTGGGCGATATGTGATTTCAACAAGGCGGTGCCACGAGTCACACAACGCTTTATTGCACGTGAAGTTTCCTGAAAGCGTAATTTCACGTTTTGGCGACACCAGTTGGGCACAAAGATCGTGCGGTATAACGTCGAGAGACTTCTTTTGTGTGGTTTAACGTCGAGAGACTTCTTTTGTGGGGCTACGTCAAAGATCGTGTTTACACGGATAATCCCCAAACGTTAAAGCATTTGCAAACCAACATTCGTCAAGTTATCACTGAGATACCCCCGGAACTGTGCGAATAAGTGGTCGAAAACTGCATTAAAAGGATACATTGTTGCAACCAATCCAGGGGTGGCCATTTAAATGATATTTCGCAAATCGTTTTCATACATAATAGCAAGGTCTAAGCATTATAATGAAACAAAAGTTTAATCGTAATCACAGCTTTTTTGGTTACTTATGAAACCGAAAAACGGATATCCTGGTACTTCGCCTGTGTTAGGATTTCACTTTTGTTACTTCGCCTGTGTTTGAAGTTATTTATTTATTTATTGTATATTTGTAGGTCGTGTATCTGAGAGTAGCGAAAATTATTGGTCAATGCAATGATACGAATTGCGATCATACATTTTCAAGCACATTCTGTAAGAAAGTACCGGGATACGATCACTTATAAGATCCGTTTAAATGGATTTTCAACATTCTTTTCCTCTCTCTAAGTTGGCGCAACTCCTCTCTATACTGATGCGGTGTTTGAGTGCGACCTGTTATTTAGCTTGTTTACAGCGCTCGATTTGGTCAGTTCATCTCAAGTGAGATTTGCGTTTTTCGAAGTTGACAAAAATATCGAACAAAGTTTTTGTCTCAAATTTTGTGTTGCAAAAAAAATTTCGAATGTCGAATCGCTGCAAATGTTACAGAAGACCTACGGTGAATCGATTTTATTAAAAAATATCTGCAAGACTGGTACAGTGCATACAAACACTGTCGAGATATGCTGCAAAAGAAGCCTTCAGCTGAAGTCAACATCGATAAGTGGAGCAAATTGTGACTGAAAATCGTTGCATACTTTTGAGAGTAATGAGAGCAATGACATCTGACAGAGCCCGAATATTTAAAACCTGGAAAACGTCAATCAAAGTAAGGGCAGTGTTGACTATTTTGTTCGATTATCACAGTATTGTCTGTTCAGGAGTCAAAATATCAGATGGTGAAAACTGAATATTGTGTGAGTTTATGTGGCTTTTAAGAGGGCAAATTCGTCGAAGACAAAAAAAAAAAAAAACAAATCATGGATTTTACGGTATGGTAACGGATCATCTTACAATGCTGCAATGATAAACGAATTTTTGACTAAAAGCCCAACAGGTATCATCGAACAACCGTAGTACAGTTCAAAAACAGGTACATCAGCGGTACAGTGCATTCAAAAGCTTGCGAGATGGTCTGCAAAAGAAGCTTTCGGTTGAAGTCAAAATCGCTAAAGTGGAGCAAATTGTGACTGAAAAATCATAGCATACATTTGAGAGTAATGAGAACAATGACATTTGACAGACCCAAAATCTTTAACACCAGGAAAACCAAAGTAAGGGCAATATTGACTATTTTGTTCGATTATCGCAGTATTGTCTGTTCAGGAGTCAAAATATCAGATGGTGGAAACTGAATATTGTGTGTGTGTTATGCGGCTTTCGAGAGGAAAAATTCGTCGAAGAAAAAGAATGAAATCATGGATATTATGTTATGGTAACGGATCATCTTACAATGCTGCCATGATTAATGAATTTTTGTCCAAAAACCCAACAGGTATCATCGAACAACCACAGTACAACCGGCTGACATTTGTGTCATTTCAAAATTAAAATTATCATTTCGAAGCACCTGATTTTAGTCGATAGACATAAAAGGGAGTTCAGGGCGAAAGCTGAAGAGTTTCCGGAAAATGAGTTAACAAAACATTTTAGTATCAGCCTGGCTACTTTGAGGGTGAAACGGCAAATTTGAAAGGGAAATATATATTTTATTTCTTATTGGCCAATTTTCTGTGTCTTTTTTTTTTGGCAGAATGTTCAGTTACATTAGAACCGCCCTTTCTCGGGTCCTGGTATAATGCTGTACAGGGTGTCCATCGGGAAAGTATACTAATTTGTTTTGCCGCCATTTTGGTAAACATTAGTCTTGACAGTTCATATTTGGCAGTCGTGAAGTAGAGACGTGGCAAATTTATTATGGAAAAATATTCGATAAACCAACGTGTTTTAATCGTTAAAACATTTTATCAAAATCAATCATCGATTACTGTGACGATGAGAAAGTTACATGAAATTTTTGGGAGAAACAACGTGCAAACAAGAACCACTATTTATCATGTAATGAAAGATTCCGAAGAAAGAGGGTTTGTAGCTGATGGGACCAAGCATGAACCACAATGTACTGCAAGGTCGGCTAAAAACATTACCGCTGCTCAAGAAAGTGTTCAAAACAATCTATCAACCTCAATTCGACGCCGTGTTCAGGAGCTTGGTCTTCAAGGAACAATTTTGGCCACAATTTTGCACAAGAATTTCTTCCACAAAACCATTTACGCCGCCGTACAAATGCCAATAGGATGTTACAGCTCGCCCATGACAACCCCGATTTTCATGAAAAAATCATAGTGAATGACGAGGTACATTTTCATTTGAATTGATATGTAAATAAACAGAATAGTCGGTTATGGGCAATGGAAAACCCTCTAGTTACTCATCAGTCACCTTTGCATTCATTAAAAGTGACACCAGGTTGTGCAATTTGGTCAGGAGGAATCATTGGACCTTAATTCTTTGAAACTGAAAACGGCGTAATGGTAACTGTCAATGGGGAGCGATATCGTGATATGATTGAAAACTTTTTAACGCCACAACAGCATGCTTTGGGCTTGATTAACAAGACGGTGTCACATCGCATGCATCCAGGATTACAATGGAATTACTGTGAGACCTCTTTCCACAACAAGTTATTTCAAGAAATGGTGATGTTGGTTGGCCTCCACAGTCACCTGATTTGATTGCTTCCGACTTCTTTTTGTGGAGATATCTAAAATGCAAGGTATTTGCAAAAAAAAACCAGAAACGCTTGAGCAACTCAAACAAAATATTCGTGATGAAATTAATGAAATACTGCGTGAAATGTGTGAGAATGTAATGAAAAATGTGCTCAAAAGGGCTCGCATTTGTGAAGCTAACAGAGGCGGACATTTATCTGATATTGTATTCCATACATAATTGCAGACATTAAATAAAACATTTAATAATATAAAATCCATTCTCTTTCATTTAATCAAAAATTATAGACAAACAAAATAGTATACCTTCCCGACGAACACCCTGTATATTACACAATATTTAAGATTATTATTAAAGCAAAGTTGCTGTGAAAGTATAGAAAATTCGAAGGTAAACGTAGCAGTAGCAATCTCTTTTACTGACGAAAATTTAGTCTCTTTAATTTCCAAATTTAATTTATTTTCCTATCGAAAATTTAGTCTTGTGTGTGAAGAGTGTTTGGCAAATAAGGGGAAATCACTTGTAGAAGTTGTAAATCAGGGAAGGAAGTCACATTAATGGTATAAAATTAAATTGGAAAAGGCTATTGAATTTGTAATCCATTTGCTAACGAATTTGGAATACATTTAATTTATAGACGTTAGTGATAGAAAAAATTAAATTGGAAAATGTACCTCTCCCTAAGTCCAAAAATGTAAACTAAATTTTGGAAAAATGTTATTGATTACAATCGTCAACAAATATCCTTTGGTTTTACTTAACTACTCCTTCGATTTTTGTTGTTGTTAACTTGTTTCTTTGTATAGTGTTTAAAACGAGTTACGCTGTTTTTCCTTCTTGTTTTTTGATCCTCCATTAACTGCTTACTTATGCATTCTGCTCTGTTGTAACTAATCTCAATTGTTTCCATTTTAATATTTCTCAATTCTATGAGAAAGTTGTGCAGAACGACTGAAGCTATGCTGAATTTCCTGAGCAAGTGCCTTGCCAACCGCGTGCGTCTAAGAGGTTTTTGTCTTAAGCTTTCCATTTATTGAATTAGCATATTTGTGATATTGGGGAAAAAAGCAAAGATATTTTGAAATTGTATAAATTTTCGATAAGGATTACAAACAAATCAATTAGTTGTTTTTCTTATCCTCCAAGTAAAATCGCGGATTGTTTTCCAAACTGTTTTCACATTTGGTGTATACAGATTTTTTGTTGTCAATTGTCAAGGGAGTTGTTTATGAAATCGCTCTGATTAAATATGAATTGATTTAATTCGATGATGACGAGAAAATTTGTTTATACGAGGTGTGTTAAAAAATAAGGTGAATTTTCAAATTTCGCGGTCTACGTACATTCGACTTTCGATTATTATTTATTTTTTTTTTTTATGTTGGTATACAGGTCTCAAAGATATGTTGACGGTTTTATCCAGTTTGTTTGTGAGAGGCATAAATAAGACAAGTGTTTTGCGCGTTCGGCGATTCGGTTTTTACCTCCTCAATCGTCACAACACACCGGGAACAGGAAAAAGTCGCAGGGGGACCAAATCTGGTGAATACGGTGGCTGAAGTATGATAGCAGGTGCGGAAAGTCGGAAGGAAAAATTTAATTTTGGGAAGTCAAACGACTTGTGGGGGAAATGCGGCCAAATTTCTGCCTCAGAACTATCATATACTTACAAAGCGCTTTATACGCGCTAAACTTGTCTGAACACAGACATAAAAGATGTAATTCTTAAAATGTGTGAGCTAAATCATTCATTTGTATCGCAAGTACCTGATGAGAAGTGGTTGATCGGTCGATATTAATAAAATGTATCAAGAATTGGAAAAAAAACCATGGACAACCAGTATGGAAATTTCAGTCTAGTGAACTGACTTACGTATACCTTCCACCAACGTCCTTTAGCGTTGCTGCAAAAGTGTTAGTGATATCAGAATGGACGTGGTGAGTCACTAAATTCTTTAAAAAAAATACCGTATCTTTCGTAGAACTACATCTGCTAAATGGCCAATAAAGGAATATGTTCGTAAAATTGTGTAATTCATATGGAAATTACCACGGAGGATGTCGTTTTTCGATTATTTTCTTAAATTTTGCTAAGCATTATAATGCGATATAGTTATGTAAAATTTAAGTATTATAACTTCAATGTACGAATTAGGGATTTCAAAGGAATTTTGATAAATCGTTCAATTTATATGGGTGATATTGGACGGTGTGGCAGTATCTGCAGCGTTCATTCCCAGAACTTTATTCCCCAAAAGCATAACGTTTGCTAAATTTGAATGAATTCAGTACAACTACTAAGAATACGAGGGCGGTCCAAAAAACATCCGGCCTAACATACAGATGGTGCCAGTAGTTTGCAAAAAATTCTTCTGGTGAAACGTATAAATCATATGTTTTAGGTTTCAAGGCGCCACGTTGTTTAGTAACAGTCTTAGTAAGTTTTTAAACATGGAAAAAGTTGGTCACCGTTATGTAAGCCAATATTTCCATTTGAAAGGTCTCACTTCAACCAACTAACTCTATTCCGGGGGAGTTTGTTCCTTCGTTTAAGTCTGTTAAATATTAGGCAGCAGAGTTTAAACAAAGCCGTACGAACTGCTAAGACCAACACCATAGTGGTCGACCAGTTAAGGTGTCCATGCCAGACTCGGTTAAGAAAATCAACAAAATGGTATTTGATGATCATCGCCTGAAGGTGCGGCATTTCAAAAAGTGCTGAGTGTGATCCGAAAATAACCGTTATTTTAAAATTTCGTGAGTTACGTATGCTTGATTTTTGCATTTTTTTTCTGTTATGTTGGACACATTTCTGTTATTTACGAGTACATCGCATATTGACCGAAGATTTGAAGATGAGGAAGCGGTGCACAGGATGTATGCCGCTTGCTTTCAATAAAGTCGAATTTCTGCGTCGATTCATAACCGTGAATGAAACATGGATGCACCATTTGACTCCTGAGACAAGGAACACTCAAAGCAATGAACTGCAATGGAAGCACCGTGTCCAAAGGGGAAGGAAAAGACGGTTCTATCTGCAGGTAAAGTCATGGCGTCGATTTTATGATGTTTTGAGATGCACGTGGAATTATTTTTATTGATTATCTTAAGAAAGGCGATGAAATTATGAAAAAAGGCAGCATTTGGTGAAAAAGCAGGTGTAGTTTCATCAACACAATGTTCCAGTTCATACATCCATTATTGCTTTGGCCAAAATTAATGAACTAAAGTTCAAATTGCTTCATTGCACACCTTATTTGTCAGATCGAACTATTTTCTTTTCGATGTTTCACCGCAATAAAGTCGAATTCTTGCGTCGATTTATAATCGTGGCTGAGACATGGCTACACCTCTTCACATCTGAGACAAAGGAACAGTCAAAGCAGTAGACTGGAATGAGAGGATGGTGTCCAAAGAAGGCGAAGAAGAGGCGAAGTCATGACGTCAGTTTTTTAGGATGTTCATGGGATTATTTGTATTTCAAAGAGGAAAAACCATCAACAGCGAATGATATGCTAATTTATTGCAGCGTTATGGAAAAAAGTCCACATTTGGTGAAATAGATAAAAGATTTGCCAACAATGAAGAGGTAGAGTCTGCGGTTGATGGTTACTTTAAACACTTTGGCAGTTCTTACTATAAACAGGGCATAGAGGAAAAAAAAATAAAGAAAATATTTCAAATTTGTTTTTTGTGTCTTCTTTGTTACATTGGCTAGTTTTAGGACCGCCCTCGTGGATCTTTAGTGGCTAGTTGCGACATAATAAACAGTGCAAAACAACATGCATGTAAAAGTTTGAAACACATCTTATCTATTTAAAATTTTGAAGCCAATTAAGAGTATAGAAAATCTAAAATGAAATACAGGGTGGCGCAATAGAACGTGTATATTTAAAAAATAGATTAAAAAATAAATACAAAAGGTATGGTTAAAATAAATCCAAGGCATTGTGGAGTAATAAATGGAGTTTATTTTTTAAAAATAACATCATCTAAATGGTGACCCTCTTTACGACGGCACTCCTCTAACCGCAAACGAAAATTATTGAAAACTTTCTTCAGTAATACTGGTGTAATGCCTGCCATTTCACCACGGATATTTTCCTTGAGCTGAACGATGTTTCTTGGATTATTACTGTAGACTTTGTGTTTGAGGTATCCCCACAACAAAAAGTCAAGAGGCGTCAAGTCTGGACTACGTGGGGGTCATGGGATATCACCTCTTTTCGAAATCAGTCTGCCAGGGAACATCTGCTTCACCACCGCCATGGAGTCATTTGATGTGTGACAGGTAGCTCCATCTTGTTGGAACCAAGTTCTGGAATTCACTATTCTTGAACTTTCAATTTCTGGAGCCAAAAATCAGTTCAACATCTCAAAATAGCATTCCGTATTAACCGTGACGTTTTGGCCCCGCGCGTTTTCGAAGAAAAAAGGACCAATTATTCCTCTGCCAGGGATTGCTGCCCATACTGTCACTTTAGGACTATGCAGTGGTTTCTGGTGTTTGATTTTGAGATTTTTACTGTTCCAATAACGACAATTTTGACGGTTTACGAATCCATCCACTCATGAACCTCGTCAGAGAAAAGGATGCTGTCAAAATTGGAAAATCGATTAAGCATTTCATTAGCAAATGCGAGCCTTGCTATGAAGTCAGGCTCTTTCAATTCTTGTGTTAATTGCAGCTTATATGGATGCAGTTTAAGATCCAATGTAAAAATTCGTTGCAAACTTCGTCGCGATGATTGTAAGACAGACGATCTCTTGTGAGTCGACATTTGTGGATTTCCTCGTACTGACTCCATAACTCTCTCAACATTGTCTTCGGTCCTAGATGTTCTTGGGCGACCATTTGCTTGTGGTTTAAATGTTGAACCGGTCTCTTTAAAACGCTTTACCCACATTTAAATTAAATTAGCACTCGGAGCTTCACTAATTCGCCGTAGTCCATATTCAGCACAATATAGTTGCCTAGTAGCAATATATGAACGAGAGTTCTCGTAAAATGCGCGCACGCAAAATGCGCGACGTTTCCCGTCGAAGTTATTCATAGCGACTAAAATTCCATGAGCCCGCCAACCCAACGATGTAGGCGCCCCCCCGCCCACTCCTTTTCTACCCCCCAAAAAAAGATGATGCAATATGCACGTTCTATTGCACCACCCTGTACAAAGTAATTCCTATTTATGGCGTTTTACGTAAGTTTCATATGTTTCAAACGTCCAAGTTTTCTAAATAAATAGTGATTTAATAGAAATAAAATAATGGACGTTTACATTTAATCTTTTATAACACTATAGTAAGTTATCTCATACTGACTAAAATTTGCAGAGCTGATTTGCACTTGAGGATAAAATTTTAACGAAATATAGCCTATGTGTTTTAGTATCTCACATGCAAATTGATTTGCTGGCTGCGGATTCAATCACGCTATAACGCTGTATTAGATGATGTGATTTTGACCAAATTCTCCACCAATTAACAAATTTAAATTCTTAAAATTTGATCGATTTGGACAAAATTGAACCATGACTTCTTCTTATACTTCCAATACGAATCTATTTATGATCTTGAAATATAATCACACTAAAACATCTTATGGTGGTATCTGATTTTAGCTTTGCAAACTTACACGATTTGATACATTTCTTATCGTCCTTTAAGTATGAAAACTGAATCATGCTTTTAGGTACTCCTCATACATATAGATCAATGCGACTTGAATTTAGTTCACATTATAACACCCTATTTCAGCATCATCTGATTCTCACAATCTTCCATTAAGTTTGATATTTGAAGGGAATCGAACCACGTTCTTTTACACACATTTTACAAGCTTTGGAATTTAATCTCAAAATCAAAAATTTAATTTTGCACGTATAAAGGAATGCTCTTTCTGCGTTGCGTCACAATTTCTTTTAAAAGATTGTGGTGTATATTATTGCAAAAATAAAAAAAAACACATTACTAATTGTTCATATTTTTATGATTTCAACTTAGTTTTGAAAATGTTTTCGGTTCTTTTACTAAAAACTTGGTAACGGTGAAAGGTCGTCCGTAACTTCTAAGCTGAAGACTTTAGTACAATTTTGCTTCTTTTACTTAACAATGATTCAAGATAAGATTCTCGCTCCTTCTTTGTATTGTGGCAACTATATTCTACTGTCCTATTCAGCCATACTCATAATCAGCTATGGTTTTCATTTCAATTCATGAATTGTTTCAAAATTTTTCATGCTGACTGAAACGTTGAAATGAAGAGGACCTGAAATTTGTAACCGTTTGGAAATTATTATTATAAATTATTGAAATACTAAAATTGGTGACCCCAGATAAGTGAAAGATGTCTTTTAAGAAAGATATTTCCTTTTGGCCTAGGAATTGTGAGAGTTGCCAGAGATGCAAGGTTAGTTAACATGTAAAACCTCAATTATTTCAATTTTCTATACCACAAAAGTGCTTTTAGGAGATTCATGTCGACATTATTGGTCCATTGCCACCAAGTCAAGGGAAACGATACATTCTAACATGTATCGATAGATTTTCGAGATGGCCAGAAGCATTTCTCATAGACAAAACCCTCAGTGAAACGGTCACAGAAACGTTTTATTCTGGTTGGATTTCCAGATACGGATGTCCTTCAAAAATTATTACTGATCGAGGTCAATAGTTTACGTCGACTATGTTCAAGTAAATGGCAGCATTTGTTGGAATTAAACATGTGACCACCACTGTGTACCACCCACAATCGAATGGAATGGTAGAAAGAATGTACAGAACATTAAAAGTGGCGCTAACGTGCAAAAATAATCCATCATGGTCAAAAGATCTAGATAGGTCTTTTAAAGATCTAGGTGGAACGCCTGCTAAATATCTATATGGGGAAAATCTTAAACGACCTGGAGAATTTTTTAAGATGTCGTCGCACAATTTAACACAAACAGAATTTCTTTCATAACTAAAAAATTCAATGGAAAATTTGCGACCTGTTACCACTTCAAATCATTTAGGTATAAATATGCCATTTCAATCCCAACACTTGCCTACTTGCTCGCATGTCTGGATTAGAAAAGACATGGTGCAAAAAAAAATTGTCATGCAAATACAGTGAACCCTATGAAGTGATTAAAAGACAGCCAAAATACTTCACTGTCCGGAAGATAACATTTCAATAAATCGAATAAAGCCAGCATATTTAGATGATTTTTAATTTTGAAGAAATTTATTCGGAAGAGGTTAGTTGTGCCGACTACATTCTATTGTACTATTATTCTATAGTTATTAGTTATGTTTTTCATTTAAATTCATGAATAGTTTCAAAATTGTTCATTTTAACTGAAACGTTGAAATAAAGAAGACCCGAAATTTGTTTCCATTCCGAAATTTAAAATTTCTGTATTATTGAAATACTACAGTATCAATGCGAGAGGGCATTGGGTAAAGGTATATCTAAGTTAATTCATCTGAATTATATTTCTGTAAAGGCTGTCAGACAAGATCTGGGAGTTTTTTACAGAAAGTTATTCTCCGCTTAAGCAACAATTGCTGTGTAGACCGAGTAGTGACCTAAGTATTATTGCGTAAGCTGTATCACGAATAGACATTTCCCTCTATTTTGCTTAAAAAATGTACAAAAACCTCCTTCATCATATTCGATTTGGCAGAGAATAATACTAGCTAAAGAAGGATACTGGATAGTTCGGGCATTTATTTTGCTCGAAATTGGATATTTTACAACATTTCCATTTAATTATCTTTAGTTTAATATTTTATACCTAGCAAGAAAACAGCATCCAAAGAAGTAAATATTCATCACAACTTGTGATAGAGAAGTGGGGAAAAATGGCTTAATCACCAATGAAATTAACATAGGGTTGTCGCAGGAGGGAGGCATTGTTTTATGATGACTCTTCTCTACATACGAGTATTCATGAATGAAGTGGATGTAATGAAAATTCAAATTTCCATTATTTTTATTGTATTTTTGTACGTATTTAAAATTAGTTTCTTAGAAACTGTCCTCAGATCCCTACGGATTTGGTATTTTCTATAAAAAAAAACCAGATAGACATGCAGTGTATTAACCCTACGGTCCATAACCGGGTACTCGGGTACTTTTTTGAACTTTAAAGTGCTGCTGTTCCTTTATTATTGAAGATATCAACATGAAACTCCGGATCATCAGAGATTTCGGCTAAACTTAGAGACTAGAAAAAAATTTATTAAATTTGGTTAAATATATTAACTAAAAAATGAGTTTAATGTTTTTGCATACAGGGGTCCATGACGACGGTACCGGGGTACCTTAGTGCAAATTACCTTATGTTTCAAAGAAAAAAACGTTTGTTTTATTTTTATTTTGTTTCAAAATGTTTATTGATTTATTGTAAAAAATGAACTGTAATTGTTTTTTAGTTAAGTTATTTATATTTTATGCATTTTAACTTATTTGTAATATTTGATGTCTTATGTTGAGTCATGGAAAACATTTGATATTGAAACATGGAAAACATTTAAATATTGTTTGAGTATGTTGATCGCAAACTGGTTTCTTGCAAACGTTGCAGACTTTTATCGCCTTTCTTCTCCTGTTGTCTGGCAAAGAAGCATACAAATAGCAGCATCCTGTTATTGGCTTCCCGCCATCAGTAGAAGCAGCCGTAGAAGTAGATGGTTGCTCGGTATAGGTTACCGTCTCCACTGGTCTTCTTCAATTGCTGATTTGGTGGAAAAATGGCGCGTTACTTGGCGACTGCCTACTCTTTCTTCTATTATTGGCGCAACCAAATCTCCAGCAAGTTTACGCAAACAGCGTTTTCTCCGTGTAGTTTGAACAGTTCTGTTATTATCATAAAATATAGTGTATGCCGCGCTAAGCACTAACATCGAGCATATTGTACAAAAACGACAAAGGTCACCTTTTTGTGTGTCTTTGTGTGGTATACCCCCGAAGCGTCTGGTCCATAACATCCACGCCACCTTTCGTTTTGTTATAAAAATTGATTATTTCTGGTTTGCCGTTTTCTTCTACAGTTGCATCATCATGCATAGTCGACAACAATATTACGGAATTTGTTTTCCTTTGTTTGTATGAAACCATAGTCACCTTCTCGTGGAAACCTAATTTGCCTGTCCCAACGGTCCAACTCTTATCGTCTTTCATTTCTGTTGGTATATAAGCTTTGTTTCGCCGCAGTATTCCAACAATGCTAAGTTTGACGGATATCAGCAGGGTCGTAAAAAAATTATCCAAGGTGATATTACGTCCGCTTTGTGGTATGGCTCAACCAAATCTCTGACTACTCTTTCGCCTACACCGATTTCGCGACCACTGTCTTGTTTGCCAGTATACATATATATTTGGCCATGAAGAGGATATGAATTTTTAGCATCGCATATCCCCTATACCTTGATCCCGTATTTCGCAGGCTTCGATGGAATATACTGGGTAAATTTTGTTCTGCCGCGGTACGGATACAATTGTTCGTCGATTGTTAAATTTTCTGTAGGCACATAATATTTTGCGAGATTGGCGTTCAACATTATCCAAATAACTCGTATTGGAGCAGCTTTGTCTGTGTGCTGCCTCTCGTTTCTTGTTATCGCGTCTCTCTCACCTTTTAGGTAGAAAATGCCCATAGAAACCAATTTTATCTTACAAACATGAAATTTGTACACTTGAGATGTAAAAGCTAAGGGTTTCTAACAATCTGTGCACATATATATTATTTTATTTGAATATAAACGAAAAAACTTCACTAGGGTACCCGGGTACCCTGGTTATGGACTCCCGTTCGTCCAGGTGGTTATGGACCGTAGGGTTAGAAGGATATGTAATAATTCGTAGGGTCGAAGGGTCTGCCATGAACTGTAGTTCACGTTATGCTATGCTATATATGCATATACTTCATTTGGTCTCTGAGTATCATATATAAACGAAGATAAATTAAAGCCTTAAACGAGCTTTTTTAGGTCGACTATCAAAAATTACATTTTCGGATCATATTATGTCCTTAAAAATGGTTTTTAGAGGACTTCATTGGAACACGCTTTTCTTTGATTGTTACTAATCATATATGAAAATAAAACCATAAAAACTGATTCGTTGGAAGTCATAAATATGAATGGATTGCATCGATAGAAATGGTGAAAATGTGATTCTTTTTGAATGACTTCCATTTTTTTTTTTTGCTGGATATCAGTTACATTTTGCCATATCATATTTCCTCCTCTATTTCTGTAGACTGTGTAAACATCAAAATTACTGTTTTTAGTTCACAAACAATTTTTTTTTTAACCAACTTTCAGGGAACTTTTTTCATTACAATCCAAATTTTCATTACGCATTCAACGTGTAATGGCAAAAAGCCGTGTTGAAAAAAATGTTGAACCCCTTTTCCGCAAATATGACCAGTAGAACTCGTGAAACAAAAAGTGGTGATAGACGCTGCCGGCATAAAACGTAACGAGCGAAATATAGAATTTAGTTGTTGCCACAAGCTTGGCTAGAAGTTTGTGGCAAATGTTCCATGCAGCTGAACATGCAAACATAAAATCAAACTTCATCGCTATTGCTTCAATTATCCGTACTCCCTTCGCGTGTTTTTTTCATTCACGGGGGGAAAAAATTTTATATCCACCAAAAAAAAAAAAAAAAAAAAAAAAAAAAAATAGAAAAATGAAACGAAAAAAAGAAATGCACGCAATGTCGAGAACACTTTAGGTTTTGCAGATGGTGCAGCAAAAAAAATCTATAAAAATGTAACAAAAAGTGCATGAAGTTCTCAGTTTATGTATGTACGATAGGATGTTACCAAGCTTTTTTTGCGCCCTTAGCATAACCAATTCTGAAACAAGCCTACTACTGCATTCATTACCTCCAAATACTATGATTGATGTTCGTCATTTGGTTACATGCTGCATGGCAAAGGACTTCCATAAGGCTTTATAGCCATGTTTGAGGTTTCATTGGGTGATTATTTTTTTTTGTCGGGAGCTGAACTTAACTTACCTGTACAGTCTTTTTTCTGCCCTTAATGACATCGGGATCATTGGCAATATGCTCCTCAATCAAATTTCGTAGTTTGTCGAAAACTTTATTTTTGAATTTACTTAAATAGGTTTCATGCTCTTCAATATCGGGATCAATGCCGATGTCACAACAATTACCAGGAACTCTGAAAATAGTTTAGAAAGCAAAATGAAGATTTTACAATGAAAACTAATCACAGAACAATATTTTATTAAATTACAATAATAATAATTAAGTAAATCAAGGGATAACAGAAACCAATCCCATTATATTCAAAGAGCTGATTTTGGAATAACCTTGCAGACCTTCTTTAGCATTTGCAGTTTAACAAAAAACTGAGATAAATTAACATTAGTTAGTGAGAAAATCACGAATAGTATTTCTTTTAGGCTAGAATATTTCAATGTATTTATTGAATTTTTGTTGCAAGACAATATCTTATGTTGCGTACAGTTTTTTGTTTTTCATTTTCTGCTGCCTGCTTTTCAAATTCGATTTAACTGGATTATGTGGTTTTTGTAGTTTCCATTTATATCAATTCGTAGTACTTTTTAAATACAAAAAAAAAAATTATATAAATACGCTTGACTACTTCCAAATCTATGCACTACAAGCTTACATTGCCTTTAATTAACGAAATTGTAATGTGTTTTCAAAATCAATTAAAATACAAATTTCTCTAGAAGTGGCTTCAGTTCGTTTTTGTTATTTGACTGTTTTATTCCAATTTCTAGTTAATTTGTTATAAATGAAATGTAACAACTTATTTATTATTCGTTAAAAAAACATCAAGTTTATGTTATTTGACTTTCACCCACTTTCACTTACACATTATAAATTCTATGGCAATTTTTTCAAAGAAATTGGAGAACACAGTATGCAATGGAAATCGTTTTAAATAACAATTTAAATATGCGACAAATTTTCAAAAGAAAACGAAAACATTTTAATTCCTTGAAGCTACATTTCCTATAAAATTTACTGTCATTAAATCATTCGAATCTTTCATAGTATTGCAGAAGATATTAAATCCTTCATAAAATGTAAATATCCTTTTACATTTAAATTACAATTTAAATTACAATTCATTGCTAAATTTCTTAAAGCTATTTTAATTTTTATTCAATTATTCTTTCGTAATTTTACACGAAACGAGGATTTAAGCAGGGCGACAGTCTATAGTGCGACCTCTTTAATATACTATTGGAGATTATTAGAAGGAAGGCTGCAGTTAACACGACTGATACCATCATTAATAAAAGCATATGCAGATGACATAGATGTCATTGACAGAAAACTGCGAGATGTTACTGCAGTCTTCTCAAGTGGGTAGGCGGGTGTTTCCTAGGATGCTTTGCACCGCTTACCCCTAAAACGCAGGCCAGTCTACCCGATCCTGTAATTAAGCAGGCAAAGGGTATGATGCTTGCGTACAAAAACAAAGTAGTGTGGCCTTGTGCTAGTCGCCCTAGGAAAAGGTGGATTATGTCTTGGAATTCACCTATAATATGATATCAAACTGATCTTGGAACTCGTTTTTCGAAAACTAAGTAAAGGGGAGAGTCATAGTTAAACAAGACACATCCTGGCAACAGGTGCGGACATAGAGAAGCCGTCGGGAGGTATCAGAAGATTTATCTTTTCCGTAAATATAGTTGTATGACCAGAGAGATCTGGTTAATGAACTATGATAGGAGCATGGTGTGCTTTGCTGTGTTGATATTCTCTCCTCGGACATTGAAAATCTGATTATGGATTACCAGTTCCATGCGAGGTATGATAAAGCAAAACTGGAGTAGCTTGTCTGCGAAACCCAGACCAGAGGGTTCTTCTCTTCTGGTAGCACGGGTGACCAGTGACTGTGTTTGCCCGAACAAGTGTTTTCAGTGCTTGTGCGTTGCTTCACGTTGCGTTGGTGAAGGAAGGCATTAGCTTGGAAAATACTGTTCATGTCTATCCGAGGTATTCCTGGATTGCCTCAACTCCTACCCGGGAGGTAGCTCACTTCATACCAAGTGACTACAAACGTACTTTGGCCGAGTGAGGGAGTGGGACCTGAGGAAGCTTTTCCAAGGGACCTGCTTCCAATCTCTGGTAGTTTGACTAATCCTTCGGGATTAGTTTGAGTACCCCGAAGGGGCGCTTGCTGTCGCTAGAAGAAAGAAAGAACACATAACCAAGGAAGAAAAGTAAATGATGGAAAACAGCACCTGTGTGGTGGCACACCATGGGTAAGGCTTTCACAGCGAGACTCATGTAAAACCTTCACATCAGTTGCAGTCTTCTCAGGCATCGAGAAGGAAGCAGCGAATATGGGCTTGGTTTCAACCAACAAAGAGTCTATTCGTTTGGGGTACTAGTGAACGTTGAAAACTATAATTTTAAAGTGGAGGAAGAATTCATCTAACTCAGTTCCGCTGTAAACATAACAAACGATGTCAGCATGGAAATAAGGAGGGGAGTATTGCTTGCGAACAGATGTTACTATGGACTAAGCAAGCGATTCAATGAGAAAGCCCTCTCTCGACAAACGAAAATCCGACTGTACCAGACGTTGCTTCTATCTGCCTTGTTATATGGCGCAGAATCCTGGGTTATAACGCAAGCTGATGAATCATTACTGGCAGTTTTCGAGAGGAAGCTGCTCCGAAAAATATATGGACGCATCATCGTTAACGGACTGTATCGGCTTGGTATAAACAATGAAGAATTCATCCACCTCGGTTCCGCTGTAAACAAAGTGAATGATGTCAGCATGTAGATAAAGAGGAGAGTATTGCTTGCTAACAGATGTTACTATGGGCTAAGCAAGCGATTCAATGATAAGACCTTCTCTCGACAAATAAAAATTCGACTATACCAGACGTTGGTTCTACCTGTCCTCATAACCCAGGCAAGCGGATGAATCAGTACTGGCAGTTTTCGAGAAGAAAATGCTTCGAAAAATATATAGACCCATCATCATTAGCGAAGAGTATCGGCATCGCATAAATAATGAGCTGTATGAGCTGTATGCCGACATCGACATGGTCAAATTCGTTAATATACAGCGATTACGTTGGCTGGGTCATGTTGTGCGAATGGAGCCAAATGCTCCGGCACCGAAAGTTTGCGATAACAAACTCTATGGACGGCGCAGAAGAAGGCGACCAAAACTCCGTTGAAACGAGCAGGCTTTTGAAATACTATCTAAATTTGGTGTGACGAATTGGAGGGGAAACGCAGAAGATCGAAGCGTTTGGAATTATTTTTTACGGGCGGCGTATAACTGATAAGGATGTCAATTCCAGTCGCCACCTAAAAAGAAGAAGAATTTTTTTTTGTACATATATTTATGTGTACATGTTCATTCAAAAATTCCCCAAAGATTTGAATTTTGCATTATTTGTAAGGCAAAATTTTCAAACAAAATCATCTTCATCCAAAATGCTTATTGATGGCTTTGTTTGTCGTCAATATTGTCGCATTTGGCGTTCAGAAAATTTAAATATGTTTATTTTTTCAAAATCATATTATATTATTCGATACTGACTGTTACATTATTACTGACCTCATCTAATGTAATGTTAATAATGTTCTAAAGATCATTATTAATCTTATAATGCATAATATATAGACTAAACTAACAAAACTATTCCAAAATCTGTATACTGCACCTATTCTGATATTCTCCACTGTACACTAAACTATGTTGTATCTTAACTCCCGGTATCTTAACTCCCAGCATCATACATTTACTTCACAATATCAGCCTATGCTAATTACTGTTGTTGTGTTGTTGTTGTTTTGTCTGTCCGTTCATTGCCCTTGAATTGCATTGGTGAATTCAATGCGTGCTTGCGTCGCTGCTCATGGTGTTGCTGATTTGAAGCTGGCTTTACATATACACAAGAATATAAACTTCACTCAAATCAGCAACATTTGTAGCTTAGTGCAATTTTAGTAATTTCAAGGGAGTCACTTCTTTTCTGGATCTTTGAGTTGAATACACAAAAATTTGCTAAGTATTTAATAATATAATTGTATTACTGAAATAAAAGTTCCTGTTCTTATTAATATTATACCAAGAAAAAGTTCGGTTTTGTTCTACCGGGGAAACTATAACTTATTCATAAACACTGACAGAGTACTCGGGGGTTTAGTGTAAGTGTCGTCTTGAAGGCCTTACCCACGGTGGGCGACACACTGGGCATATTATAATGCGATTGCCAGCGCTAACAGCCGTAGTATTGACAATTCAATAAAGTACCAATTTTAGGCAGGGAATTGAGTGTTAAACGATTATATAATATATTTTTCCCCGTTTTAATAATGACATTGCAGAATACGCCAAGTCAGCTAGTTTATTGTCAAAATGGTCAAAAGTGCCATTAACAAATGTGATATTAAATTATTAGAAAACATTTTTTCATATTCGTTAATTTTAAATTAAACCAGGACAAATAAATATACATCGATTTTAAGCGAGTACTTACACCAATGTTGTATAATTATCCGTTGACAAATTCATTGTTAATTGGTCCTTAAGCCTACGTAAACGTTCCGCACTTTCCGCATCTTGGGAATTCAATTGTGTCGACGACCATTCCCGATACACAGCCAATATTTTCTCATTCGATAATTCTGTGGACAACAACGAATTTGTATATAATTTTGTAATTAATTTATTAATTATTATATATAATTTATCATTATGTATTTAATGCTCACGTTGATTAAACTTTAAAGCCAAATGTAAAATTATATCACCCAATTCTAGCCTTCATGGTCTTATTTCTATGCGGGTATGAAGGCATAACACAGAACTTTTTAGAATATAATTTAACACTTTAATTTACTTTATGTTTAATACGTGCGGACTTTGTGTATGCACATTAAGGGATATCTTTACTTACCCAGAGCTCTCAACACTTCCTGTTCCATTTGCGTCAGGCGTAAGTTTTGCAAGCGTTGTTGCATATCCGTTGTTGGAGACCCTGTCGCCGTCTCTCCTCGCAGTGCATGTTGCAGGCATTTATCAATAATGTCACGAAGCTGAATGTATTCCTCCAACCATTTTTCAAGCACCATATTGCTATAAAAAAAAGAATTTAAAGAGGGAAAAAATTAAACAAGAATGAACAAAAACGTACGAGTGAGACTATGAGCCAAACACTATGAAAGCAACTTGTGTGTGAAGCAGAGTTGCAAGAAGCTTGAAGTTATCCGTAGCATTTCCTCGGCTATATTTTAAAATTCCACATACATTGCAGTTTGTGCAATGAAATTGCTTGCACCGAAAGAAATTGCTTGCAACTATGGATTATCTATTTTCCGGTTTCAAAAGTAAAGTTAAATAAAACTATGATTTCGAAGAAACTTTTATTTCATTATAATGCTTGAACGCCGCTGCATTGGTTGTATTTTAACTTAGTTTTTGAAAAAATACGGCCCAATAATTCAGACCATAATGCGAACCAAACAGTCACGTTTTGTGTATGCAATGGCTTTTTCACAATCACTTCTGGGTTCTCCAAGCCCCAGATGCAATAATTTAGCTTGCTGATGTAACCACCGAGTGAGAAATGAGTTTCATCGCTGAAGAAAATCTTGTCTTAATTGGAAGCCCATGTTTGAATCATCACTTTTGTCGAAAGTTTTAACTATTTTTACACGTTCTTCGCTTCTGTTAAGCGATTTATATGTGTAAATGGCAAACATTTCACTAAATAAATAACACTTCAAATGGCCAGGTATTTAACAGCTGACAGTTTTGCCAGA